>CM076586.1:11915000-12347500 GCA_038430175.1 Ficus hirta
AAAAGGAAAAAAAAAAATCAAAAGAACAACCCCACCTTGTTAGCAGAATACATCGCAAACTAAATGAGTTACAAGAGTTCCTTGTCAGAACAACATCAAACGGAAAGTCAATAACGACCAAATCGAGAATGGACAAATCGTTTGCATTGTCTGAGCAATGTCCTCAGTCTCATTATATACAGTGCCAATGATTTTGAAGGAATTTATGAATGATTTTAACACTTTTTTTGGTGTCTTTTTTTGCAATCTATATTGTAGGGAGGAGAACTAAACTACGCTTTGGGAGATTTTCTATTTGAAAAGTGTGACCCTGATTGTCATAGGAGAAGGAGGAGAAGCAGATAGCCAGCTTGGTAATTCTCTCATTAAAGATCAATTGTGTTTTTGTTTTTGTTGTTTTCTTATTTTTCTGATCTTGCCATTGTATTGCTAGATCCAATTTATACTTTAAAAACATTTTAAAGTTATAAAAAACTTTTTACATAATAGGGGGTAAAGATGGACAAGAGTTGGATTTACATTAAGAATCGTCTCTTGAAGGAGTATAAGGATGGAGTGAAAATGTTTATTGAACTAGCACGTAATCACCTAGATAAGGATGGGAAGTGTCGATGTCCTTGTAAGAAATGCATGAATTTTAATTTCCACCACATAGAATTGGTGGAGTGTCATTTACATATCTACGGTTTTCGCACGAGTTATGTGAAGTGGGCACAACATGGTGAAGACCAAGAAAGTACTAGTCATAATGCACGGGACGATAGTGCTAGTGACAATGTACGAGATGGAGAATGTGTAGATGAAGAAGAGACTGATGATTTTGACGACGAAGACGAGATGATGAATGCGCTAAATGATGCATTTCCACACAACTTCTTCAACATCTTAATCCGCCTTCAGATCATCCGGGACTTTTCTCCCAGAGGCCAAATGGACTGCCGCCGCCGCCGCCACCGCCACCATCAGCCACTATATCCTAAGTTACCTTTTGTTTTAATTATAGTTTACCTTCGTTTGATACCTATTATAATTAAATATTTACTATAAATTGTTTAATGTGTTTAGAGATTTGGAGTCTCTTTAGCTAATATAACATATTTTTCTTGCATTATCATTTTTTATAATTGTATATTTATAGATTGAAACATATGTAACTATTCTCAACATGCTATAAATATTACTACTATCAAAAAATTTTGGTCGCTCAAACTTTCGGTAACCAAAATATTTGCTAGCTAAAAAGCTTTGCAAAATATGTTTTTTGGTCTCCGAAAAATTTTGCAAAATTCGCCGATTTTGAAATTTGCAAAATTCGAAGATACCTACAGAGACCAAATTTTTTTGGTCGCGGATACCTTCGGAGACCAAATTTTTTTGGTCTCCGTGGGTGCCGATACCTACGTAGACCAAATTTTTTTTGGTCGCCGATACCTTCGGAGACCCAAATTATTTTGGTCTCCGTAGGTGCCGATACCTTCGAAGACCAAATTTTTTTGGTCTCCGTAGGTACCGATACCTACGGAGACAAAAAAATTTTTGGTCGCTGATATCTTCGGAGACCAAATTTTTTTGATCTCCGTAGGTGCCGATACCTACGGAGACCAAAATTTTTTTGGTCGCCGATACCTAGTGCGACCAACATTCGGGGACCAAATAGCGACTAAAAATTTTTGGTCGCGGAAGGCAACGGCGACCAAAAAATAGACCTTCTGGGACCAATTTTTTGGTCTCTGAAGGTGAAAATTCTTGTAGTGATAGAATACGTAAATATAGAAAAATGAGTGTGGGTATTGATTTTTAAAAACTAAAAAATTAGGATTTGGATTTGATTTAAATTATTGTGAAATAATGAAATTTACTTCAAACAATTGATCAACCAAAAGCCTTGACTACAATAATAATCATTACAATAATTTATTCAAACGACACATAAGTAAAACCGGGATATTAACTTGTTGGACTCAGATGCGCATATTAATGAACATTAATATTTTTTTTTTTCAATTCACAAAAAAAAAAAAAAAAAAAAAAAAAGACGGCAACAATTTCAACGAAGTTTCGGTGTAGTGCTTTGAAGTTCTTGAAATTGGCCTATGAAGGGATCGAAGGGTCTTTTTATTGGCCAGTTTCAAAGACTAGGTAGTAATAATATTAGAGTTATCCTCTAATATCAATATTGGCACTTTTTTTTTTAAATAATTTATACACGCAAACAAATGAGTAACACACAGTTCAATATTGGCACTATGTCATGGATATAAGTAGAGCCCCCACTCGGATGGAGGAGCATAGATCCTGCATAAACCTGGAATATCATAGCAGGATTTAGATTAATACTGACAGATATAGATTTTTTTTTTCTCATAAGGGACGTGAACTGAATTAAAAGTTTAAGCTAAAATAGTAGTGTCTGTGACTTTTAAAGTTTAGTTATAGATTATAAATTTATTTTTTATTGATTTGTTTAGTTTTTCAAGTTTGCAATATAAAGTATCACTACAAAAATATGATATTTTTATTCCCAACATTTTTTATATTATTTTTAGTCACAACATTTTTATGTGACTATTTGTCACCTTTAGTTACAATCTTGTGACTAATATACATGTAGTCACAAATTTTTGTTGTGACTAAAATTTTTAACCACAAAATTTTTATTTATAGAGTGACTAAAATATTTCCCATGATTAAAAATCCAGTGATTAAAAGTTTTAGTCACAACAAACGAAAGTCCAAGGTAGTTCCGTCACTGATTTGGAAGAGCGGAGCTCCTGCTCGGACTTGGAAAAACGGGGTTCTTGCTTGGACTAGGGTCTAGGATGACAAAAGTCCTGCGTAGTCTTGGAAGAGCAGACCACATGCACAAATGAATGAAGCACATGTGGTAGAACTGAACCATTCATTTATTTATTTTCTACCCAAAAAAAAAAGAAAACCATTCATTTATTTATTTATTCTTTTTGAGAATATGGTGAAATACACCCCTCAATAAAATATTTATCGCTTTTGGCACCAATAGTTATACCCCTAATACTTTCATGGTTTTGTTTTGGCAAGGTGGTCCTTTCAATTTTAATTTGGGAAATTGCACTCCAATAGCTCACCTCATTAAATATAAATAAATAAATAATAGTATAGTCCGTGTACCCATCACATGCACCATTAATTTTTGTAAAAGATTAATTAAAAATGAAACAAATGAACACAAAGTGTTGACTTAATACATAAAAAGTGGGAAGTAATTATAAAAAGACACAGATGGACCTCTTAAACTAGAAACCAAACAAGTCATCAATCTTGCTTACCAATAATAGAAATACAACAACAGAATTTGAAGAAATAAATAAATTAAACAATCAATCAATCAAAATTTTTTTTAAAAGAACAAAATCAAACTTGTGAGTTGGCTTGTAATCATGTAGATTGTTGAATGTAATAATGAGTATAGCATAGAGATGTTATTGGTTTTTCTTCTTTTAGGAAAAAAAATCTTATTACATTCTTTTTCTTTTTTTTTCCTCTAAATTTAGATAGGTCCCACTTTAGCCCTTTAAAATAACAAAACTCTCCTTCAATGATTTGCTCGTTAGGTGGACAGCTAATTGAAAAGTTGATGGAGTTGTATTTAGGTAAAGTTGATGGGTCCTTAAAAGTTTAAGGAATAAAGTAAGACATATCAGAAATTTATTAATTAGATGCGCGTTGAAAGTTCAAAGGGATAAATTGGAATGTAGTTAAATGTCAAGAAGCAAACTGGAAGATGAGTGAATTCATTAGTTTAGAGAGGTAAATTAAATATAATTTATCCTACTTGGTCTCTTTTTCCCCTTCGGAAATATTTTTTTCCTTTTTCACTTGTATCGGACATTTTAACTTGGGGAAATATTGTGGGCAACTCAACTTTTTTTTTTTTTTTTCCTTTTATTAATTGTGGATACCGAAGTGATTAGGGATAGTAATTAAAGAGTGATTCTATTTGCACCCAAAAAATGAGTACCCTCTATCAAATCATATACTATTGTTATTACCATTTTACCCCATATTAAAATCCCAATAAAAATACTCCTTTGTTTTTCATAAATATATATATATATATATAGTATGTTTTTTTTTTAAGAAATAAAAAGACAAACCTCATGTTGTTTACTATAGATAATTATTTTTTCAAATAAATAAATAGAGCATATCTCCAAATAATTTGTTATTCCAAATTCAATTTTATGAACCCTAAATTTTTTTATCAGGCTCTTTCTCCAAAAAAAAAAAAAAAAGAAAAGTCTATCAAAATTATAACATGTATTTTTTTTTTTTGGTTTGGTTACTTTTCCTTCTCATTTTAGCAAATATTTTCTGAGCATCTATGTTATTTTGTGATTGTTGACTAAGTGAAAGTAGGTGAATCTAGAATTTTTTGTGCTATTGAAATTTTACTATTGTTTAATAAAAGCATTAAGCATTATGAAGTTTGTTAAAATTTCATTTTTTTTTAGAAGAAGAAAGGAGAAGAAAATTATGAACAAAAAGAAAAATAATGTAGTGAAGAGTGGTTAAACAACGTGTACAGTGTATTTACTTCTTTTTTTAGGAAAAAAATGAATAGGGAAAGTTTTTTTTTTTTACTTATATTTGTTATTGATTTTTTTTATAAATCATATCAAAATCAAAATTAAAATGGGTGTATGATCTTCAAATGTTGCTTCTAATAAAAAATTATTCAAATACACATTCATTTTAAATACACTATTCAAATTTTACATTTGATTAATGCAAAGATTTAGTTCAAATGAACAATCAAATGCAATCTATAATCCGAACATGCCATTAGTTTTTCTGTATAGTTCTCGATCAAGTTATGTATTTGATAAAAAAAAAAAAAAAAAATTCAAAATCAATGTTGGACGAAATTTTCAGAATATTACTTTTTAATTTCAATAATTGGGATGGTGAGCGAATGTCAATGAATTGACAATCCCAAGGAGTTGTGCAAAGCACACACTAGATTGCTTTTAGTTGTTACAATCACATAAAGACCAAAATACCTGCAAGAAACCTTACATGTTTAGACATTTTTGCAAAAGTTAGAGAGAAAATTCAAAAGTCAAATTATACTCATTAATTTTTTTCTTGCATGAGCTTTTCCATACGTTCCACCATGAAAGGTGTGAGAATATTCTTCCAATCTCCCACCTCTCCTTTTCTGAAATAGAGCCTATTCGGAACCCCCGAAAGCCCAACGACCATTCTTGTTCACATCCAACCTTTTAAGCTTTTCAAAACTACATAAGGTTGATATCTCTTATACGACCCCTCGCTTCTCCTCTTCTTCAGAAAAAGGAAACCCTAGAAACTCCGCCAACCTTTTGATGTTAAAGCAAATGTCCTTCTTCAACTCCTCGTACTTCAAGAACAATATCTTGTCAGGTCTCTCTAAACTTGCTCTCCAATACCCCAAAACACGGTCCCAAAACGGCACGTTATAATGGTGGATTCCACGACAAAATTTGTCGAAAATGTCTTCGAAATCACACGGTTTTGTGTCATTATCATCAGGAAATTTGCAAGTATAATACCATTAGGGATATGAGTTGGTCCATTGGGTTCCTAGAAATGTAAACAATTTTGGAATCAGAAGTTTTAATAGAAAGTGGCAATAATTGGTATGGCATATGAGCACCAAGGAGTCGTGGTTGATCATGAGTATCTAGACATGGGGATTCCATAAAGGGTACAAGATTATTTGGGGTTACTTTTAGGAGAGGGCTATTTGTGAGTACAAAACGAGTGCGAATTACGATTGAAAATGCAAGGGCTCTTCAACCAAGTGGTTCCTGATTTCGGACAAGAAGCCAAAATTATGTCATCTTTGTGTGCCACAAAGTTTTTCCGAGAAGATATTACCCATCTAAACGAATAATGTGGAAACCAAAATCGTTGATAATGATAGAGTTGGATACCATTTACCAAGTTTTTATCTTTTGGCTGCAGGATCTTGAGGATTGCTTCAAACTCATGATCTCCGGCATCTTTCTCTTCAGACATGTTGGATCTAGTTATAAGAAGAATGCTTGGTTAATAAATAACTGACTTCTTAGTCTTTGACCCCCTCAGATACTACGAACACCCCAGATCAGTGCACTGAAATGTGTCTAATTATCTAAATCTGAAAGACACAAATTCATGATGATGATATGGAAAAACCAAATTTGGACAAATTTCTAAATTTGATCTCAGAGTAGTATCAAAGCCAAAAATAGTACTTTCCTTTGTCTAGAACATAGAAAATTTGTTAACAAAAATAGGTCACTGTCGAAGAAGCTTAAGAAGATCATATTTACATTTTCAATATTTTGTTTTTCTGATAAATATTTAACTACAAGGTTATTTTTTTTATTTATTATTGTTATTTGGAAAGAGGACTTGCAAGTTGCCTTTATTACATGTTGAGTTTATTACTAAAGACCATAATCAGAGATGAAGTCATCACGAGCGAGGGTTGATGCCCCCTAGTAGCTCAATTATATATATATATATATATATATATATATATATAATTTAGTTCCCCTCTCTTTTCTTTTTGTGCGCCCTAAAAAAAAAATTTTTTTCCTTCAAAAAATTTTGTTTTTTAAATTCCCTTTACACCTTTAATGTTTACTTTTAATTATACCCATTATTCCAATTTTTCTTCTCTATAATTTCTAATTAAAAAACTCAAAGAAACAAGAATTGTGATATAATATTACTTGAGTTTATATATTTACAAAGAGATAAATACATAAATATTATCTATCTAGATTAACAGGAAACCAAAATAAAGAAAAAAAAAAAAAAATCTCCTATCAAAACCCATCCCTTCTCACTTGTTGAGCTAGCTCAATGCAGAAAAAGCATGGTTAACCAAACCCATACCAAACACCACAACCCATTAGCAACAATAAGAAAATAATAATAATAATAATAAATAGAGGAATTAAAGATACATAAATTTTATAGATATTTTCCTAGAGAACCGATGTGACTGCCGAGTGATGATAGGGATTTATATTAAGGAAGGAAAAAAAAAAGGTAAAATTAAAGAGTACTAGGCTTGAAACTTGAAACAAATTAACAGATGGAAAATTAGAGCAAAGGGACTATGCCCAAATTTATTGTGAAAGCTGTGAGAGGTTATTAGGTGCTTGGGGTCTACCACTTTGCTGTGATGATATCATATAATGTTTTCAATAATATATGAAAAGGTACTTTAACAATAAATTAATTATATGTTGTGATGCTCGTGGATTTTCTTTTTTTTTTTTTTTAATTCCGGCAAAGAAAGCACTGGGCAGATTCAGCTGGATAGTAGGTACGATTGAAGTGTAATGATTGTTATGAAACAATATATTATATGTTATTGTATCTCTCTGTTGTTGTTATTTATTGCTATGTTTGATGAGAGGGATCTGAGAAATAGAACTAACTAAAAGGAGAAGTTAAATATAAAGATAAGGAAAATTATTATTAAAAAGGAGGAAATGAACTTCTTTTATTCTATTAATGCATACCGACATATTTTACTTGTAGTTTTATGGAAAGGAGGAGAAATTAAAAAAAAAAAATGATCGAGTAGAATGAGTAGAGTTCATTAAAAATCAGACACATTTTAGAGTTGGATTTGTTTATTAGAATATATGTCTAATTGTATTTTGTTAGTTGGATTTGTAGACTTGAGTTTTTTTTATGTATTTTAATTGGTTTTGTATTTGTCGGGTTTGATGTTAGTTGATCATATCTATACTTTTGATTTTTGTAAAACTTTATTTTTCTTTCATAAATATTTCTAGTATTTGCAAATGTGAATTGTATATATATGCATATATGGAATTAACTACCATATTTGTTTGGGGGGAAAAAAAAGTGGTATTTAATCATTAAAATTAGTTGATACAATCACATATCCCTAGTGATTGTTCTTCTATCTCAAGCTTTATTGAATCGTCACCTGCAAGAAACCTCACATTAAGACCATATTTTAACATTAGTGAAGCCCAATCCGTGCCTCTAGGAAAAGACACCACTATTACCTTTTGTTTTTATTCTTTCCACAAAGAAAAACTAAGGTTGGTTTTATCAATTCCCATTAATACTAATAGAAAGGTCGTTACAAACTCAGAGATCAGACAATTCAAAAGTCAAATTATGCTCGCCAAATTTTTCTTGCATGAGCTTTTCCATACGCTCCACCATGGAAGGTGTGAGAAAATTCTTCCAGTCTCCGACCTCGCCTTTTCTAAAATATAGACTATTTGAAATTCCTGATGCCCAATGACCATTCTTGTTCACATCAAAGTTTTTCATCTTTTCGAAACTGCATAATGTTGATATCTCTTCCACGACCCCTCGCGTCTCTTCCTCTTCCAAAAAAGGAAACCCTAGAAACGTCGCCAACCTTTTAATGTTAAAACCAATGTCCTTCTTCAACTCCTCGTATTTCAAGAACAAGATCTTGTGAGGCCTCTCTAAGCTTGCTTTCCAATACCCTAAAACGTGGTCCCAAAATGGTCCAGAATTGTGGATTCCACGGCAAAATTTATCGAAAATGTCTTCCAAATCAACAGGTTCAGCGTTAGGATCATTAGGAAATTTGCAAGTATAGAACCAGAAGGATATGAATTGGTCCATTGGGTTCCTAGAAACGTAAACAATTTTGGAATCCGAAGTTTTGATCGAAAGTGACAATAATTGGTATGGCATATGGGTACTGAGGAGTCGTTGTTGATCAAAAACAATTTTTTCAAAAATTCGAGATGGGGATTCTAGAAAAGGTACTAGATCATGTGGGTTTACTTTAAGGAGAGGGCTATCTGTGGGTGCAAAACGAGTGCGGTTTACGATTGAAAACACAAGAGCTTTCAACCAAGTTGTTCCTGACTTTGGGCAAGATGCCAAAATAATGTCATCCTCATGTGCCACAAAGTTTCTCTGAGCAGATATTGTAGATCTATACAAATATTCTGAAATCCAAAATCCCTGATGGTAATAATAAGGTTTACCATTTATCAACTCTTTTTCATTTGGCTCAAGGTTCTCAAGGATTGCTTCAAACTCGTCTTCGACCTCTTTCAACTTGGACATGTTCGGTTTTCGCACTATTTTATCTGAAAGAGAGACACAAAATCCTTCATTACCTATCATGCAAGATAAGATTTGTCTCTTTGAAACTCCATTTTAAACTTCTTCTTTTTTTCTCCCCCATTTTCATTGTTTGTTAGTTTTGTGGGGTTCTAAAATTTCACATCAAAGAGAATGTTCAAAAATACTATTTTCCTATGGAACATACATATTATTTTGTTAACATACATAGGTAACTTATTCTCAACGAAGTTCAAGCATAAGAAGATTATATTTACATTTTCATTTTGGTTTTGGCATATTTAATTAATGGCTTAATTACATGGTTTTCTTTCCCTTTTCATTTTTTTATTTTTGAAAAGAGGACTAACAAGTTGGTGTGTACGTTGAGTTTGTCAACAAAGACCATAAACAGAGATGGAGCCAGCACGCCGAGGCGTCTACCCATTATTATTATTATTTGAAAAATGAATTTTTACTTTGCTCCTTTTTTTTTTCATTGGACGCCCCCTAAAATTTCCTATTTTTCAAACTTTATCCATAATGTTTTAAAACTTTTCATTACCTCCTTGAGTTTTACACCCAATAATTGTTTCAAAAGAAAAAAAAAAATTGTAATTTTTGTTGCTGCTTGTATTAGTTGTTTCAAATTAAAAAACCCAAATAAAGAAAATTGTGATATAATATTACTTCAAGTTATATACGTTAAGGAAGAATTAAAACAAAAAATATATATAGATTAACAAAAGAAATAAAAAATATAAAGAGAAAAATATTAAAAGAAAAAAATCGGAAATTTTTTAGTTTTTATTACTGTATTAATTTAGTTTAGTAATTTAAGCACCGTTAACTAATTCAATGTCAATCATCACATTAGCAACGTTAGTTTTATTGGATTGAGCAAAAAGAATGAGAGGAATTATAGACATAGATTTATAGATATATTTACCTGTGAGATGCTGATATAATATTGATCAATAATTAATGGAACTTGACGAGTGATCTGATGATATAGGGATATATTAGGAGAAAAGAATTGAAGCAAAAGTAAAGAGTACTAGACTTTGAAACTTGAAATATATATATATATATATATATATATAAACACACACTTCTATATATATAGATGGAAAATTAGAAACCTTGATTGGAAGTTCTGAGAACAAAGGCACGATGCCCAAATTTATAGCGAAAGTTGTGAGGTTGGTGCTATGTATGCTATCACACGTGAATAACGTGTTAGTCTCCCATATTGCTGTGATAATGTTCAATAATGTTGTGAATAATAAATGAAAAGATACATTAATGATAAATTAATATGTTGTGATGCTCGTGGATTAAAAAAATAATAATTCCAGCCAATAATGATTGTTGTGAAAATGTATTCTATATTATAGTGGATACTATTGAAGTGTAATGATTGTTATGAAAATACATTCTATGTTATAGTATCTTTCTTTTGCAGCTAATTGATGCTATGCCTTTCAAGCCAAAAACAAAAACAAAACAAAATAAAATAATGCCATCCTTGATGAGGGGATGAGAAATATAAAGAAAATAGAAGTGAAAAATAAGATGAGGAAAAAAAAATTAAAATGGAAGAAATGAGTTAATATATATATATATATATATATTGGTGTTTAATAGAAAAGAAAGAAAATGCGAGTCTAATCTAACTTATTTTTTCCTCAATTTTATTCTTGTATAAATAAGAAGATGGGATATAATTGGGTTAGAAAATTAAAATGATTATTTGACATACTATGTATTTGTTTTGTCAAAATTTTCCTTTCTCTTGTCTATTCAAAGTTGGAAGGAATTAAAAAAAAATGAGTGGAAACTTCAACAAAAATATATGGAAAATTAGAAAACCATGAGTGGAAGTTTTGAGAAGAAAGACACAATACCCAGATTTATTGTGAAAGTTGTAAGGTTAGGTGCTATGTTATCCCACATGAATTAGGTTGTGGTCTTATCCAAACAAGAAACATTTGTTATGTTCTTTTTCTATTTTGCACGAATTTCTTCGCTTCTAGAATGGTTATACAGAGACAATTGATGATTTATGTTTTAATTAATCAATAATTTATCAAATTAAGAATATCATAGTCAATAATTAATTGAAGAAAATATTTAACTACAAGGTTTTTTTTTTTTTTTTTACTTATTATTATTCTTTGGAAAGAGGACTTGCAAGTTGCCTATATTACATGTTGAGTTTATTACTAAAGACTACAATCAGGGATGTAGCCATCACGAACGAGAGTTGATGCCCCTTAGTAGCTTGATTTTATATATATATATATATATATATATATATATATATTATTTAGTTCCCCTCCCTTTCCTTTTTGTGCGCCCTACAAAAAATTTTTCCTTCAAAAAATTTTTTTTTAAAATTCCATTTACACCTTTAATGTTTACTTTTAATTATACCCATTATTCCAATTTTTTCTTCTAACTATTATTTCTAATTAAAAAACTCAAAGAAACAAAAATTGTGATATAATATTACTTGAGTTTATATATTTACAAAGAGATAAACATATATATTATCTATCTAGATTAACATGAAACCAAAATAAAGAAAAATGAATCTATTATCAAAACCCACCCACTCTCACTCATTGAGCTAGCTCCAATGGAGAAAAAGCATGGTTAACCAAACCCATACCAAACACCATAACCCATTAGCAACAATAAGAAAAAATAAATAATAATAATAAATAGAGGAATTAAAGAAACAGAAATTTTATAGATATTTACCTAGAGAACAGATGTGACTGCCGAATGATGATATGGATATACATTAAAGAAGAAAAAAATGCAAAATTAAAGAGTACTGGGCTTGAAACTTGAAACAAATTAATAGATAGAAAATTAGAAACCTTGAGTGGGAGTTCTGAGAACAAAGGGACCATGCCCAAATTTATTGTGAAAGCTATAGGGTTTGGTGCTTGGGGTCTACCACGATGCCCAAATTTATAGTGAAAGTTATGAGGTTGGTGCTATGTATGCTATCACACGTGAATAACGTGTTACTCTCCCATATTGCTGTGATAATGTTCAATAATGTTGTGAATAATATATGAAAAGATACATTAATGATAAATTAATATGTTGTTATGAAAATATATTCTATGTTATAGTATCTTTCTTTTGCAGCTAATTAATGCTATGCTTTTCTAGCCAAAAACAAAACAAAATAAAATAATGCCATCTTTGATGAGGGGATGAGAAACATAAAGTAAAGAGAAGTGAAATATAAGATGAGGAAAACAAAAATTAAAATGGAAGAAATGAGTTTATATATATATATATATATATATATGTATATAATGGTGTTTAATAGAAAAGAAAGAAAATGCGAGTATAATCTAACTTATTTTTTCCTCAATTTTATTGTTGTATAAATAAGAAGATGGGCTTTAATTGAGGTTAGAAAATTAAAATGATTATTTGACATACTATGTATTTGTTTTGTCAGAATTTTCCTTTCTCTTCTCTATTCAAAGTTGGAAGGAATAAAAAAATAAATGAGTGGAAACTTCAACAAATATATATGGAAAATTAGAAAACCATGAGTGGAAGTTTTGAGAACAGAGACACAATGCCCAAATTTATTGTGAAAGTTGTGAGGTTAGGTACTACATTGTTATCCCGCATGAATGAGGTTGTGGTCTTATCCAACATTAAAATTTCTCACAAGAAACATTTGTTATGTTCTTTTTCTATTTGGCACGAATTTCTTCGCTTCTTAAATGGTTATAGAGAGACAAAATTGATGATTTATGTTTTAATTAATCAATAATTTATCAAATTAATAATATTATAGTCAATCATTAATTGATTATTTAAGAAAATATTTAACTACAAGGTTATTTTTTTTCACTTATTCTTATTCTTTGGAAAGAGGACTTGCAAGTTGCCTTTAATACATGTTGAGTTTATTACTAAAGACCACAATCAGGGATGAAGCCATCACAAACGAGGGTTGATGCCCCTTAATAGCTCGATTATATATATATGTATTATTTAGTTCCCCTCTCTTTTCTTTTTGTGCGCCCTAAAAAAAAAATTTTTCCTTCAAAATTTTTTTTTTTAAAATTCCATCTACACCTTTAATGTTTACATTTAATTATACCCATTATTCCAATTTTTTCGTCTAACTATTATTTCTAATTAAAAAACTCAAAGAAACAAAAATTGTGATATAACTTTACTTGAGTTTTTATATTTACAAAGAGATAAACATATATATTATCTATCTAGATTAACAGGAGACCAAAATAAAGAAAAAAGAAATCTCCTATCAAAACCCACTTCTCTCATTGAGCTAGAAAAAACATGGTTAACCAAACCCATGCCAAACACCACAACCCATTAGCAACAATAAGAAAAAATAAATAAATAATAATACATAGAGGAATTAAAGAAACAGAAATTTTATAGATATTTACTTAGAAAACAGATGTGACTGCCGAGTGATGATATGGATATACATTAAAGAAGAAAAAAAAAAGGCAAAATTAAAGAGTACTAGGCTTGAAACTTGAAACAAATTAATAGATAGAAAATTAGAAACCTTGAGTGGGAGTTCTGAGAACAAAGGGACCATGCCCAAATTTATTGTGAAAGCTATGAGGTTAGGTGCTTGGGGTCTACCACTTTGATGTGATGATATTATATAATGTTGTCAATAATATATGAAAAGGTACTTTAACAATAAATTAATTATATGTTGTGATGCTCATGGATTTTTTTTTTTTTAAATTCAGGCCAAGAAAGCACTGTGCAGATACAGTTGGAAAGTGGGTACGATTGAAGTGTAATTATTGTTATGAAACAATATATTATATGTTTTTGTATCTCTCTTTTGTTGTTATTTATTACTATGTTTGATGAGAGGGATTTGAGAAATAGAACTAGCTAAAAGGAGAAGTTAAATAGAAAGATAAGGAAAATTATTATTAAAATGGTGGAAATGAATTTCTTTTATTCTATTAATGCATACCTACATATTTTACTTGTAGTTTTATGGAAAGGAGGAGAAATTAAAAAATATATATGATCGAGTAGAATGGGTAGAGTTCATTAAAAATCAGACACATTTTAGAGTTGGATTTTTTTATTAGAATATATGTCTAATTGTATTTTATTAGTTGGATTTGTAGACTTGAGTTTGTTTATGTATTTTAATTGGTTTTGTATATGTCGGGTTTGATGTTAGTTGATCATATCTATACTTTTGGTTTTTGTAAAACTATATTTTACTTTCATAAATATTTCTAGTATTTGCAAATGTGAATTGTATATATATGCATATATGGAATTAACTACCATATTTGTTTGAAAAAAAAAAAAGTGATATTTAATCATTAAAATTAGGTAAATTCAGTTACTTATAACTACAACAGATGACACCGATATTGTTGAATATTTTTAATAAAAATGCGGATTTTTATTAACGTTCTCTACATCTTCGGTATCAAAATCGATGTTAACCAACAGTTTTGTTGTAGTCTTGATCATGTTTCAGTATTTGATCAAAAATTTAAAATGTTGAACGAAATTTTGGAATATTACTTTATAATTTCAATACATATTTGAGATGATGAATATCGATTAATGTGATGAATTCACAATGCCAAGAAGTTGTACAATGCACACACTAAATTATTTTTAGTTGATACAATCGCATATCCCTAGTGATTGTTCTTATATCTCAAGCTTTATTGAATCGTCACCAGCAAGAAACCTCACATTAAGACCATATTTTTAGATTAGAGAAACCCAATCCGTGCCTCTAGGACAAGACACCACTATTACCTTTTGTTTTAATTCTTTCCACAAAGAAAAGCTAAGGTTTTGGTTCGATCAATTCCCATTAATACTAATAGAAAGGTCTTTACAAACTCAGAAATCAGACAATTCAAAAGTCAAATTATGCTCGCCAAATTTTTCTTGCATGAGCTTTTTCATACGCTCCACCATGGAAGGTGTGAGAAAATTCTTCCAGTCTCCGACCTGATCTTTTCTAAAAAATACACTATTTGGAGCCCCCGATGCCCAATGACCATTCTTGTTCACATCAAAGTTTTTCCATCTTTTCAAAGCTGCATAATGTTGATATCTCTTCCACGACCCCTCGCCTCTCTTCCTCTTCCTAAACAGGAAAGCCTAGAAACTTCGCCAACCTTTACTGTTAAAACCAATGTCCTTCTTCAACTCCTCGTATTTCAAGAACAAGATCTTGTGAGGCCTCTCTAAGCTTGCTTTCCAATACCCTAAAACGTGGTCCCAAAATGGTCCAGAACCGTGGATTCCACGGCAAAATTTGTCGAAAATGTCTTCCAAATCAACTGATTCAGCGTTAGGATCATTAGGAAATTTGCAAGTGTAGAACCAGTAGGATATGAATTGGTCCATTGGGTTCCTATAAACAATTTTGGAATCCGAAGATTTGATCGAAAGTGACAATAATTGGTATGGCATATGGGTACTGAGGAGTCGTGGTTGATCAAAAACAATTTTTTTCAAAAATTTGAGATGGGGATTCTATAAAAGGTACTAGACCATGTGGGTTTACTTTAAGGAGAGGGCTATCTGTGGGTGCAAAACGAGTGCGGTTTACAATTGAAAACACAAGAGCTTTCAACCAAGTTGTTCCTGACTTTGGGCAAGATGCCAAAATAATGTCATCCTCATGTGCCACAAAGTTTCTCTGAGCAGATATTGTAGATCTATACAAATATTCTGGAATCCAAAATCCCTGATGGTAATAATAAGGTTTGTCCCTAAAATGTGTCAGCTCTTCATTATCTATCACGCAAGATAAGATTTGTCCCTTCTAACCTCCATTTTAAACTTTTTTTTTCCCCCCATTTTCATTGTTTGTTAGTTTTGTGGGGTTCTAAAATTTCACATCAAATAGAATGTTCAAAAATCGTAATTTCCTATGGAACATACATAGATTATTTTGTTAACTTACATAGGTAACTTATTCTCAACGAAGTTCAAGCATAAGAAGATTATATTTACATTTTCATTTTGGTTTTGGCATATTTAATTAATGGCTCAATTACATGGTTTTCTTTCCCTTTTCATTTTTTATTTTTGAAAAGAGGACTAACATCTAACAAGTTGGTATGTACGTTGAGTTTGTCACCAAAGACCATAAACAGAGATGGAGCCAACACGGCGAGGTTGCTACCCATTATTATTATTATTTGAAAAATGAATTTATTACTTTGTTCCCTTTTTTTTTTTTTTCCTTTTACGCCCCCTAAAATTTTCTATTTTTCAAACTTTATCCATAATGTTTTAAAACTTTTCATTACAACCTTGAGTTTTTACACCCATTAATTGTTTCAAAAGAAAAAAAAATTGTAATTTTTGTTGCTGCTTGTGTTAGTTATTTCAAATTTAAAAACCCAAATAAAGAAAATTGTGATATAATATTACTTAAGTTATATGTTTGAAGGAAATATTAAAACAATATATATATATATATATATAGATTAACAAAAGAAATCAAAATATAAAGAGAAAAATATTAAAAGAAAAAAAAAAGATATGAGATATTTTAGTTTTTATTGCTGTATTAATTTAGTTTAGTATTTTAAGCATGGTTAACTAATTCAATGTCAATCGTCACATTAGCAACGTTAGTTTTATTGGATTGAGAAAAAAAAAATGAGAGGAATTATAGACATAGATTTATAGATATATTTACCTGTGAGATGCTGATATAATATTGATCAAGAATCAATGGAACTTGGCGAGTGATCTGATGATACAGGGATATATTAGGAGAAAAGAATTAAAGCAAAAGTAAAGAGTAGTACTAGACTTTGACACTTGATGGGGAGGGGGAAAAAAAAAAGGAGGAAAATTAGAAACCTTAATTGGAAGTTCTAGAACAAGGGCAACATGCCCAAATTTATTGTGAAAGTTATGAGGTTAGGTGCTATGTATGCTATCACACGTGAATAATGTATTGGTCTCCCATATTGCTGTGATAATGTTCAATAATGTTGTGAATAATATATGAAAAGATACATTAATGATAAATTAATATATTGTGATGCTCGTGGATTAAAAAAATAATAATTCCGGCTAATAATGATTGTTATGAAAATATATTCTATGTTATAGTGGGTATTATTGAAGTATAATGATTGTTATGAAAATATATTCTATGTAATAGTATCTTTCGTTTTCAGTTAATTAATGCTAAACTTTTCTAGCAAAACAAAAACAAAAACAAAAACAAAATAATGCTAGATGAGGGGATGAGAAATATAAATAAAGGAAAAGTAAAATATATGATGAGGAAAACAAAAATTAAAATGGAAGAAATGAGTTTATATATATATATATATAATGTTGTTTGATAGAAAAGAAAGAAAATGCAAATGTCTAATCTAACTTTATTTTTCCTCAATTTTATTCTTGTATAAATAAGAAGATGGGATATAATTGAGGTTCAAAAATTAGAATGATTATTTGACATACTATGTATTTGTTTTGTCAAAATTTTCCTTTTTCTTATCTTTTCAAAGTTGGAAGGAATAAAAAAAATAAATGAGTGGAAATTTCAACAAAAATATATGGAAAATTAGAAAACCATGAGTGGAAGTTTTGAGAACAGAGACAAAATGCCCAAATTTATTGTGAAAGTTGTGAGGTTAGGTGCTATGTTATCCCACATGAATTAGGCTGTGGCCTCCCTCCCACATGATGAATAGGTCCAATAGTTATAACATTTTATTTAGAATTTTATGACTATTAATTGATTTATATGTAAATTTTTATTTAGAATATTGTGGTTCCAAATGTAATCAACAGATTATTATAATAACGTATAAAAAAAATTACAAGTGTCATTTAATAAAAGTACCGGATATAAGAATACATGTTATCATATAAGCTCTATTTGATAAAAAGTTTGGACATAAACATTTAGCACTGTAGAAACAACATTCAGATGGCCAAAAAATGTTGCTTCCTTGACATTTAGAATTTTGTTTAAAAAGTTGCAAATGACAACACTTACTTTTGGCGTAACCATTAGGGAACATTTGGGGAATTCAATTTAAATGAGCCTTTGAAATATGCGTATGTTATAAACAATTGAAATGGAACATCCAAATATCATTTGAGTTTTTCTTTTTAAATGGCAAAAAGTCACTCCTCTCAAAATTTTCACTCCTCTCAAAATTTACTTTCATTTTAATACTTTCATTTTGATATATATTCTATAGTGATTTTTTAAAAAAAATTTTGAAATTCATTTCAGATATCATTTTCGTATCTCTCTCTATGTCTTTTCAGATAGCCACTTCCAAACGCATATTTAATTGTTTCTGTTTTGTTTGGAATGTTAATAACAAACACCAATTTGAATAACAATTCAAATGTTTCTATTCAAAATTTTCCATTCAAATATTTATATCTCAAATGTTTTCATTCGGATGTTTTCCTCATCAAAATATCATTTCAAATACTATTTTTCAAAAACGCCCATTTGAAATGTTTGGAAATAGAAACATTTAAAAATAGCCACTCCTCCCTTCGCCGTCACCTCCACCGTTCCACCGTGTCTCCCGTGACCTCCCTTCCCACCTCTCCATCCCTCTTGTCAAAATTCCACACAAACAAACATGTAATGGTTACACATGATGGCGTGGTACCCGCACTTTGTACTTTCCAAACCTTATAAGGTTGTTAATTGAGGCTAACCCCTTCTCTAGCCTTGTACTACATTCACCCTGCTGAGGTTAGCTCCGCAGATGAGAGGGAAAGAGTTTGGATAGGAACTCTCAGGTTTCAAACCGGAGAGTGTTTCCGTTTCTCTTTAATAAGTGAGAGCAATATGCCACACACGGTAAAAAAGCCTTGTACTAAACTCATTATCATTGCATGTGATCTTTGAGCCAAGACCTCCAATATCACTCTGAACTTTACCATTCTTTTATCTTGTGTTTCACACGCATGCAAAGAAACTGAGAGACGGTATACACATAAATCACTACAATTATTGTTCTATATTTACGTTCTTTACCCCGAGCTTGTAATAGCGTTTAATTTTGTCAAAAAAAATTGTACATGTACAAGATGACACCGATACCATCTTTTTCTCCATGTAGCAATGAGAGTTTCGACGAGAAAAAAGAAAGAGAGATCACATGCGCATTTTTATGGATAAACCGCACAGTAGAATGTACCTGACTACTGATATAGAAGAGGACTTCCTTCTTTAGCAAGCACAAAGAGACCTCCATCTCCTCTCGAGATTCGAAAATCCTCGTCAAGGTATGTTATGAGCAGCCAGGACTGGGTCCTCTCCCCTGGAATTGGAAGCTTTAGAGGTGGTTGACCGGAAATAGCCTGTGAAATATTCGCCACAGCCTCCTGAATAGGATTGAGAGTTTGCTGCAACGGAGACAGGCTGATTTTCTGCCCTAAAATATCCACTTCTCCTGGGAGATCAACCCTCGACTTTATCTCTGGAGGTTGAAAAGTACCTTCCTTGAATTGAACCTGAACAAATTTATAAAAATTGTCAACAGCTCTTCTTAATCAAGACAGATTTCTTGGTCCACCAATTCGGTTCTCATTAATTTAATGCGTCTTTGTTTATTTACTTATACACCATGGCAAATTATATCCTGCTCGTGCTAGAATGTCATTCAGTTCGATATCAAACCAAGTGAGCAAGGGATACCTGTATTCTAAAGGGAGTACGAACTTCAAAAGTAGCGGTTGCACTGAAAGAGAAAGTTGAAAAGGGGCTGGACAGAGATGTCGAGTTCACAATAGTGAGATTGCTGGTGTCAATTGATTGGCTTATCTTATCCACTTTCAACAATGGCGTTGAACCTACCGCCAAAAGTGGCAATAGCTCAGAAAACCCGGTGTACCTGATCAATCAGAAATCCAAAAGAGTCTTCAGCAAAATAAATGAGTTCAATTAAAAAAATTTAAAATTAAAAAAAATAAAGGGGGAAAAATCAGGAGGAACAAGTACGGTAGATAAATATCATAAGACATATATATATAAATATATATATATATAGTAGCATGAAGTTGAGCCACTGGGTACATCTTTTAAAAAGACCAGTTAACCAGTTATCTCCTAGTTCCTAGTTTTCCACTTCCAACATTTTCACACTTTGCACTTTTAAAGAGCATATTATGTCAGAATGCACCAAGAGAATTGTAGGTCTATAAATACATCCTTTCGTCTATATGACTGCCAAAAGCATGGCTTCCTTCTTCACAATAGTGTCCTAATGTGCAAAAGTACAAAATTAACCCCCGCTAGATCACATGGCCCTCACGTGCATTTTTCTTTTTCCGTTTAGATTTTTAACAGTCAGATAGACAAACGAACTCATTAAAACTACATGATAGATTAGGGACTCGTTCTGGGATGTTTTAAACATTAGGGACCAAAAGGAGATTTGGCCATTGGGACAAAACTGAAATAAATTTATAAAAATATACAGAAGTATTCCCACAGCGGAAGCAGATACACTCAATCATAAATGAAAATCTAGAATATGATTGAGTTTGCCAAAATTAGACGAATGAACATGAGAGATGGAATATAATAGAGAAGACGAGAAATGAAACTCAAATGGTGCAGAAATCGCACATCTAAGACAAGGGATAGTCAGTGGCATGCATCAAAAGGCTATTTAGCAACAACGCAAAACATAATCATAGAAACCCAAAACATACTTTCAAGCAAAAAACAAACTCCACAACTCCTATACCCATCATTTGCCTTTTCTTGAATCAAGTTTTAAAAGTTAACCCTAAACTAAGACCAAACTAATCTTTTATATGATCCGGTTGGGCAAGTCCAAATATTTTAAAACACAATCAAGCATTTCCACAACCCTCTTCAGTTTTGCTCCCTATCTTTATTCCTTTCCACTACGTCAATTTAGGATAATCAACTCATTTCTAAATTCTAAGTTTCCGAATAACCATTTCAACCCTCAAATAACTTTTCATAAACTATGAAGCTGTTCATCACTAAAATAATCTCTTATTGCCCCGATGTATTTATAGCTCATCCCTCAAAATTCCTATCAGAAAAAACAAGGCATTCCAAGGTTGAGAAACTTAATAAGCATACCTGAATGTTATATGATCCCGATTTCATTTAGAGCTTGTTTGGTAGGAGGGACAGGGGAAGGAGAATTAAAGGAAGGATTTTAGGACATACGGTTGTTCGGCGGTGTGAGGAAAAAGAGGACGGAACGAATTGGTTGATGAATTTCAAATCCTTCAAAGAACCCAAATTTAAATCTCTACCAATATCGAAGGACTAGATAACAGAATCCACACCGAACAATTAAACATAACCTAAGTTATAAACATGCATTTCTTTCCTTCCCATCCAATATTCTTTCCCTCCAACCAAACACAATCTTAATGAACATGACAACATTCAAACACATATAAAGTTCTCCTCTTCCCACTCTCAACAAAATGCACCAATTCTCTAAACACACAGAAACAAATGTCATATCTCAACAACAAAACTCAATCAATGCAAACAATCAAAACACCAAATCAAAAACACAAAATCAAACTTACAACAAAACCCAGTTGCCATCAAGAAGCTCCGGCGACTCGGTCGGCGCCGGAGTCGGGTTCAGAGCCTCCAGCTGGTTGACAAGCTCGAGAATCTCGGCTCTCTCCTCCAATCTGGCACGAAACCCCAGCTCAGTCCCATACACAGTGTCCACCAAACACCTCTTCAGCTCCAGAAGCTTCTCCTTCGCCGCGTCCTTCGTCTCCTCATCATCATCAGGGGCATTATCCGCACCGCCAATGCCGACTCCGGCATACCCATCTCTCCCCCACTCGTCGTCGTCCTTGGGAGGGTCCGAGGCCGAGAGCTTCGTGTAGGCGGACTCCGGCTCCGGGTCGGCTTTCTCGCCCCACTCGTCTGTGACCTCGGGAGGGTCGTCGCCGGGATATGGGTCGTCGGAGAGGGAGGAGCGGGGGCGGAGGAGGGAACGGAGGCGGAGAGGTCTGGTGGTGGTGGTGGGTCTGGGAATGGAGGGGATTGGGAGGGAGAGAGAAGAAGAAGAGAGGAATGGGAGAGGTTGTTTTGTGGGGTTTGGAGAGAAGAGGAGAGAAGAGTGTGGGGAGGTGACGAGGAGATGGACAGCCATGGCTTCCTCTTCTTGTTGGTTGTCGTTGTCGTTTTTCAGCTCTGGGGACTGTTTACGCCGCCGGCTCTGAAGCTGTGGGAAAGGAGGAAGATCTTTTTTGTGTTGTGTTTTTGTGTCCGAACAAAATTTATGTTCCAGGATTTGCAACTTATTACCAAAAAAAAAAAAATCATGGTCTAGTTTTTCACAATAAGATTAGTAAATTACAAAAAATGAGCTTAGTGTTTGAAATTCTTACATGCCCTTTTTCCTTGCAAATTTTTACAAGGTGACAAGGGTCATCGATAATTTTGATAAATTACCTCAAATTTAACAAGCGTTACATAGTATTCTAATTAATGACACTCATTAAGGGTCTATTTGGGAAACGTTAGAAAATTGTGTTTTAGAGGTTGGAGATTGTTTGTACTTTAAAAATGTGTTTTTGAAAAAAAAAATGAATTTTTTAGTTAAAAGGATTAAAACTGGAAATATGTTCCAAAAAAATTAACAAGATAGATATTATTTTATTATTCTCGAAATTATATGTAATTTAACAAACAAAAAAAAAAGATAATCTCAATTGAACTTAAAATAATAAAATTACGTATTTTTAAAATTTAAATTTTTTGAAAATGTTTAGAAAAGTGAATCCGTCTAAACAAGTTCATATGACATATAATGACCTTTTATCTATACTTTAACAAACGTTATTAATTTATCCTTTCTTTAATAAAAACAAACAAAACAAAAAACAAACAAAGGTTATAAATTTAAAACACTTTACAATAATTTATCAAATTCAGAGGACAATTTGTAAATTTTTTGAAAAATCGGATATATTTTTTTTTAAATTCAAAAATGCAATCTAACTTCAAATTGTTCGCAACTAGGCAACATAAAATGGAACAAGAGGGGTCAGGAAGCTATCTCGACCTCAAAACCACGTCAATATAGTTAAAGACTTTTCTTTTTATAACTTAGAGGATGATTGAATTCAAACTCATCACCTTATGATAGAGTCAAATATATAATTACAATTAGACTATGTGTACAACCACAAATTACATACCTTGTCACTTTGATGATATATTCAACTTTTCCAATCCAAACAACGGTTGGCCACATTGTGATTTGGAGGAAGTTTGGTTGGTCTAAGAATGGTTTTTTTGCTTTTTTTTTTTTTTTTATATAAATTTCGGATGGTGAATTTCAACTTAATGGGCCATACTCTTTAACCATAGAAGTTTTAGTCATTTATTATCCTAGAGTGATCAAAACCAACTATATTGCCATTTGACATAGACTCTTTCATTAAAAGGAAGATCCTCCACGCCTTCATATTGAAAAATAAATGAATAAATAATATTAAAATTTAAATAAATAAATAAAAAGTCGGTAGAAAGGAGAAGAATTAGAGTTGATTACACCACACATCTCCGGTTGTTGGATTCAGTCGGCTCATATGTCCCCTTATTTGTAATATCTCTATCAAACTCCAGCAGTTTACTCTCAGAATAGCAGAAATTTTAATGTTGGATAAGACCCCTATGACTAAACAACAGCAGCATTCAACCATAATCTTTTATTTCTTTTCTATGTTCGTATTTTTCTTTTTCTCGGAGAAAGTATGAAAAGAGCGTCTAAATCAGGCGTATGAAAAACAATATAGACATGCAAGTACCTCAGTCAGATGTTAAAGATGATCTCAAGGAAAGAACGAATGCATCCTAGAAAAGATAAGCAAAAACAGATGAATCACGCTTTCTTCTTCTTGGATTTGAGCATCACCAGTCCAACGAATATGGTTAAGAAGCAGAGAAGCGCAACACCGGCAAATACGGGTATTAATATGGCATATTCTTGAGGTAGGAAGTACTGTTGGATGAAGTGGTCGCTGTCTACAAATGGCTGAAATATCGAATGACGAGGGGAAAGAGATTTTGAGCAACAAGTTAATAAAGTAAAGGAATAAGGGTGCAATACTTATTACTGTACTGAGAATACATTTAGATATGCAAATAGAAGAAAATGGGTAAACTTACAAGGATGATGACCCAAAATGTATAATAAGTGAATATTGAGAGACTGATAAGCGATAATAAGAACCCAACTGCCCTGTCTGCCAATTCCATTCCGATATTCCTTGCTTTACTGCCTATTAGCAGGAATTGGATGAAGATAAGGATCTTACATAGAGTATCAAAAACTCAAAGTAATCGTTTACAAGTGCAATTGCAAAGGTTTAAATCCCACATGACAAAAAGCATTTGAAAGGAAAACATAGGATTATGGATATCGAGTTTTGCATAATTCCAGTTACAAGCAACCAAAACATCCTCAGCAAATAATACGAGTTATGACAACATCAAATGCATACGAAATCCTAGGCAAGAGAACAAATGGGAAAATTGCTGGGAGGTAGACAAGGAAGAAAAATAAGTAGGGCGGATAAACAATAATATTTACTTTTGAGTAAAACCATCCACCTCCTAAGGATTGGATACGAAACTCACCTCACAGGGAAAGTGTCAACAATAGTAGCTAAAAACTATGTACGAATGAGCCGGTAGGATTTTCAAAAGTATCCAAGCATCTAGTGGAAATAAGCAATCTGCTAAAAAAATTATCATATAAGCAATGTCCTAATAAACATGAACAAATACACTAGAACAAAAGCCTACATATTCGTTTTTCAAGTGACACAAAACTCTTCATTAAGATTTTAACTTGACATTAGACACTTGCCCACCCGCCCCGATCTTCCCCTTTTGGGAAGCAATTCCATTAAAGTTCACACACTCAACGTAAGATAACTGGAAAATTCAGACTGAGCAACGTAGAGGCAGGCACACGAAGAAAAATGAGATAAATCTCATCCATTGAGTCCTCAACAAAAGGAGAAAGGAAAAAAAAAAAAAATGCCTTTATCATCGTTCTCAATCTCTCTTCCTGCACATGGCTTCGGCAATAGCCTAGCAGTAATTTCGCATCCGACTCCACTTAGAGGTATAGAGTTCAAATCTCAAACCCCCAAATTCAAAAATCTCTAATCCCACACAACATTGCCATTAATTCATGGGAGTTCACCAAAAAAGAAAAAAAGAAAAACGTCAATTTTAATTTTCCTCGACATAATACAAACGCCCAAAACACATAGACCATTCAATTTAAGTGTAGTCATGAATTCAATTACCTAAGACACCTTATTATTAGCAAACCTTATCCGTAAAAGTCTCAAAACATAGAAATTAATCATTCTAACTCAGCAATTTTCCTTTTTATTTTTTTAGGTAAAAATTAGGCCTCAGTTTAATTTCCTAATCTTTGCAGTTTTTTTTTTTTTTTTTTTTTTTGTGGGCAAAATCAGATCGAGAAAAGAGAATTCATCAGACTTAAAATTGAAATGAAGAAGGAAACAGCAATTCAATAGGGAAATGTCGGATTAAGGTAAGTAAAAGAGAGAAAATCCAACCTCAAAATCTTAAGATCTCCAAAACTCAGTTTCGCCGCAGAAAATTGGAATTCTACACAAGTTGTGCCTCCATCAAGAAAAAAGGAGCCAGAGAACGAACGAACAAAAGAGTAGGGGAAAGGGAAGAGAGAGAGAGGGGGGCCAAATCATTATTTTTAAAAATTCAAGGGACCAAAATATAACTTTAAGAATGACGCATCAAGGTTCTAGAACTATATATTTCTTTTAAACAAGCACGCACAAATAATGTCGATCAAAAAAATTTTGTTTGAAATTCGCAAAAAGAAGTTTTAATGCAAAAAAATCTTAATTTTTTTTTAAAGTGCATCTTTAATTAAGTAAGATAAAGATTTTAATTCTAAATGTTAACAAAAAATTAATTATTCAAGGTGTTTACCTCACCCAAAAAAAAAAAAGAAAAGAAAAATTCATATAGTTGTAAGTAAAGCATGACAGTAAAATCACATCCAACTTCATCTAAAATGCAGAGTTTCAATATCCTCTCTTATGTCAAAAAAATAATTAAAAAATTCTTTTTTTTTTTTAATGAAGCACATTTTCTTTCTATAGTTTCCAATGTTCATTCTTCCCCTTTTTTTTAAAGTGACTATTTATCCTCCCAAATGTCTCTTACAACTAATTTTCTCTACACTGTTCTATTATATAAAAAATAATTTAAAAAAAAACAAAGAATAATTCTCTTGACTTTCACTACAAGTACCGAACATATACACTTAACATTTGTTTCTTCTAAGCAACTTGTTTTCAACTTTGACGTTAATCATTCTTTTTCTCCCAAAATTGTTTTTAAACAGTTTGGCAAGAGATAAAATGGTAGATCAGTCTTTAAATATTATTCTAAATTTGTTCTAGTTTTTGCTTTTTATTACATTGTTCTCTTACTCATGGTTTTTATTTGTAAGAAATCATATTGTATTAGGTTTTTTTTTTTAATTTTTTTTAATTGTAGATAACTTTTTCTGAATTAACGTGTAGGTAAAATAATATGCGGGGTCACCCTTCTTTTTCCAATGCACAAGAATTTGATTTTATTTTTTTTTTCCCCTTCTTTCTCCCGCGGTACTAACATTTTACACCTGAAATTGGTATAAATCTATCATTTAACACCTGAGCCCCTTGATATTTGCCCAAAAAACAAAAACAAAAACAAGAACAGAACACACACATACAAAATTCTTCAAGAACATTTTAACAGAGTTGACAAGAAACAATTAACTTCATACTTGAGACATTCAAAAAAAAAAAAAAAAAAAAAGCCGTAAGTACATGTTTAACCAGAAGTACCTCCCTTTGCCAACCCAAAATCCGAAAATTTCCCCCAAAGAAAGATCTCAAAGAAACATATAGGGCCACAAGAAAAGGAGAAAAATAAAAATATTTGTGAATCCAAAGAAATAGTCTTCAATCTTCATAAGAGTGTGAAGAAAAAGCTCCAGTGGATCCACTGCATTGCATCAAAAGGAACATCCCAAAACCCCGACATAATTTGATCTCACCTCTCTCTTATTCCACAAGCCATAGAATAGCGACAAAGAAAATTCTTTCCCAGTCAGTTTTGTTGCATCCACTGCATTATATCTTTCCGAATAACTCCCTCAAACCTGCTCCTGGTGTAGCCTGATCCCAATGCTACAACCCCGTTGGCACACAAGTGCCTATACTGGGTCATGGTTCCAATCGGCTTTGGCACTCGCATCATTGAGACACTGGCAAATGGTTTAGGCCAAGCATTTTTGTACGATGTAAATAGATGCCTATCGGATTCCTGATTTCTGGACGTTTGGGTAGTCCCCGGACTTTTCAGTTGGGTGGAGTTTGATACCTGCTTCGTCATGCTCATGCTCGAGCTAGCACCGTTGGAGGGTTTCTCAGGGGGAGGACCCCGGATCTGAGCTGATGGTTTCATTCGATCAAGCCATCGTAAAATCCAGTTTCCAAGATTCCGACCAACTTCTAGGTCCCTTTGCTGTAGCTTGTAGTGAACCTTGAGTGCCATGTCAAACACGGCACGAGTTCGTCTATGAATGAAATGAGGACAAGAAAGGGAAAACCAAAGACACTGGTTAACTACGATTATAGCAGCTAATAAACCAACAATAATCATTAGTAGTTACAATTCTATGAGTAACAATCACAGCCAATAGGGGTATTGAATATACGGAGTTTATCAATCATTATCTTCAATGACACAACTGATAACGGAGGATCCTGTAAGTTTTGTAGTTTCAAATATGTTTTGAGAAGCGAAGAAATTCGTGCAAAATAGAAAAAGAACAATTAGCAATATTCTATCTAGATGCTTGCACCAGTAAAGCAATGGTCTATAACTATCGTACGTAAAGACTCGTAGAGATCGAACACACCTAAAATAGATCTATTACCTAAGATGCTAGATTTCTAAAAGCCCTTCACTTGTGTCCAAAAGCCAAGGGTACCAGAAGGTAAGTTACCAAACGGTAACGACGTGGCTAACTTCACTCCCCTTGTTAAAAGGAAAAGACGAAGATAACACTTCCTTTACAGCAAATTTTGTGTTAGGGTATTAACAGACACTAAACTCAAAGTGAAATAGAATTAAATTAAATTTAAATATATGCCAATGGGATCCCTTAAAAGTCGATACAAGATTGTAGCCTCCAACAAATACTTATCCAAATAAATAAGTTAAGAAATGAAGTAAAATAAATAAACAGAAACAATCACATCCTAGGATAAGAACAGTGAATAAGAGCAGTGATAGAAACTGGAAAATTGGCATAGGAAGAACCGGTTATGTGTTGGAAATCTGTGAAAACAAAAATTTGGATTCAACAAATAAAACATAGAGGAAATATGGTTACTTTTTATTATCTATACTGAAACTTGCACAACCTAAATCAGCTTAAGACACAATCACGCGAACATCAAATTTATTTCACTAACCTTGACGGGCAAACAGAAAGGTCATTAGATGATCTACAATTTCCCTATTAAGAACCAACCAAAGAAATAGAAACAGTCATTTCTTTTTTTGGATCTATCTTATCACGTCTAGCACAATCCAAATATGCCTCTTGTGAGCTTGGAATTTATAGTTGAACAAGAATGCACAAAATCTATAGTGGTTCAAGCTCGTAACATTGGTCCTGATAAACCCCAATTTATTAAATCCCTTCTCTCCCACTTCACACCTCGGAACATGCCGTCCAAGAAGGGCGCTTTCACATCTTCTTAACCCGAAACGGCTGGGAAGAGGGAAGTTACCATTTCAGCCGGTGCAGGTTTTCACAGTGATCAAAACGAAGATAACAACGGAACGAAACATTTCATGCTCACAATCACACTAGATCCGGCATTCCCTGACATATGTACCATTCGGGCAATCGAAGCATTTGTACAAAAATAGTTAGAGGCTACACACACCCAACAAACCCTTTCTTGCTTGTTTGATGTATTTCTTGTTTCTCACTTTTCGAACGACAAATCACAAACCTAAAAGCCACCCCAATCCCAAACAAACCCTCCTCCACCTCCTACTACCAAAAACCAGCTATAAAATGGGACAAAATCCCAAAACCCATTACTAAGAATCTAACTATCAGAACTAAGAAAACCCATTTAACATATTTATAAGCCATTGTCGAATTTTTTTTAAGCAGCCAAAAACGCAATCCTCATCAAACCCGAAGAAGAATCAAAAAATCAAGCAAAAAACTTCAATAAGCTATAAAAAGGCAATGAATTCACAAATAAAATAAAATAACCAAACGAACGAACAAAGAAGAAGTACCTATGAAGAAATTGACGGACCCTAGGATGTTCGGGGCTAATGAGGCGTCGCTGAATTCTTAAAGCCAGTCTGTAGGTGCGCTTCAGACCCAGAAAATACGCCGTGCCCAACGTGATCTCCCATAGAACCATATTATCTTTCTCTTTCCCTTTCTCCCGTTATGCCCAGAAGGTGTTTGTCTTTTTGTCTGAGAGAGAAATGGGATTTTCTTCTGTTTATTTATATTTTCGTCAACTTTGCGGTTTCGTTTGGCGCAAGGCAAATGAAGAAGGATTCATTTCTTGCCGTTTTGAGTTTTGGAGCCGCCAGAAATTTCCTACAACTTCAAGTGCGAATGGGCAGAGAGTGACGTCGTTTTGATTTTTCTCGGGGTTTTTATTTTATTTATTTATTTATTTATTTCCTTTAAGAGCTAGTTTCTGAACAGAAAGCAAAGAGAGGAAGAAAGTCATAGATAGAAATAGATTGCAAACGTTGGATTTTCTCTTTGGTTGATCCTAACCGTCCGTTGCACTTTCGTGGAACTTTCGTGGTTTAATTGGGCTGGGCATTATAGGACACAAGTTCATGGGCTTTTTTAGATAAATGGGTTATGGAGAAACAGTAAAAGAACCCATCATCATACCGAGGGTAACCCGAAGTTCACCCTCTGATAATATTCTAGTATATTATAAAAATATTCCACTAGAATACTTTCTAACTACTAGTGTTGATGATCAGAACTAGAGACCTCCAACCATCTACGTTAAAATGAGAGATTATCGAAAATGTTATATTAAAATACTCACCAACAATCAATGATCGAAGCTGTTAGTGGTCACTGTTGGTTCTAACAATATCTTGTAAAATTCTAGTGGTATTCTAGATTTTTTTTTTTTTTTTTTTTTTGGGAAATGATACATTATGTTTTTGATTGGTAGGAACAATTTGGGTAAAATATAACTACGTTGATCTTTGATCAAACTTCTTCTATGGTAGAAATCTTAAGTTCCAAAATCGATGCATAAATGTTAGTTTTTAGAGGAAATTGTTTTTCATGAATCATGATCTCATTCTAAGTTAATCTGGGAACTAAACTTATTTAAGTAGAATAATATCCTTTAGTAGGAAACTATAATATTTCGATACAACCTAGTAGTAATTTCACATCTACTTCCATCATAACGTGCAGAGTTCAAATTCTCTCATCCTTAATTTAAAAGAAAATAATAATAAAATAAAAGTGTTTTTTTTTTTTTTAAAGAGTAAAAACAAAAATGTTTTGATGTGTCTAATTCTTAAAAGATTCATTAAGCTTAATGCTCTCTCAAGCTCTTCATTCGAGCTACTATGAGATGAATGCTCATCCGCGGGGCAAGGCATGGTGAGGCGGCGGCTGGTTGAGAAAGGGGTGGTCGCGTTGTTATCGGTGAACCTGAGTTGGGGCAAATCTCTCTTGTTCATCAATCTCGTTGGATCGGGATCATTGCTCCATTCGTTCATCAAATTTAAGTTAAACCGGGATTAGTTTTGGTGGATTATTATAATTACTCCAGGATTTAGGATGAGATGATTATAACATATGTTTGTGTGTGTGTGTGTGTGTGTGTGTGTATTTTTTTAATTTTTTTTGGCTAAAGACATGTTTGTATTTGGTTAAGTAGTTTTTATTTGTGTAATTTGAACGTAACTTAATTATAAGGAAACCAACTGGAGGAATTGACTCGATGTTCAATTTCGGTTATTTCACCTGAGATATTCGTTGGATCTGGCAATTGCTAAAGCTTGGTTGTTGTTGTTATTGTTTTTTTTTTTTTTTTTTTTTCAAATTTTCATTTTTAATTAGTTTTCAAAAGAAATGGATTTGCGGTTAATTAATTAGAAAATTTTAAAAAAAAATTACATGTTCATGCTTCCAAACCCAGGATTATATCTCCCTCATTGAGCTTCATCAAATTTCACTGAAGGAATCGATCTTATAAGATTATTTCATTTTCGTTATTGATGTTTATATCTTATTTTAATTTAAATGAATATTTTCCTTAAAAAAAAAAAAAAAAAACAAACACAGAGTATCTATTTAGATACTGCCCGCATATAATATTTTGCTGATCTATATCGCACACATCAACAAACAAAAGATATGGGAGAAAGATGAAAGAATGTGTTAGAATATTTATGTACTTAGTTATTTGATATAGCTCAAATTGAGAAGAAATCACGTGATTGTATAAATATTTTATATTTTTTTCATTTTGTTCCCATTAAAAATTAATTCTCTTATGTAAGTCTCTAAAACCAATATCTTTTAATTTACATCCTTATTAAAACAATAAGTTGGCTTTACCGCTGATTGTAAAGACGGAGACATGAAGGCTTAAGTCTCCTCTCAAATTTTTATTAATTATATTTTTTAATATGTAGTTGATAAAAATTTATATATAACCCCCCTAAAAAATTAAATATTTTATTTTATTTCACTAAAAATTATAACTTGTTGTTACTAGCCTCCCTCGTCAAAGTTTCTGACTTCGTCACTAGATGGTTGGGCCGACCTAGAATCGTTTACATCTTCATCTCCAATGGCTTGCTGCTGTCCTGAACCCATCCACTAGAAGGTTCTGGAAACTGCTCATCTTTTGTACTTTCAATCCAACCATGACTAGAGTACAGGACGAAGTAATTGGCCGTTTTGGTTTTGACTTCTGATCATAAAAATGGAAAAAAAAAAAATTTTGGAGAAAAATGTTAAAAAGGAAGTGAGTAACATGTGTGATTTTTACAAAACTAGCACTTTAGTATGAAGAAGTTTAATTCTGACATGATTCTGCGTGAAACCATGTATTATATGGCTTCTTTTAAAGTTTTGAAAACTTGACATCTTTATATGAAAGTTCCCGGAATAAGTAAATTCCGACAAAATGGCCATCCTCGATCATCAGTTGATGGAACATGTGTGCATGGTGACGGAAGAAATTAGTTTGGTTCTGGTTGTGTGGATCCATTTAGCTAGTTATGGTCAGGGACGAAACCATTTACGGTCGAGTGAGGGCTGGCATGGTTATCCTTCCACACTTTTTTTTTTCTTTTTTTTTACCAAAAGAAAAAAAGTACAAGTTAGCTGGTGAGGTTAAAAGAGTCATCCCTCAAGGAAAGTGAAGTTCGTGAAGCATTAAACGTGTGGACAAGGTGATCGAAGAAGAAACTTGTGGTTCCCCCTTTCTACAGCTAGAAAAAGAGAAGTTGAATTTGTCTCACATCGTCAAGTTTCTAGGTTGTAATGGTATTTATACGTGGATTGAACATCTCTCCTCTTGATCTAACTTTAGGATAAGTTATATCTAAGCCGATTTAACATCATATCATGTTTGCATGACACACTACGTGTGAACGAGGGTATTAGAAGTTCACTACTCCTGAGAATGACCATATTGAGTATAAAATCTCTTTGTTTCCTTTCTAAAATCTTCAACTTCACTACTTTCTAAGAGGAGGAATATGACCCCCCTCATCTGCAGTTTAAAGATTATCAGTTTGAGTTGTTCCACCCAAGTCTTTGCTGACAGATTCAATTGAACGATGAGGATTGACTTGCGTAAGAAGGAAATCACTCTGCCCTGCAGCTTTTAAAGCTTTGGATGCTTCGATGAGATAACGGAGGAAAATAAATCTGATCATTCATGGCATGTTTATGACCGTACAAAATAACAGATAGTATGTTCCAACGATACTGATTGGTCAAGAATGTGATTAATCTATTAATCTATTGCTAATCATAAATATAGAAATATTCATTTAGATGACATTTAACATTATGTTTCTAAAATCTTGAGAGTGAATCGACTGCTACGTAGCTGATGATTGAAAGAACAAACAAACCGAATTCAAACAAGATAAAACAAATTTGCAACTAGATGGCAGATATATCATGCCATATATATATAATCTATATCACGAGACACATCTCGACATATATTTATGTGTGTGTGTGTGTATATATATATATATATGTTGATCTAAAGCCTCACTTTTGCAATTAGAATGAAGAAACAGAAACCTTAGAGAAAGTGAAATTCAGCCACGGTATGCATAACAGGTTACCTAAATTTTTCATATTTCTCTTGCTTCCTTGGTATTGTTAAACACTCAAAACGTAATCAGTTACATACATACATAAATACATACGTATATATACATATATAAACAACTTTTGTTAATCATTACTATTAAGTCACTAATAACCCAGAGAAAAATTGCATACATTCAATAAAGAATAAGTAAACATGAATTCAAGGATTACAGGTGGAATTAGTTTAAACCCTGAAACGGTGATTTGAAGGTTGAAAATATGAAATAGTAGATTTAGACAACACATGAAACGAAAAACAGGAATAGGCATTTGGAGTAAACTTGCACTCACCTGAGTCAATAAGGTATTCGATTAGAACAGTCTAAGCATGGCAATTAGGAGAAAGCCCTGATTGAAGCATTTCCCTGTAAGCCGCATGGAAACCTTTGTGTCTACATCTTCCTTTAAATTTGAAATACTTCCAATTATTTTTCGGCTGAAATCGTCAACTGGCTTTATCTTGCTTAAATTGGTGAAAAGAGTGGACAGATTTAAAAGAAAATTTCAGGTAATTATGACCATTGCTAGCGAAGAAACCAAAACTTTCAGAGAATTCCGTTGAAACCGCAAGAGCTGTGCAAAGAACTGATGTTAAGCGACTTTTATTTTTCATCACCAACAACAAGCAAGAAAGCAGCGTCTAGTTTTGGGGGGAAAAAAAAGTAAACAAGCAAATAAAAGATGTCACACATTCTAGGACAAACAAATTCGAACCAACATTTTGTAATTTGGATTTTAATTGGGAGAAACATACTGAGCTCAAGCTTGATCCACAATGACGCTCTTAATTGCATTACATAGTAATTGTTAGACCACTTTCCTTCAGCTTGTAATAACATAACATGTGTCCATCACACTTTAATATCGACTGAACGTCGATATTCCGCCAAGGCCACGCAACAACGCTTGCGATACATTGCGATCCCATACTCGAGTTCGGAACCCTCGAGACTCGAATCCAACATGCTTCCACCCTCACATTCCTTCTCTATATTTGAGGTAGACGAACCCATGACTCATCCAGGATGTCGGAGGACGACCACTTCATGTCAAAAGGACGAACTGACACATCCGAGGTACAAATCCCAAAAGATCCTCATGGTAAGTCTAGGGTTTCGGAGTCCAAGCATCAATTCCACTATAAATAGGGAAGGGGCCATAACCAGACGCACTTTGCACTCCACGGTAGCATTCGACGCCGGCGATCGAGAATCCGACGTACGACAAGGTGGAAGACGGGACCAACGGTGGAGGCGACGGGCTACAGATTGGTGTTAGGACATCGCTCCAACAGTACTCTTATTTCTATAGTTTAAAAACTTGTTTAATGCATAGAGTTCGAAGCATAATCAAGTTTTTCCGAAAGGAAGGTCTCGAAAGCGTAACAAAAATGAAACACAAATTATACTGTCTTTCTATTTAATAAACATCGTATGTATTCTTGTTAGGAAATTGTGCTATACTATAGTATACATAATATAACCTTGAAATTGTGCTGATAGCAGCAGAAGTTCCGCAATGATCTGAAGCAACTGCACACGAATAAAAGTTGCCGATGTAACACAATAAATAATCGCACGGTTTGCACAACATGTCAAGGCCAACCAACATGTGAAGTACTACTATAAACAATAATAAAAAGATGCCCTTTGACCATTAAAATGAAAAATAATATATATATACACTCAGACACATATGTATAAGCAGCAAGGGAACAAATGCTAGAAAAATGAAATGACGAATGATTTTATTATTAGATAGCGAATGCCTTGGTGAGAAGCACATGCTCACTCTACTTCTTTGGCATTGATTTGAACCACCCCACTTCAAATAAACATTTTTAACAAACACTTTACAGACAAAAAAAAAAAAAAACTTTGGATTAAACCCACTTCATGGAAACTGCCATAGAACAGTATTCAAGCTTTCCACCTTCCTATTTTCCTTGGAAAATCATATCCAGAACATTGTAAACTTCAAACCAACTTTCTATTTTTTCTTGTTCATTTCTCGGAGTTTCCAACGTCAAAATCCTTCGAACAACTAGTTTATCGACAGACATTAACAAGAAAGCATACCAGAATTGGAACATGAAGACGAAGTTCTTCAATGTTGCTCAACAAGAAACCCATGAAAGGAATTAAAACATCAGCCTATTTTGCACGTGCGGGGCACGTGACGGCAGCCAATTCGCCCAACAAAATATTGGGAAAATCTAAAAAGAACCCCATAAGTTTTCACTAAGTACTACGTTTATCCCTAAATGTTTTTGATCCGAAAACTACCCTTGAATTTTTACACTATTCCAAAATTATCTCCCAAGATTTTTATAATAAGTAAAAAAAAATTAACTCATTAATCGGTTAAAGTTTTTGAAATATCAAAGACATCCTCAACATTTAAATACTGATTTAAGCATTAACTATAAAAAAAAAAAAAAAAAAAGGACACAAACTCTATTTTCAATTTTTGAGTATTGATTTCTAACATATAGGTTTTATGATAAGTGTTTAAAATAATTATCACATCAATTAATTATATAAGTTAATAAAAATATGACAACTCACCGTCGTATGAGTTAGTATTTAAAAATTAATATTACAGTTGATATTAATAGAATTATTCATAAAAATAATTACAATAAGCTAAAATAAAAGTCAAAATTTTAAAAACTGAAGGGGAAAAAAAAGATCTTTCTCCCTATATCAATTAGATGGTCACTTTGTGAAGACAAAGCTAGTCCGATCAGTTACATACAAATTGAAGAAGGATCCGACATATGATAAAAGTCATCGACATATGATAAAAAAAAATTTCAAAAGCACAATTTCAAGGTTATCCCAAACATGTATGTTTTGTTTCATTTTTATAAATCCATCTTTACAAAATAATTGTCAAATACCGTACGTTCTTTTGAGAATAAGTGAGTTTTTTTCTTCTCATATTTGAAAACATAATTCTGAAAATTGAAAACAGAAAACATGACAAAACATACCCTTGGAAACTAAAAGCAAACTTATACTAGAGACAAGATCAGTCTCAATTAGACATTGTAAAGTTTATTAAAATATTTTACTATTGATTTAAAGATTTAAAAATTATGTTGATCTATTAAAATTTGTTGAAAAATTTGGCAACTGATAAGTAACGGATTTTTTTTCTATTAATAAAAAGCAAAATAATAACTATGCCAACCAGGTCTAATATGACTTTAAAATAAACTCTTCTATTGAGTCAAACTTCTGTCAAAATCATTTAATAAAAGAATGGATCCAAACGCACGAAGTAACTTCCAAAAGCCATATTAATGGACCCAATTTGTTGATTTCTCAAAAAATAAACAAATAAAAGAAATAAAAATATATTTTAATAAGATTAGTTTTAAAATAAGACTTCAAAACTTTATTAAAACAAGTTTATTGCTTATTATAATCTTTAAATGTTATCTCATTTTACTATATAAAAATAAAATTGAAAAAAAATATATAGTTACATGGATAGTTTAATGATAATATCACACATGACTCTACGTAAAATATATAAAACTCGAATTCCCCACTACCAAATTTAAAAAAAAAATATAAAAACTAGAGTAAATAGTATTTTTACTAAAATAATTAACATAATAACATGGTTTTAAAATATTTATGATTTAGTCTAATAATAATATTACACATGATTCCATGTAAATACATAAAACTCGAATTCCTCACCACCAAGTACAAAATGAAAATGAAAAAAAATTTAATAAATAGCATTTTTACTAAAATAATTAATATATTAACAAGGTTTTAAAATATCTAAAGTAAATCATAAATTTATTGTAAAAATAGAATAATAACTAATATAATAACAAGGTTTTAAAAAATATTTAAAGTGAATAATAAATTTATTATAAAAACATTGTATTTACTATATTTATGCAATAAATTTATTATTTATTGATATTTATTTTAGTAACGTGGAAAGCTTTTTGGACAAAATTATTTTGTGTAGAAAATCTTTGTTCATTTTTCTTTTGGGATATTTTCACGATTGGTCTCTAAATTATATTATTAATCTAAAGGTAGTATCTAATTTTAAGTTTTATACGATATAATATCTCAAATTTTTGTATGGCTATGAAAACAGCTCCTATATAAGTATTTTGTCAAAAATTGAATGGAAAATAAACACTTTCATACAATGTGAGCTTCAATTAAGACTAAAATTGAAGTTAAATATATTTTTTTTCTGGGATAAGAAAACCGTGTCACCAAAATAGCTCTATAACGTAAAGTTTGCATTAGATATCTTTGATTCAAATACAGTTTGTTTCTAAATATCTCTAATCAGGTATAATTTTCTTTCAAAATATATTTGATTATAACTTTTCATATAAATAAAGCTTGTGGTCTTTAAAATCAAAAGTAGTAGTCCAACATAACATATGATGTATAATTTAGGAATAGTAATGCTAGGAATACTAATTTTAATCTAAATTTTTTGAATACCAATTTAAATGTTATATTTTTATTGATAAATGTAATTAATTGATATAATAATATCTTAAACAGTTACCAATAAAAAATGACAACTCAAATATGATGTTTAGAGGGTATTTGGTGAATGAGTTGAGTTTAAGTTGAGTTAAAATTTTTAAATTTAAATAGTATTAACTTTTAAAAAAATAGTTATAAATTTTATTAAGATAAAAAAATACAGTTTAATTAGAGTGGAACTTGTGTTCCAAACAAATCCTTAGATTAAGTTTTATTTTTCAATTTAAGAGCTATTTATGTAATTAATTCTTTTTTGCTCGGATGGGACCCACAATCCACAATTACCGAAAGGTAATGCGTAACCTAACCGAACACATCCCCGCAGTCAGAAGGGAGCGCCCCACGTAAAAACCATAAAATTAAAAAAAAAAAAAAAAATTTCCAAAGTAAACCCCACTAGAACAGGAAAAAAAAAAAAAAAAGCCGGAGCTAAAACAAAAAGAAATATTCTATTGCCATTAACAACTGCACTCCACACTGCTCACTCTCTCTCTCTCTCTCTCTCTATCCTCTCCTTTCTCTTTCTCTCTCTAAAACCCACAATGCAACGGCAGTCTCTCGGCTCGCCGGTCTCGAAGCTCCACGGCCATGGCGGACCGAAGGAGGAGTCGCTTATAGTCGAGGACGACCCCAAGCGCAAGGATATTCTCTTTGCCTCCTCCTCCTCCTCCTCCGCCGCCGCCTCTTCCTCTTCCGCCTCCTACGAAGACGACCGCAGAGCAGCGAAGCCTCGCCGCTTGTCGTCGTCGTCGCTGTCGCCGCCTCCTCGCGGGCCCGACAGGTTCATCCACCTCATCCCCCTCCTCACTCTTCTCTGTTTCCTCATCCTCTTCCTCTTCTCCCACACTCCCTCCCAGTCCGGTACGTCTCTCATCTCCGCCATTAAATATATATATATATATATATATACACACACACACATAATTTTCTCGTCCGTACTTTTGCTTCACGTTTCTTTTTAACATTCCGTTTCTTGTAATTTCCAGATATGGCTCAGTTTAAAGGATTCAAATGGCCTGCGAATCGTATAGGTAAAATAGCCATAGCAATACGGATTTATGGTTTTTGAAGTTTCTTTTGCCGTTTCTGAAAGCGTTTGTTTCTTGCTTTGTAGATTCCGCTGAGAACGAAATCGGCGATATCGGCCGGTTCTCGGAGCTCCGGAAGAGCGACGTTCTGGCGATTCGGAGCCTCAGAAACCTTCAGGAGATCCAAAAACAAGCTCCGAAATCTCACTACCACCGAAAATTCGCTGATTTCTAAGCCGCATTTTCTTCTGGTTCTTTTCTTCTTCCTCTTCTTCTTATTCCTTTCTCTGTACTCTTCTTCTTCTTCTTCCCCAAGTGAGTTCGCACGTACGATGGCTTCACACGTGGGAACACGCACGTGCACGACCCCCACTACCACCCCTCTCACCTATACCCTAATTCTTTTCGCACGTGTATATCGAATTTGTTTTCTTTTTGTGAGAAAAATTCCCGTAAAAATAACACAGGGATACAAACTATCATTTCAATTTTCATTCAAGAGTTTATTTTTTGTTTTTTTTTTTTTGGTTTTTGCGGCGTACGTTAGAGTGAGGCCTCGGGGGAGGCGCTAAGTTGCGCCGTTTCGGTGACGTTTATTGCAATGCTTGCCAATGCAAAAACAGCTGGAATTTTTTTTCGTACGACTTTACCGTTAGTTAGTGCGTACCTCGATTCGCGAGTTTGGGGTTCTATTTTTTTTTTTTTTTTTTGGCCTTTGCCAGCCTGGAGAGGGGAAATCAGGTGCTTGTAGTACCCATGACTGTTGCCGTGGACCGCTCGATTCTTTGGAGTACATTGCAGAGCGAGTGCATAGATTTTCCGTGATGCTGATCTTGACTTCTTACACGTCATCCGAAAGATACTCGTCATTACACATTGCTATATTCATTCCACATGACAAATCGCAGTCATATATATATATATATATATTTTATAAATAAATTCTAGAAATTGAATTATATTTGTTATTATTGCCGTTGTTATTGATTCGGCTATGATCAAGAGTTGAGGGACGCCTAATAATGTCATTTCAAATCTATTGTTATTGGTTTTTTTTTTTATTGGTCTAAAGGGGCATGTTTTAATTTTAAATCTAACATGCAAAATATTCACACAAAAAAAAAAAAAGGTCAAGCAGGTAAAAGCGGACATATCTTGTGGCTGTACTCATAATCCACCACAATTTAACATCTGATTTCACTACAAGGAATAAACTCCAATTCAAAAATGAAATAAAAATTAGAAAAAAAAAAAAAAGGTCTTTCCAAATTGGTCTTGATTTGTGTTACCCATCATCTTAAATGTAGCAACTATCAATAATAAATGGATTATTCATTTACTTAACGTATTTTTTTTTTTTTTGGCGCTGACAGCCTGAGAACATGAACTGTAATTTTGCTAACTGGGATACCTCTAGGAATAGCAGCTCAAGGAGCTTGAGTCATTGAATCAGAATCATTGGCAAATTTATGGTTTTTTTTTTTTTCCTAATACATTACTAACTGTTTTTAGAATTTAAAAGAAATCTTTACCCAATCGTATCCATCCTAATTGGGTTAGTCGTTAGCACTGATCGCTAAATTTATCGTTAAGTTATAAATGTAGTTAAGGTAAAGCTTTGGATGAATGCTAAAAATACATATAAGCTATCCCTCAAAAATAAAAATAAGACACACGTGTCAGATATTGAGGTATGTAACACGAAGAAATTTATGCTGCAGAAAGTGTCGGTGGGTCAGCGGAAAGCCGACTCTCTCTTCACCGTTTGAGCAGTGGGAAGAAAAATTTGAAAATGAGTGAATGAGCTGTTCGATGGTCATGATCACGTGAATTGTGACAGGTGTCACGATCCTACGCTGTATGACAGAACTATGTGGGTACCTCACGGGCTCACAGCCAAAAGCGATCTTATCCCATCATAATATTTTGACGTGGAAGGTATTTTGATGATTAGCAGATTAGGTCGTTTTTAATTTCTCATTTTTTTTTTTTAATTTTTGCTGGACGATGAAATGATTACACTTGGGTGGGTCCAGCTTGTTTCTATCATTATTGGACCATCATGGGCCCCTCCTATAGAAGGGTCCCACAATCTTAGGCCCAAATAGCTAACGGTTGGATTATCTTTGCTCTGTTGGGAAATTTGTTTTTTTGTTTTTTTTTTTTAAATCCAAGAAATTCTATTGATTTATTATTATTATTATTATTTTTTAATAACAAGTTCTTTCGGTTGGTTAATCAATATAAGAGTGGCAGAAGTAAAGGCGATGGCTATACACAACCACTTTCAATGTCACGGTTTAGAGCTCAATTTTTATTTTGAAAAAAATACCAAAAGTTAGGACATCAAGAATATTAAAAGTGAGCATGATTTATAAACAAATATTAAAGTGGAATATTAGAAGAACATTTTACTGCCATTAGGTAAATACCAAATTCCATTATTCTAGACGACTCTTGTACCCCAAGCATTCAAATAAAGACACGTAATGATTTCACACGCCTAATTATAAATTTATTAATTACTTGATGAGGACCAATTCTTGATTATTTTTGTTTCTTATGTCATGAATAACAATAAGTCCAAGTTTTATTTTCCATGCAAGTTATCTTCTTCTTCTTTTTTATATAGTATATTTACTTGTCTATTAATCTTGCTCGGAAGTTTTCTTTCTAGATTTTTTTTTTTTCCTTTTTTTGGCTAATGAATCTTCCTATATTATTTTCTAAGAGAACCTAAATTGGCCAATACCCTTCTTTTGCTTTTCTTTCTTTTCCTTTCCTATCTTTCTTTGTTTTTTATTTGGTACATCATTTCTTAGCCACTAAGTTTGGGCTATAAACTAGTTTTTATTGATTGAATGCAGACAAAATGGACTCTGCATAATCTCAATCCAGTTTCTTCTTGAAGACTTTTGCATTATTTCCTTAATTCATTTCATCTTTTATTTTATTTTATTTCTCCCTAATCTAACTGACTTTTCACGTGCTTTTTTTTTTTTTTTTTCCCCCCCTAATCTTGTATATTTTTGGATAGGTCGATGTTATTTACCCGATATGTGTGGGTACTTCTCAAAAAATAATTACAACAATGTGGGGTCCCACATTCGAACAGACACACACGGTGGTCCCTACATTCACAGGTAGGAGCCGAAGAACATCATCTCGTGAATTAACTCCACAGTTTCTCCGAAAAAAAAAATAATGATAAAATAAAATCACACTTCACGGTTCTCTGACAGGCTGCTTTCTGTGGTGGGTCCCTTTAAGGTCACAAGTGGATGCAATAATTTTTCTATTAATAAATCCTATATAAAATGAAACAAAAATAATAACGAAAGTTGCAAAAGAGATTATTTATGTTTAGAAGGGGGAAAAAAAAAAAAAACTATATATGAACCAAAAATTGTCATTGCATCATGTGAATTGACTTGGAAAATGAAAAATGTGTTAGTTGTCGAGATGTATTCGTAAAAATTTCTAATTAAGGTCTTAATTTCCATGTGACAAAAATTTTTTCGTATAATTGATTATATTTTTAAGTTAGTCGTTTAATCTCAACTGACGTATGCAGAAAAACAACGAGACGCACCTATTATCGTGCACCTTTTTACATGAAATTTTATAGTGTGAGAGTCTATTTTTGTTTAGTTTGTAGGTTGCATGAAGCAATTTATGCAATTTGAATATTTTTTGTTTAAATTAAAATATCCTATCTCTCTCTCTCTCTTTTTTTTTTGTTATTTACTAGAACAGACGTGGCTCAAATCACCAAATTGGGAGGAGGGAGATTTGGAAAATGAATTTAATCTAGATTTTTCAATTCGAATAATTTTTTTTCCTGAACAAGGATTTGGATGGTGGGTGTGATTCAAATTGATAATTTTGATAAGAATCTACCAACCAAAATTGGATTAAAAAAGGTATAGGATAAAATTTATTTTTACCCTCTGTATTTTAGTATCCTAATAACTTTATCCTTCTAAACTCTAGAAACCGGTGTTTATACCCTTCAAACTATACACTGTTGGAAGTTCTTTGCGGCAACTTCATCCTACGGTGTGAATCTAATCGGGGGTATGGGTCACTTTGTCTTGTGGAGGGAGTCTCGTCAATGGTGGATCTCTCTAATGGAAGGAATTGTCACCTAGGACAAGAGATCTCTGGACATGCATAGGGAGGACGGACGCAAGGTAAGAAATTCTTTGCAGCGAAGATTGTGACGAGGATGGGGACGACAATGGCGATTTGGGGAATGGTTGATGTCCAAAACAAGAGCACATGGGGATGTTTGCTGTCTCCAGATTTAAATGAGGGTGTCAAGGAACCAAGGGATGGAGGGTAGGCGTATCGAAGTTGGCTTCTTTTTTTTTTTAATTCGGAGATGGAGGGTTGCCGTCTCCTTTGCTTGTTTTTACAAAAATGCCCTAAATTTCCCTATCATGTGAGAGTCATGTCAGTTTGTTCGTCAAAAAACTAATGGTAGGGGGTAAATTGTTACAATTTCAAAATTAGGGGAATTGATGTTACGTTTTGAAATTTTTTTCTTTTTTTTTTGTGGTTGGGGGGCGGGGGGTGGGAAAGTGTTACAAGTGCTATAATTCAGAATGAAATTTTGTAATTAATCCGTTTTTTATATACATAAATATATTTTTCCCAATTATTAATTGAAAGATTTTTGAAATAATATTAATTAATTAATTAACCATAAAAATATACTAAACAGAGAAAAAAAAAATTCATAACACCTACTAGGGAAAACAAATGCCGGAAATGAATAATAGGGAAATAAGAAAGGGTTGTTTATATTTTTATACCCTAAATTTTGTTTTTATTTATAAAGTATATCCTGTATTTTAAATTTTTAAAATTTCATATCATCAGATTATCTTTAATATACAAATCTATACCTTTTGTAGGTCATCACATAATTTTGACTTAACAATACCAAAAAAACTCTTAAAAATAAAAATATAATTTAGATTATTTACCTTTTTATATCATGTATTTTGCTTTTATTCATAAAACATACCATTTATTCAAAGTCATACATTTTATTTCATTATATTACAATTAATATTAAATCAATAGGTATTCTCAATCAACACTTTATTTTGACTTAAAAAAATACCCAAAATACCCTTTAAAAGAAATTATAAAATTGAAAAACTTTAATTTTCTTAACAAAAAATTCAAACTTCTTAACCCACCCTCATAATCATCAAGTCCTTCCCACCCCTCCGCCACGTACCCCTTCCGACCCCCGCCTCAGTCATTTTATTTAGCTTTTAGTTTATTTAAAAATTTTCAAGTATTTTTTTTTCCAATTTCAAGGGTATTTTATGTATTTTTAATGTTAAAATTAATTGTTAATTCAGAAAATTTATAGAAAACTAATGTAATATAATATAAAAATATAAAACTTTAAAAGACACAATATATATATATTTTAATAAAAACAAAATGTATTGTATAAATATATAAATAATATTTAGTTTTAATTTTTCTTTTTAAAAATAATTTATGTATCTTAAGATCAAAATTAAATATTAGCCGATATATGATATAAATTTATATATTACACATATTCGGATGATATGAAAAAACAAAACCTATGATATACTTTATAAATAAAAACAAATTTCATAATACAAAAATGTAAATAACCCAATATGAAAAAAATGTAGCCGGACAGTACTTGTGAAAACACGCCAAGTCAGATAACAAAGGACTTCATACAGTCATTACTTTCCTTATCTGAACTCAAACTCACAGACACCACCGAAAAAGAAAGAGAGACAACTGAAGAGATTAAAGAAAGCAATGAAACTTTAGGAAACTCAGCATGAATTTCTGCTACTGCTATAACCTTAAAACTTGACCCAGATGTATTCTTTCAGGTTTGTACCCTTCTCTTAATCTTTATCAGTGATTTTTGACTATTTGTGAACTGGGTTTAAAGCGTGTTTTTCTGGGTCTGCTTGTAGATAACATTTGCAGTCACGTTAATGGCAGCCACATTCTGTAATCTGAGTCCCGGGTCTGGTTTGAAGATACTGGACCAGAACTTCCCTTGCCAGAGATTCTTCAAGAGGCTAGTTCTTTCTTTTTTGGAAATTTGTGGACTTTTGTGAAGTTTTTCTATTTGTTTCAAAGTTGTAGATTTGTCTGTTTTTAGATTTAAGTTCATTGACCAATTACGAGAAAGTTTAACCGCATTTTTTTTTGCAGCTTTTCGTAGACTTTAGTATGCATTTGGTAGTATGTAGAATTTGGATTTGAATTAATTGTGTATTTATTGAGATATTTGAATTATTAAAGTTAAAAAGTGTAAAAATTTGAAATGTGTTCGAACAAAAAATATCAATATGGAGCTTGTTTCGTTCGTCTCGAAATTTTATGTAATTTAAAAAAAAAATCATCTCATTTGGACTTGTCTATGTAAAGTTATGGATTTTTAAAGTTTGAGTTACAAAACTGTGTGAATAGTAAAACTGGGGGAAATAGATAAAAATTGGATTGTAATTGTAGGATTTAAACCCTAGTACCAAACAACCCCTAAATAGCACAAATATGTGGGAAAATGGACTTTTTTAAAAGCATTTTGTTAATGAATGTTTCAAGTTTTGTTAAATTAGAAAAACTATAGTTACTCTAAAAATAATCAATCAATCTTGACCACTTGGTGAATGGTCAAAGACTGATTCACCGATATCAATGTGTGTTTTACCGGTCAATTAGTTCGGATTAAAAAAAAAAAAAATTTGTTCAACCACTTTTTAAAATAACTATCATATGTGACGTAATTTGTCTCTCACTCAAAACGATAAAAGCTGCCTTAAACAAGTAAGGAAGCACAAATTTTTTCATATAGCAGTTAAATAAAATGTTATATCTTCGTGATAATGACTCAATGTCCTGGTTAACTTTGATCAAATGGACAAAATTTTGGCCATGCTTGTACAATTCTGATGTTACACATCTCTCAGGTCTTATCCGGGCTCGAAGAGTTCATCATGCTGTTATGCTGAAATCTTTCGCCATAGGACTTGTTTGAAAACAAAGAAATGGAATCACAGTCCACGGGCTTCCGTCGATAATCAGGAAGATCGATACAACGCCATCCGTGATGAGGATAAAGAAGAGAACATTTCTAAGGCAACCCTGCTATGGAGGGCAATAAAGTTACCAATGTACTCGGTCGCATTAGTTCCTCTCACAGTGAGTGCTGTAGACATCTAGTTCATGAAATTTGAATGTTCGCCTTATGAAATGCATGACAAACTAAGTCAATTTTGTTTTTGTTTTGAAACCGAATTCTCTTTTCTTTCGTTTATATGTTATTACTGGACTACTGTTTAGACAACTCTTTGCATTTCATGCTAAATTTTCATTTAACAGGTAGGCAGTGCGGCTGCTCTTTTTCAGACAGGCATATTTTCCGCTCAGCGCTATTTTCTTCTCTTGGTTTCCTCTGTTTTTGTTATCGCATGGTTGAATTTAAGGTAAAAACTATACTGAATAGCAGATTGATTCTTTCTTTTCCTTCGGCAGAATCCGTTTCCAATTTAGTCTTTTTCAAGTGTGTGTATGATAAATTCACAGTCGAGGAGAACAAATTATCATGGTGATGAAAATTTTGTTAGCCCTTTCTCTAGAGACTCGAATAAAAGCCTTTTTCTTGTTGTCCATTTGCAGCAATGATGTTTACGATTTCGATACAGGAGCAGATAAGAACAAAAAAGAATCGGTTGTTAACCTCATTGGCAGGTAAGTTTCGTTCTTCACTTCATTTTCATTTTTTTATGGATATGTTTTTTTGTTACCAAACAACGTTTTAAATTGGCCACCTGTGTGATATAACGTTTTCGGTTAGCCGTACAGGAACCCTTGTAACTGCTAGCTCATTACTTGCTCTTGGCTTTGTGTTGCTGACTTGGACATCGATTCAGGCAGGAAATGACCGTGCGATATTGTTACTAGCATGTGCAATCACATGCGGTTATGTATATCAGGTAAATAAAATGATTTGAAATAACTTGAAAAAAATTATGGATGGTTATGTTGAGCAAATTTTTGGGGGTATTTTAAGTAGTTTGTCCTAATTCTCGTACTATATGAGGGACGTTTAGGGCAACCGTTTTCTATAGGGACGAACAAAGTGACTCAGAGAGGCATTTTGAGAGTGGATTGTACCTCGTACTTCTTCTTCCGATTAAAGTAAAATTCAGCAGCAGCAAGTGGAAATTCATTTTTTTTTTAAAATATGTTTCTAACGATGAGTGCAGTGTCCCCCATTTCGATTAAGTTACCAAGGACTCGGTGAGCCTTTGTGCTTTTCCGCATTCGGGCCATTTGCTACTTCAGCCTTTTACTTGCTACAGGGCAGCACAAGGTTGTACAGCTTTAATAATCTCATTACATTAGTCTAAAATTTGTGCGCATGCGTGTGTCTCTAATTCTATAATATTCAGATCTTACGGTTTTGACAGCAGTGTCAGTAACCCCTTGACCGGTTCTATCATTGCTGCCTCACTCCTTGTCGGCTTCACAACAACTTTAATCCTATTCTGTAGTCACTTTCATCAGGTAGTTTCCGTTTTCCCTTTCTAATAATAGCTTGTGCAAACTCACGCACCTTAATTTAATCCTTCCGGGGGCTATAAAAGTGTTTGAACTAACAAGAACATGTGCAAACTCAGATCGAAGGAGACTTGGCTGTTGGGAAACTGTCTCCTCTGGTGAGCATACTTTTTTGATCTTTCAAGCAAGAAAAAAATGGAATAAAGTCGGTCAAAATTTCACTTGTATACAACTTCAATGGCAAAATAACCATGATAATTTTAACGTTTATCTTTCTCTCTGTCTGCAGGTTAGAATTGGAACTGAAAGAGGTGCACGGGTAGTCAAGCTTGCCATCACCGTGCTTTATCTTCTTGTGTTTGCTTTTGGTCTAAGCGGCGCTCTTCCTTTTACTTGTATTGTAAGTAACAAGACCATGACTACTTTTTTTATGTTATTGTCTCATTTTGACCACTTCTGAATATGGATCGTGGTCTTTTCCAGCTTCTCTGTGCCTTTACCTTACCCATGGCGAGATCAGTGGTTAGATACATTGAAGAGAACCACCAGGTGAGAATATTTTCAAACTCGTATTTGACGAGATGGCTCAAGTCATGTTTTTGAAATCTCTTCTTGTTCTGATCACATCATGTTCTTGCTTCAAAAGCGAAACAAATTTATTGAAATACTTCCCTCTCAAGAAAGTGATACAATCGTAGCTAAAATATGGCGGCCGGATATAGGAGGTGAGAGCTACATCTCCCAGTGCTAAGTTGTAGGTTAAATGCTTGGGTTGGTAGGGCGCTCGTTCTTCTTACTGAATGCTTGGGTATGAGTCGTTACTACCGCGTTGGCCGGGTTATGTGGGTAATAATCCACTTCGTGAGGGATCCATATATCATGTGGGGGACCCCCACCTGCCCAGGGTTATATGGGCATTCCAACCTCTACCACCCCTATAACCCATTTGAAGATTTAAAAAAAAAAAAAAAGTTGTAGGTTAAATGTAGTCAAATGGTACAACCTCACACACTTTTGGAGTGGAGTTTCTCCGTTGAGGGGGGCGCTAGGGGTGTACCTACAAAAGGAACTCCGATGCTCAAGTCAGACATATTTATAGAAGTGACCAATCCTATTGATACTGTTAGTTCATTTTGAATGGGCCACGTCAACAATTACCCATATAACCATAGTCCAATCAAGTTGAGAAACTCCGTTCTAGGTGAAGACTTGAGCTCCCGTATGACATCATGTTGTAAATCTACTTTCCAAACTTTTTTTTATAGTGTTTTCTCTCATAAAATTTAGAATTTACTGTTCGAATTGTGGGTTTGAATCTATGATCCAAACGGACTATCAGTCCCCATCCGTTTTGATCTAGACAATGCTGTGCGGCACGCCTAGGCAGACTTAAAATCAACCTGTTCTTAGTCTGCTTATTACCAGTTTTGTTTTTAATAGTTTTACTAATGAAAGTGAAGTTTGACAGGACAAAGAGAAGATTTTCATGGCAAAGTATTACTGCGTGCGACTGCATACGGTATTCGGGGCTGCATTGGCTGCTGGCCTTGTGTTGGCTCGACTGCTCCGGCGGAGACAGATCCCAGCTGCAATTATTCTTTCTTAAAAACAGTTTTTAAGGCTTAAAATATTTTTATATTTCCCATCCATTTTGTGAAAACAAAAATGGTTTTGGAACGTGGGATTACACAGAATTAGCAACTCTTTGGCTTTAATCTATACAATAAAGGTGCATACTTGTATTTGTTAAATATAAGCTTTTACTTCAACTAAATAATTTATTAAAAGGGTGTTTGGTTCATCGTTTCAAACTAAAATATTTCAACTCATTTTTGTATTTTTTTTTTCTGAAAAATAACAAAATTTTAACTAGTTTTTGAAAATTCAAACAACTTAAATTTAAAAAGCTCAACTTCAATCAGTGCACCAATCGCCAGCTAAAAGTATTACTGGGGTTAAAAAAGCTGAAACCTTGACATCAAAATTTGAATGGTGGGGCTGTAACTCTCAAGAATCAGGTGTGAATACTATATAAATAAAAACCTAACTTTCCTTTCATATTTTTATCAAAACGCCACATCTTGCTCTGTGTTCTAATGTCAAGATCATTCTTTAAATTAATTTCACGTTATAAACCTCCCTTAAGTTTACCTTAAGACAACTTCATGTTATCTTACGTTTGATGAATTTGTTTTTTCCGGGCCTAAAGATTTGGTTCGATTTTGTCAAAAGAGAGATTTTTAACATGAAATTTAGAACTCATTAAATAATTGCGACATTCATGAGAATACAAGGTAAAACCTAACATATAGATATTACAAATAACTAATTTAGCTACTCATCCCATTTTTATAATAATCTCTTTTGAAATTCATATTTTCATGGTAAAGATGATAACAAAGTTACGGTTCATTATTATATATAGGTTTCTTTAAAGGTGACACGTCTCTGATTTCTGTCAGTTCTTTTATATCAATAATGTAGATATAAACTTATCATAATTTAATATCTAAGTTCATGGTACTACCTTGGATACAGAGTTCAATCCTCATTTCCAAGTTCAAAAAGTGAAGTCCTTTAAATGCAATAATATACAAGCTAGGAAATGGACAAAGGGGCCTTAAACAAAAGTTGACCGGACTTGGAACATTTGTCATCTTGATATTCAAAAATAAAATTTAAAAGGAGAATTTTATTTCGCTTTCCACATTGACAGCCCATAATTCATGTAAATTACTTTTTTTTTAATTATTGCTTTTATGCCCAGGTCAAATTACTAAAGAGGAAACTCAAGTACATCCTATCCTGTTAATATAATTATCAAATAACACACAGCACTTTTATGCTCAAGATAAACAAATAAATAGATAAGACACAAATATTACACAAATTATCTACCTGAATTTGACTCGTATATTCTCAATTTTAGTCCTCTTTTATATCTCTTTAATAACATCACGACACATTGATTAAAAGACTTAAATTATATAAAATGAGATTAAAAAAAAAAAAGGTATCGAGTCGAATTCAACGTACATGACCTAGAGAAAGGTTAAGATAAAGTTTTCATTAGGTAACAAAAAAATCTTAAGGTTGTTGCTGAATTGTTTTCCTTTATCAGGAGCGTCTATGCTTTTCATAAAGATAAAAGAAAAAGAAGACATCTCTTTTCTGCAAGATAAGTATGGTCTTTTTATGCAACAGCAACTAATTTTTTTTTTTTAACCCTTTTGTTTTCTCGTTTGAATTTTTTCTACTCCAAGTGGAACTTAAAAACAAAATTTCCTTTTTCTTATACGAAAAGATTTCCATTTTCAAATTTTGAGATATATTTTTTTCTTTCTTTCTTTCTTTCTTTTTTTTTTTTTTTTGACAGGATATTTACTATATAAAAAAATTGAGTGTATGAAAGAGTACTGTTTTTCCAAAATATACTGTAGTTTTTAAATTTTCTTAAAATTGTAAATGTTAAATTGGTATTTTCTCAAAAAGAAGAGGATAAATTGGTATCTTTATTAGGTAAACAGTCTCTTTTCTCTCCTGAGAATACTCAAGAGAAGTGTTCTGCATTGTCAACCAAATTATCAGTTTCTTCTTCTTCTTCTTCTTCTTCTTTTAACAATTTAGGGGATGTTATCTTGTTGTAGAGTGAAGTATGAAATTACCATTAAATTATGCCTACAATCACAACTGAATAATCTGTTTTATGGGTTGTTTAAATGACTTCTTCGTACTTGACTCCATTGGGACTAGTGTAACTGGTGAGAGATAAGAGATTTAAGTAGAAGCTCCTGGACTCAACTTAAAAATATTTTATTTCTCTTTAATGAATAGGAATCATAAACCTTATATCATTTTAAAAAAAAAACAAAGTTTGCTTAATGGAAGATGTATCACTTTATTTTTTAAATTTAGAAAAGGAGAAAGAAGTAAATAATGGTTTTCAAGAAATAATAAGTAAAAAGTAGGTTTTCAAAATATTTCGAGTAAATAATAATGGATAGTAAATTTACCATTTACCTAATAAATTAGGGGTAATATTATAAAATTACTATTTACTTAATAAATTTGTTATTTATTATAATGTCACTGTCTCGATGCATTATCTTATCTCCACAACATTGTCCCATGCAGAAAGAAATAGCACAAAACCCCGAACTAACCTATAGGTTCGCTAACGTAAAGTGAGGAGTTGAGTCTGAACTGCCGAACCGAAATCATTTTCAGAACCATACTTCTTATAGTTAAAAACTACTATTTATCACAATTTCCGTTTGTAAAATTATATAGATTGGGAGTGACACATTAATTTTATGTAATATCATAAAACATTGGGGATATTTATGTAGTTTCAACTTTTCAGACGCGCAAAGTGGGTCAGGGCCCACAAATGTCAATCAGAGCGTGGACAAACTCCCCGACAGTTTCGGGATGGGCTGGGCCTAGCCGCGGCCCATTTTTATCCCAAACATCTCTAAAACGACGTCGTACCAAACACACAGTGATTCCCGAAACGTCTTCGACAAGCTTTCGAATCTGGTTATATAAGTGAAACAGGGAAGCGCAATTCAAATTGGGGTTTCCTCCATTGGAGAGCTTCCAAAAATCCTCTCTTTTCTCACAACTTCAATCTGATATTTTCCCAGATTTCTATCCAAGGCGTTTGTCGTTTGACAGGTATTTTTCTCTTCTCTTGTTCCTCAATCTCCGTCTTCTCTGATTTTTTCTTCGGAAATTTTTAAGGGTTTTCGGTTGTTTGTTAGGGTTGTTTCTGATTAGGGGTTTTCGGATTGGAATGTGAAATTTTCATCGGAATTCCGATTTTCAGATTTAAAATTGGGGTTTTTGATTGCCAATCTTTGTTGAATTTTGATGTTGCAGAATTTATCGAACAAAAACCCTAGTTTTCCTTCAAATTGGATATTATCTTTTGTGGATTGAGTTTGTTCTCCCTCTTTCTTTCTCTCTCTAGAATTTTTCTTTGTTGTCGTTAATTTTCTGCTGCTTAATTTTTACCAGGCTTTAATTCCAACCTCTTTGTCCTCCTCCTTTTTTTTTTTTTTTTTGGATTTATTGCCATTCTTCTAATGAAATTTTTTATTTTTTTATTTTATTTCTTTTTATTTCAGTTTAAGAGGTTTGTCCTCCTCCCTGCCTTTCTTTTTTCCTTTTTCCTTTTTTTTTTTTTTGGGTCTTCCTTCTTCCTCCTGTTTGACGCTTCTCCACCCGCCCCTCCACTGCCGCTTTTTTTTTTTTTTTTTTATCCTTGCTCTTCCACGTTCTTCCATCTATTTTCTGTTACTCACAAATTCGAAAATCTAATTCCCAAATCCTAAATCCCAAAACCTAAATTTAAAATTCAAACTTTGATCATTGGTCTGGGCATCAAGGAAGGATCTCACGGGAAATCATAACTGCTGGTTTGTCTTCGCTTCCAACTTTTCTTTCCTTTTTTTTTTTTCAAAATTTTTTTCCCTGTTTTATTTATTTTATTTCATTAATTTACGGGTTTTAGTTCGTGTTTGGTTGTTTAGCTATTATCAGGCAATTAGTCTTACTGTAAAGACATTTATGTATTGTTTTAACGGTGTTCCTTGTTTTGTACTATATCATATCCTTGTTTTGTACTATGACTGTGATATAACTTTTCTTGTAGCTATTTCATTATCCTTAATGTGTAAACTCTTTTATTAAGGTTTAGAGAATAAAAACAAACAAGTTGTGAGGTATACTAATAGTGTTTGGTTGGGTTAAGGTGTGCTAAATTAGTTTGGATTTTCAGGAGGCAATTTGCAAAATGACTTAACCACTTTCTTAAAAGTTATCAAAAAAATTTTATTATCAAAATTTTCTCGAACAACCAGGAACGACCACATTCCTGTGTTAAAATGAGAGAAGGTTATTTTGCTAATTTCAACTTTTGAGGTTGTCATTTTGGCAAATACCTACCATTTTTTTTTCAGTGTTATGGATTACATAATTTGTATTTAAATGCGACCAAGTAGAATACTAGGTTTTAGTCAAATTGAATTTTAAGTTTTGTTTTGTGTTTCAGTCGGTGTTTAAGAAATTTGGTTAATGTGTTTCTTGATTTGATATTTTTGTAGGAATTTTAGGATGCCGGCTACAGCAGGAAGGGTTCGCATGCCTGCGAACAACAGGGTGCACAGTAGTGCTGCCCTGCAGACGCATGGTATATGGCAGAGTGCAATTGGGTACGATCCATACGCACCCAACAAGGATGATGACAAGAAGTCTTCACAGCAGAAATCCTCAAACTCGGAGCCAGAGGGCGAGAATGCGTATGCAAGCTTCCAGGGCCTCCTTGCACTTGCTCGCATTACTGGGTCAAATGCTGATGAGGCTCGCGGAGCATGCAAGAAGTGTGGCCGTGTTGGGCACCTGAAGTTTCAGTGCAGGAACTTTCTGAGTGTTAAGGATGACAAGGAGAAAGACACGGCTGCTATTCAGGCTGATGTTATGTCCGAGTTGGATAAGCTGAAAGGGAGTGCTGGTAAGGTGAAAGGGAAAGCCGCTGCTGAGAGCGAGGAGAGTGAGGAGGAGGAAGAAGAGAGTGAGATTTCGGACTCTGATTATGACTCAGAGATTGAGAGAGTTATTGCTGAAAGAAATGGGAAGAGAGTGTCAAGAAAGGATAGGCCAATAAAGAAGAAGAAAAGGAGCTCAGATGACGATGATGATGATAGCTCGGATACAGATTCGGAGAAGAGGAAAAAGAGAGGGCGGTCGAAGAAGAGGAGTGGAAGAAGGGACAGTGATGATTCGGATAGTTCTGATGATGGTAGGAGGAAGAGAAGGAAGGAGAAGCGGAGAAAGAGGGACGAGTCTTCGGATGAGGAAGCTGAGCGTCGCCGTCAACGACACAGGAAGAGTAGGAAGGAGAAGAGGAGGAGGAGAAGTCATCACTATTCAGATGATTCGTCGGATTCATCTGATTATTCTGATAGGCACCGCAAGAGGAAAAGCAAGCGATCGTCAACGCCATCGTATTCTGATGCTAGCGACTCTGACGATTCTCGTGCAGCTCGGAGGAGCGTGAAACGATCTGAGAAGAGTCGGAAGCGCCATTAAAATATAGTGAGCTTTGGTATTTTTACTATATGGGTACTGAGTCGCTGTTAGTTTCGGTTGTATGCAACTATATACCGTTGCAGAACTCTGTTTGTATGGTATTTGGCCATTTGCCATGTTCATTTGTTTGGATTTGATTTGGTTTACTTCGTGTGTTCGAATTCTGCTATGGATGTGACGACATTATTGCTGGTTTGTTAATGGAGTTTGAATTTTGCTAATTTCTCTTGTTTGATCTCGGGAATTCTTTTTCCCAGTTTGTAGATTTTTTTCGCGACTCTCAGATGAATTCTATATTGCCATCATATTGATTCGTCTAAATAGTTATCTATATACATTGGCAAATCTAAACAATTTGTTTTATTTCAAATTTAAATCTATTTGGCTCGAAATCCGAGTGAGCTTATTTATTAATTTTTTTCAGACATCTATTAATTTTAGATTTTAATTTCAAAATGATTTTTTTTTTTTTTTTTTTTTTCAATCGGTGCGTCAAACGGGGTAATAATATTGAGGAAATAGAAGCATAAATGGAGTTTGCTTTCATGAATAAGGTTATAACTTAAACCAGTCAATCCCATCTGGTTGAGTTGGGTTTTTAAATCAAGCGTGGATTCTATCTCGTGGGTATCACTAGGTATGCCTGTACTTTGTGAGAGAACCCTGTTCAACTCTTTCGGGTTTAAGAGTTGCTCATAATGTCCCGACCCATTTTTTTATTTTTATTTTTATTTTATTTCCCTTCTTCTTCTTCTTCTTCTTCCTTCAAAGGTTGGATATGAAATGGAACTTTCTTGTGAAGCCTTTGACAAGATTAAGATTTATGGTGAGCGTCTTGAATTGGGATCCCTATGTTTAAATGAGTCAATTAGCAAAATGACTCAAATACTTTTTTCTTCTCTCTCTCTCTCTCTCTCTCTCTTTTTCAAAGGTTGGACATGAAATGGAACTTTCTTGTAAAGCCTTTAACAAGATTAAGATTTATGGTGAGCGTCTTGATTTGGAATCCCTAACTTTGAGAGGGACATGTTTAAATAAGTCAATTAGCAAAATGACACAAATACTTTTTTATTTCTCTCTCTCTCTCTCTTTTAAAAAAAAGCACTTGTTGTCGCTTAAACCTAAAGCTTCATAGTTGGTCGGATTGTAGAGAAATGAAGGGTAAGAGTTACTGCCCAATCACAATAATTCAGAACTTTTGCTATTGTAATCGTAAAAGCAAAATAACATATATATATATATATATAAATCGACTTAAGGGGAAATTTCAACAAACTTGGTTGAGTCATAGGCACGATCGTCACGAATATAATATACCACAATTCGAAAATTTTCTTTTAGTGTTTATCTCAAAAAAATTTAAATTTTTATACAAATGTTATTTTTAAATATATAAACCAAATAAACGAATGATTCCCGTATGCTAGTTATATTTATTTTCACTTTAAATGAATCAAATAATTCGCTATCAGAAATTTTTTTGCCGTGAATCTCATGCCGTGCTTCTTATTTCTCCAAATCATTCCTAATTTAGTCGATCAAGATTCACCATCAAGAGACGGAAGAGCCTTTACTTTAGGTTAGATCAGTCTCGTCATTCACATAATTCCCCTATTCTTTGATCGATCGCGCCAATTGTCATGTAAAGAATAGAAAGGACAGACTTTTCAGCCTCTATGTACAGCATCTGATTTTTCCAGCACTATGATTGAACTAGTACCGTACTTTCCATCAAATAAATAACTAAACTCAAAAGCAAGAGATATAGCTTGATCGGACCTCTCTCTTGTTGCTGACTTCCTTCATTCATGCTGGTTACAAAGACAGAGACTCATTAGAAGGAATCTGGCCCTCAGCTTTAGCTTAACTGGCCAAACATGGAGGAAAAGTTTTCACATGTTGATTGTGAGTAGTCTTTATAATAATAAGTCAAAGTCAAGAATAATAATGGAATTGGAGGAGCCTGCTAGGATTGCTTGGTAAGCAAACAACCAGTCATATAGGCGACAACTCCCATTTCTTTCTTTCTATTTTATTTGGTCAGAGATTTTAGAAAGATTATCCTATAGGCCCGTCTAAGGGGACTTTTAGAGACGGAATTTTAAAAATATTTTGTTTGAAATGAAGATGAGCTTTGGAAATATGAGTTTGAGATAAACGCTTTTGGGAAATTGTTGTTTTAGATTTTTGTGTTTGACGAATAATAATTGGAAAAAAGTAATGTTTTAGGGATATATGTATTGTTGATTTGATAATAAAAAATTGAAAGATTAAATTTCTTGTTTAAAAAAAAATTGTGAAATAATAATTTTTAAAAAAGTATATTTGAAAACCAAATCCACCTCAAACGCACCATTGGAAAAGAGACAGCAAAACACCATCTCCATCAGTATCCCCAAACGACCTCTAAATCTCTCATCTCTTACTACATAATAAAAGTAAATTTAATAGTGTCTTTCGTCCTTCTTCACTAGACGTCATGTGACAGCTCCAATATCCGTCACATAATAATTTTTTTTGAAACTATTTTACTTTTGCTTTACTAGTTTGTTTTGCGCTTCGTACAAGCTGTCCAACTAGTATCCCCAAAAAGCTGTGTCTTTTTCCTTTACTGGCTCTTGAATATTTGCGGTGATTCTTCTCAAAATCTCGACTCATCAGCTGCTCCCCAAAAGCTCAACATCAATGTAAGGAAAGGAGCTTTATTATCGAAATTTTCATTGAAGCTGAGCCACTCTTTCTTATTCGGTTTTCTACCTTGGTTATGGTCACGCTCTCATCAAACCACTGATATTACTTTAACTTCTAATCTTAAGAAAAATAGTTATTCAAAAAAGGAAAAAAAAGAGGAGGAGGGGGGGGGGGGGGGGGGGTTTGGGGTGGTAAAAAAAAAAAAAAAGCTAGCTCGGTATCAAGAAGTGCAATGCTATCAATATTATCATCTTTCACCAAATTTTGAATTGCATTATGACGTGACAATTATCACATTACCTGGAATTGATATCTACCAGATCTAGGTCACTATTTGTACCGATTTAACAAATCATTGAAATTCCCAAAGTGATATTCTCGTAAAGCCGTATATTCTTCTTGCAGGTCAACCATTATTAAAATATTAGGTAATCTCGTCATATATTTAATCCCGCGCAGATATGTTTTGCAAGTAAGACAGTTGCCTCTTTAATGGATACCATGAATCCACCATATCTTTATGATTAGAGCACGTCTTAAATTGAAATATTATTAGGGCTTCATGAAGCATGGGGGAGAAAATGCATGTTCAAGAATCCATAATAAAAGCTTGGAGAGAAAAGTACTTTGGGCATTAAAAGATATAAAACAACAGCAAAAATTTTGTTTTGATACACCTGAAGTTTTGGAACCGCACCGGAAACTAACACAAAAAGAGCAACAGCAACACGGTAACAGCCTTACAAACGTTTTGCTTATGACATTTTTATAAAGAAAGGTAAAAATAAAAACATAAAATTGCAATTGTAACCCAACTAATTGGAGTAAATGTCCTACACTCGTCACTTCATGCTAGAAGAATAAACCTATGAAAAGACAATTGAATATGGTAATGTTTGAAAGGAATTTACACAAGTGCAATGCAAATCAGAGGATCAAACCTTGAGCAGGTTCAGGCTTAGACTTCTGCTGCTCGCTGGGAGCAGATGCTTTGGTGGGAGAGTCGGAGAGATGAACTTGAGCGTAATCATCCACAATTTTCCTTTTCTGTTCCTCCTCAACGATTCCCACTTTCTCTTTTGTCTTCTGGCCAACTTCTCCAGCAGCTTTCGCAACCTTGCTGAAAGCACCCGTAACCCAAGAGGCCCCAGTGAAAACATACCGGTTCTTCATTATGGCGGATCCAGCATCACTTACTTTCTGTTCAGCAACCGCAAAAGCTGACTTGGTTTTTTCTGAAACTTGAAACTTCTGATCCACTTCACGAACTTTGTCACCCACCAAAGAAGTACCCGCACTTATTTTGTCGCTCAGACCAATTTTTTTGTCAAAAGAAATAACTTTAGCTGAGGCTGTTGATGTCAGTTGGTGCTTTTCGTCAAGGTTCTTTGCCTTGTTGACAGCATCTTTGCCTAGTATAAAGCCCTTCGCAAGCATGCCCGTAACCACGTCCTCTGCTTTCCGAAGTGCAGACTCACCACCTTCAGGAGTCTTGTTTACTGTCAACTGCAGAGACAGGAGCAAATCAACAGGCGTGACACTTACAGTAGACGAGTGGATCAATCGATTAGTGACACATTATAGCAGCAAAGTTCAGTTCGGGATTTTACCATTGTTTAAAATTGTGCAATTTGAGGCGGGCAATGAGGCACGCCTCAGTGAATTGTGGAAAAAAATAGTAATGAGGCCTAAGCCTCAATCGCCCTCTAAATTGTGTACGCCTCTATGAATTAACGCGTACTCAGAAACGCACGCAATTGCACAATATTAAGACCATAGCTTCAATTTTTCTAAAGTTTTTTCCAATCCAAAGAAATCGCTTGGCTACCATAAAGATGAACACATTGGTTTACATAATGTTCAACAAGAGGCTGAAAGATAGACATTTGAAGAAAAAAATTTTGATGTTATGTTATGATTTCTACCTACTATATGATTTTTCATATTTTATGGTTTCCTTTTGAGGCTTACGCCTCAAACCCCATTAAGGCGTACGCCTTAACTCGCAAACAAAAAAATTCCTTAATAACCGATTACGCAATTTTAAACCTTGGATTTTACAAAAGAAGATACTTACAGGAGGTGCTGAAGCTTCTGGTGGTAGCTCATAATCAGGAGCTAGAGTAATTGTCACCGACATATCAACAATTGTAGCTCCCTGACAATAGCCCGGACAGCAAAGATCCGCTATGTTAAAAGGAGAAACTATGATACAAAATTGGATTTTAAAGACTCTGGTACGAATGAAGATTTACACTAGATAGACGATGATATACGGGTTTTGATTTGCACTTTGCAGCAGATTTTTCCTTCTTATATCATGCAATCTGATTTCAAATAGAAGTTTTGATATTCCTAGTGCTTGAGAAAGGAATCATTTGCACAAGTAGATCATTCTTACGTGCTATTTTATTTGTTCATATCTTTTTGTTCGAGGTAAACTATTCATATTGCAATTAATCACACAGATGTCACTCTCTCCACATGTTTCTTTACAAAAAAGGAAGGGCAAATCAAGCTGCTATCATATTTCCAGGTATAATGAAATGTTTTTAAAATATATCAAACCAACTTTCACAAGATAATCAAGATACAAAAATCACTTTTACCTATCATGCGATAATATCAAGAATCGCAAGTTCTCTCTATCTCAAACATGCTCTCAACCACAGAAATGCAGTTTGGGATACACACTACTTCGCAGGATATCAGCTTGACGTAACATAGTGCATGGTTCGTTTCAAGAAGAAAATTAATTTTCTTATGAGACTCTTTTACAGGAGGGACAAATAATTATTAAAAAAAAAAAAAAAAAAAAGAGAACTTCTATAAATGACCATGATTTTTTTTTTTTTTTTTTTAAGTTATGTCCCTTTCTAGGAGGGAGAAGATTTGTTGCAACTAAGAGTCGTGATGTGTGCAGTAAAGGAGCTAGAATTAAAACAAGAGTGTAGTAACATGATATGATGTAATAAGTCTCCTTTTTCTTTTCGTAAGATTAAACTGAGAAGTCACATACCGAGAGGAGGACTGCAGTCTCCGCTCCTTGTGCATCCTTGAAGGTAACATATGCAATTTGAGACCGTTCATTATCACTGCAAGAGCAAGAGCAAAACATGATAAGCTCGAGATATATACAAAATACATAAAGGGAATCATCAAACCAGATAAAAACAAAACATACCTCATCATTTCAACATATTCAATATCACCAGAGAAAGAAAAGAACTCCTTGAGGTCTCTCTCATTCGCTCCCAAGGAAACATCGCAGACCTTCACAGTTTTAAGCTGAAGTACAACGGTTGTATAATTTCCACGATAAGAAAAGACAACGGTAACACATAGAACCTTTCGGTAAAGATATTACACTAGGAAAGCATAATTAAAGTTGCAATAAACGAAGACTCTAAACGAAATCAAAATTAGAATCGTCCCTTCATTGCCAAATCACAAAGTCACCAAAAAAAGGTTCTTCTAGAAGCTTCCTACAGCTGGGTAAGTATTCACTTCACATATCCTAACCTTAAATAAATTTTCTATCCAAATCCTCATACAGACATTCCGAATCCGAATCCGAATCCATTTTTAAAGCTTAACCCCCTGATAACATTAGTAAAATCATGGTTAAGTAAAACTGTCCAAATATAAAAGGAAGGTTAAAGAATCTATCCTTTTTTTTTTTTTGGATTTCTTTTAATTTCTTTGATAATCCGAATCCATTTTTAAAGCTTAACCCCCTCATAACATATGTAAAATCATGGTTAAGAAAAACTGTCCAAATATAAAAAGAAGGTAAAGAATCTATCTTTTTTTTTTTTTTTTTGGATTTCTTTTAATTTCTTTGATGAGTCCCCCCAACAAAATTCTCAAGATGCTAAAAATTTCCTTCTTCTTTTATTTAATTCTCGTCATTTGGTTCAATTTCAATTTCATTTCACGAATTAGGCAAAAAATAATAATAATAATAATCTCAATATCGCATTCATTCGAGTAACATTTTTGTGAAAGATAAAGCTCAAAAACAGATCTATCTCCACCACTAAATCCATTAACAAGAATCCAAAATCCACAGATAAACTAATCAACAACAAAAACCCTAGAAATTCATACTCAAAATCAACATAATCACAAGAAAGCGAGCACTAACCGACATGGCGAGCTGCTATAAGAGAAAGATCAAAGGAAAAAGATCGAAAGCCGATCTCCGATATCCGAGATTGACCAAGAAGTCGCCGGAAAATCGAGGACAAAAGAAAATTCAAAGTCGTTTGGTCTCCGAGAAAATGAAAGAAAGCTTTGCTTTAGAGAGAGAGAGAGGGAAGACAGAGAGAAAAAGAGGGAGAGATTTTTATGCAGCGAGGAACTGGGGAGGGGGGGAGGGCCTTGTTGGGGAAGAGATTAAGGACGGCACGTGCGAGAGAGAGATTTCGCACGTGCGATTTCTCGTTTTTTGAAACGCGGAGAGCGTGTTTACTCCGACAAGGAGTTCAAGTTTCTAGGCTGGGCCCCACTGTATTTATTTACCACTCGTCAAAATCCCGCGTGGGATTCTGTACGTTGATCATGTGTAATAGAATTGATGGACGGTAGTTATGAGTCCTGTGAAGTTTGGAGAATATCATAATTATATTTTTTTTGAAAATATTATCTATGCTTCTATGTAATAATTATTTTTTTGTTGAAAACATTATTTATGTCCTTGGTTTTCTAATATTGGCGCGGAAATTAATATTTGTAAGGAAAAAAGAAAAAAAAAAAAAAAAAACCAGATCAGCCATGCATATCGGGAGTTCGGACAAAACAAGCCCATTGGTGCGGTTGAATTGGAATTTGGTAGTTATTTTAAGAGCACATACACTTTTTTTCCCGTGAACTTTACATCTTTTCACGAAATGTCATTTAAATTTTATTTTATAACATTTTTTTCCCCTAGATATTAAACAAGTTTGTGAATTTCCTCCTTAATTAAATTTTAAATAAATTATTAAATTAGTCTCTAAATTTTAATTTTGTCTAATTTTGATCCCTGAATTTTTTTTCGTAGTTGGAATGCCGCTAAACTATTAAAATATTATTACAATAGTCATTCACGTTAATTTTTGGACGGAATTTGTTAGTTAGCATCACTTTTTAACCAAAATACTAATGAATTCCGCTTAAAAATTAACATAAACGACTATTGTAACAATAATGTAATAATTTAGAGGCATTATCTGATCTTTTTTTCGTAGTTAAAATGACCATAAACTATTAAAACGTTGTTATAGTAATCTTTTTCGCTAAATTTTGGACAGAATCAGTAATTAGCACTACTTTTTGATCAAATTACTAATATATTTCATCCAAAAATTAACGGAAATGACTATCATAGCAACACTTTAAAAGTTTTAGGGTATTCCAACTATGAAAAAAAGTTCAGAGACTAAAGTTATACAAGAATAAAAGTTTATGGACTAAATTAGCTATTTTTTCTTAAATTTTTAACTAAAAATTCACATGACACTCATTGAAAGTATGAGTTGCGAATACTCCAACTCATGCTTTCAACTAGTGTTATATGTATTGTTGGGGTCGGACTTCGTCTTCCCATTAATACTGGTAACCTTCAGTTATTCGACGAACGAACAACGAATTCTTGATTGCAATCCTTGATATTTTCGTATGACTGGGCCAGACCCAACTTACGATATTATTTCGTTCAATAATGAACAATGATCGTTCGTATGTTTGGACCGGACCCAATTTACGATCTCAATTTGTTCCATCATGAATTATGATCATTTGCATTCGAACGTCGAACCAAGCAGTTCAAACACGATTGGACGTACATCGAATTTAATATAAGCCACGAACAGCACGTTTGCAAGAACTAGGCCTTGTTTCCTAATTATCGTTCGTCGCTCGTGCTTGATGAGAATTATAAGGGCTACTCCCCATAACCGTCAAGCCCACAATCGACAATGACGTGTCAGACCTTTTATCATAACTGACAAGCTTATGATTGACGATGACGTCATATCTTATAACTGCTTCGCCCACGATCTGCGATAAAGTTCATTTCGATAACTGTTAAGTCTATATCATAACTGGCATTCTTACACGTGTCCCAAAAGACATGAAGCAGAAACTGCTCACCACTAATTACAGGTTCAGACCACTATTCTTTCTCTATAAATAGAGGAAGACCCCCATTCGGATAGGGGACTTCTTTTCCTAATTCAGACATAATATTACGCTGCCAAAATTCACTCAGAAATTTTAACCTACTGTATTTGAGAGCAATCAGATATAGTGAAAAAGACCACACTCACAGAGGACGTAGTACACATTTGGTAAACCTTTCTAAATTTCGGTGTTGTTGATTCTCTTTTCATTTTCCTTAATTATTTCGATATTATAATCTTTATAAATTTCATCAACGATTTCCAAGGGCCCAATCAATTGTTTGTTTTAATTTTTTTTAACTAATTTCTGTTAAAAATTTGACAGTAGATTCCCAGCATCTACATGTATTTTTTCATAAAAAATTTATTTGACGTGGAAAATTCGCAAAGTTGTTCAAAATTTAGGGGGAAAGATTGTTACAAGTTGAAGTTTGGAGGGGGGGCGGAGGGGTGCATTGGGTCTGTTTGAGAAAGGTTTTGGAGATCTAGTTTTGGAGATATTTGAACTAGAGTTCTGAAAATGTGTATGATGTGTGAAGAATATTACTATTAGTTTGTTTTGTTATTTTATTTAGGAGTCGTTCTTTGTTTTAGTGTTGTTTTGGTTATTGTTAATAAGGCTACATAAGCCTAAGACAAAAGGTGTAATGGACGGTTATTGAATATTGAATATTGAAATCAAAATATTGGTTTTTCCTCTCCATTTTGGGGTGTTCACCTTTGGCCATGGATTTGGCTTGAGTTCTTCCCAATTCCACTGTATCATTTGATATCAGAGCCCTCGGTTGTTCCCGGGGAAGTACGGTAGCCATGGTCGGCAATTGGAGTTACTTCGACGCCGATGAGCGTGAAGTGAAGGCCTTCTGGGAGAATCGAGAGCTCCAATGAAACGGAACTAGAGATTCATACTACTGGAGTTATGGATCTCACCAGTGGAGTGACCACCAACGGACCTGTTCTCCACCACCCACTCACAGGTATCCTCATTCCCCACCTTCATCTTCTTTATGGACCCACCGCCATCACTCTTTTCCATCTCTCAAACTCACTTTGCCTCAAAATCAGCCGATTACTCTAAGTAATATGATGCAATTTTATGGCTGAATGGTTTGAATTTGAAGAAAAGAAAAATGCTGCTGCAGCTACTCTTAAGAACAAGATTTGTGTAATCTGGGTATGAAACATAAGGATTTGTGGGTAATACTGTTGAAGAGAAGAGTGTATTTATTGCTATGAATTTCAATAATGATGATGAATCTACTGGTTTTGGACATGAAGCTACGGTAGAGATTGTTCCTATCTCATCCATTGAGCAAAGCTTGTGTCTAGTGGATCAAAGTTCTCCCAAAGGATAATTTTAACAAATGTGATATTGTGACTGAAGCACTAGAATTAATTCCAACATATATTGAGCACATTACTATTCCACCCACGAACCTTGAGGAATTTGTGGTTAAAAGCCAAGAATTGACTGTGGAAGTGTGGATTTGTCCCTTGACAACAATTTGAGCCATATAAAGTTGATTTGCAGCAGCAGGACTTCAAGCAACAAGTGCAAGTTTTCTTGGGTAGAATTTCATGAGTTTACAAAAGGGTGTTCCATGAGTAATGGTCGGAACCAGTGTAACCTTTGTGAGGAGCTTGTGATAATGTGGAAGGTGTCTTTACTGCCTTTGTGGATTTGGGATGAGTTACGGAGAGACTTATCGGTCGGGGTCTATCACTCCCACAAGACGAATAGGATTACCCTCTTCGTCAACTTTTCAGAGCTTCCTTCATTGTTCATTTTCACTGGCCGTGTCACTTGCTGCCTGATTTTCCTTTCCATGTGCTTTAGCAAAACTCGAGGTCTAGTTCTTTTCAAAGAAGGGGTGAACTGATGTAAGAAGAATATTACTATTAGCTTGTTTTGTTATTTTTGTTAAAGTATTGTTATTTTATTTAGGTATCGTTTTTTTGTTTTAGTGTCATTTTGGTTATTATTAGTAAGACTATATAAGCCTAAGGGAAAAAGTGTAATAGACGGTTATTGAATATTGAATATTGAAATCATAATATTGGTTTTTCCTCTCCATTTTGGGGCTTCCCCCTTTGGCCATGGATTTGACTTGAGTTCTTCCCAATTCTGCTGCATCAGTGTGTGACTGAAAAAAAAATCATTTGAAGTAAAAACATGTGAAATCTTAAAATGTGATTGGCAAAAAAATATCAATAAGGATATTGTTTTGTTCCTCTAAAAATTAGATGTAATTTAAATAAAAAATATCTTATTTGAGCTCGAAATTATAAAGTTATGGACTTTTTTTTTTAATAGTTTACTCTAAACATTTAGAAATGTAAATAATGAAAAGTAGCTTTGAGTTGAGAAAAAAGACAAAAAAATCTAATATGTGTCCAAAACAAATCCTTAGATTAGAGTTAATCGATTTTTCAAAAATTAGTTATAAATTAATTTATGTAAACTTTTCAAAAAAAAAAAACAAAAACTAAATTGAAAATTTTAGATCAGAAATAGTGTACCAAACGTGTATTTAGTTTTGACGAGTTTAATACCCGTGCGTTGCACGGGGAAGGAAGAAAAAAATAAATAAATAAACTGAGCATTATATAATAAAAATAGTTAGTTAAGATAAATATTATAATTATAATAAGTATAATTCTTCCTAAAATCTCTCCCAATAGTGAAGATGCAAAATTAAAATGACAATAGTACTATCAATAATAAAAACGAAAACAAAAGAAAAAAAATAAAAAAAAATTTCTGTAGTCATACTCATTTAAAGAAAAAAAAAATTAAAACAAAAATAAAAAAAAAGAACAAAAATCTTTAGATTTAAAAGAATTGGAAAAAACTAACTCTAACAAAAAAAATTATAACAAAATAAAATATATATCCCATTTTCTCTTTTTTTTTTTTTTTTACTGTTTTTAAAAAAAACCAAAAAAATAAATTTTTATCAGGTTATATACATACAAAAACATAAAAATAAAAAAGGATTTTTTAAATATAAAACAAAACAAACAAAAAAGGCAAAAAAAAAAAAAAGCATGCAGAATCCAAAAAAAAAAAGGGGTCTTTAAAAAATAGAACAAAAGAAACAAAAAAGACAAAAAAAAAAAAAACACAGAGAAAAAAATCCGAAATAAAGATAAAAAATTTAAAGTAAAAAATTGTTTAAAAATCAAAAAAAGGCAAAGTGAGAAAAAACTCAATACAACAATAAATCGGAAACTAATATCTAAAATTTAGCGTAAAAAAAATGACAAAAACAATATTAAGGAAAAAAACAAACTCTAAATAGAGGTAAAACTGGCAATACAATGTAGGAAAAATAAAAGCAACTAAAAAAGATGGGTAAAACCGGAATAATACTGTAGCAAAGGAAAAAAACAACTACAAACGAAGGGTAAAATCATCCATTAATAATTTTAGAAGGACAAAGTTGTCCAAATACTATATCAAATAGTAAAAGTAACTAAAAGTCAAAGGTAAAATTGTCAATTGACCCAAAAATAAAGGATAAAACCGGTATAACACTGTAACGGAGAAATAAATAGTTAATAATAAAAGGTAAAAAAGTCATTATGCTGTAGAAAAAGATGAAAATACTGTATATTTATTGTTCATTTACTGTAACAAAGTTAATATACAGTACTGTAGCTAAAGCAATGAAATTAGAGAGAAAAAAAAAATCAAAAATCATTGTTTATCACTGTAGAAAAAACAGTGAAAAGTGTTCATTTCTTTAATATATTAGTATAATTTGTCATTCAAATTTGAACGGTGCAGGCTTACTTGAACTTGATAATGGCATGCTACTTGCAGGCCACTATCACCATGTCACAACCGCAACTTGTGAGAGTCTTTGTTCATCTTTATAAGAATAATAATAATAATATTATTATTATTATTATTTTCGTCATCATCATTATTTGGTTTATATACGAGAGTGGTTTATTTTGTTGTGTGTTTGGATTTTGTATATACCATGTCCGCATAATTAAATGTCTAATGGATTGGGATTAAGAACAATGATTTCTTCAATATTTCTGAAATTTCCACTGAAATAGAATTTCAATGGTCTTAAAATATCTTCTATGTGCGACATCAATAAAAATATTGAATTCAATAAAATAATAGGGTTTTTTATAATATATAAAATCAAATCAAATCATTTAGGTGGGGGAGAAAAAAAAAAAAACGCTTTCCATAAAAGAGAAGGAAAATTTTAAGCTCCAGTAACATTTCCAATAGCAAGTTATCGCATTGAATTGGAATAAAGGAGCCAAAAAATAATAAGAGTTTAATTCTCTCCATTTGCAATATGGTTTTCAAATCGAAAGATACATAAAAAGGATTTGGAAATAAATAAATAAAGAAATGAAAAGGGTAATAATCAAGTAGGGAGGGAAAAGGATAGTATAAATAAAGTTTAATAGATCAATCAATGAACAGCCACACCATATTAGCACCATGGTCCCATTACAACGCATTTAGAAAGAAGACACATCATTGAACTTTCTAGTAATATCTTCACACGTGTCCTTCAAGAGGTCCACCTCAACGTGCCGGCGAGTTTGTTGATTAAAGAAAATTTGCAAATTATAATAATGAATTAATACTAAAACTATATTAATTAAATAAAAATTAATTGCAAAAGTTCCTTATATATTATGGTTCTTATAGCACTTTACCCCCGAATTTCAAATATATTATCATGATCCCTGTACTATTTCAAATCGTCTTATTTCAAGTCGAAATAAGACGATTTTTATGTCAAAATATTAACAATGATAAGAAGATTAAAACTATTTAACTATCACAATTAATTTTCAACCACACACGTATTACTAAATGTTCACTTATTTTTAATAAACAAAAAAACTCCAAAACTTTAATTTGAATTAAAGTGCTAAACGCACCCAAAGTACACAATTATCATTCTACCCAACTATTTTGATGCCCATTAAGTTCTTGATCAACACTATTTCTTAAGAAAAATCCAAAACTGAAACTCAAGATGAAGTTGGGATGGGAGTGAAAATGAAGATGAATTCTTTTTTCTTTAATTTAAGCTTGCGTTTGATTCGTCAGTTGGAGATGAAATTTTAAATTAGAATTGATTGACTTTTCAAAAACTAATTATAAATTTTGTTGACTTTTCAAAAAAAAAATTGAGATAAAAAATTACAGTTTAATTAGAGTTAAACTGAAATGCTAAACGAAACCTAAGCCACTGTTTAGTTCTCTGATTCAAACTAAAATATTTCAACTCATTTTTGACTTTATCTAAAAAATCAACAAAAATTTTTACTAATTTTTAAAACATCAAATAATTCCAATCCAAATAACTCAACTTTAACTTATGTACAAAATGCAAATTGAATTAGCTTTTATAAAACATCATGAGCCATAAACTTCTATTGTAACGCCTAAATTTATGAACATAACATAATTTCAGAAGCCACATCACAATTTTGAAATTTAAAGGATAAAGTATCACAAATATTATAATTCAGCGGAAATTTTTGTAATTAATATTTAAATTAAATTAAATTAAATTTTAAATAAGTCGACCGTCTCCTGGCGGGTGACCCCACCTTCCACGCCCCCCGAACAACACTTTCACCCAAAATTATTCTCTCTCTCTCTCTCTCTCTAAAAGTTCGTTTCTCTCTCTGCCATCGAAATTGAAATCGAATTCGGAGTCTGTTTCTCTCTCTCTCCTTAATCATCGCCTCGATTCTCTCTCTCTCTCTCTCTCTCTTCCCTTTTCGTTTAGCCCTAGCTCATCCCCAACCAGCCTGTCGCGGCTGGGGTTTTAACGAAGCATCGTACCCAAACAGTCGGGTTTCAGAGGGAGTTTCTTTCTCGGAATCCTCGAATCCGAATTTTCTCGGGAAATTTTTTCATATTTTATATTTTTATTTTTGGGGGGAGCGAGATGAGCTTTCAGGATCTGGAAGCTGGGCGGGGTGCGGGCAAGTCCTCGAGGCGGGAGATCTCAAATGGCAGCAGGCAGGACCCCACCCAGGCCGTGGCTTCTGGAATCTTCCAGATCAACACCGCCGTTTCTACCTTCCAGAGGCTCGTCAACACCCTCGGTACCCCCAAAGACACCCCCGAGCTCCGCGAGAAGCTGTGGGTCTCCCCGATTTCCTTTTTGATTTTCATGGTTTCTTGGATGATTTCTTTTATTTCCCTTTTTTAAGGTTTCAGTGTTTTTATGATATGATTGCCCATTGTCGTCTTTTTTGTTGTTCTTGTTGCTGTAAGAGCTGAATTCAATTGTTTTTGTTTGGTGTTAAATATTGTTCTTGTTTGCTAGGATTTTGGAGATATTTTGGTGAATTTTCGTTGGAAATGCACTTCTGAGAAGCGAATATTGTTGTGTTTTCGGTAAATAATAATCATCGGGTATGAGGATTGATATGCTGAATTAGAAATGTGAGATTTGTTTTTATTTGTTACTTCTGATATATTGGCATGTTGCTAGATTCTTTTTCCTCTTTATTAGAACCGAATTTTGGGAAATCCGCTTTCGAATGATTGAAGATATGGTTATGTGAGTTTGTGAGCATGGCCATAATAACTTGCTCAATATTAGCTCATTCTTTGAAGAAGCAGAAACTTGTAACTTCGTTGATATTTAGTGGTATTAAGCTGTTGGCCTGCATTGATTTGTTTACAGCATTTGCAACAAATTTGTTACCAAAACCAAACCCGATTTGTGGAAAAAAAAAAAAAAAAGGGAAGTTAGATTCAAATTCTTATACTACTTAGTTCTTACACATGAAACAAATCTTCAGTATAGCAGACTCCCTATGTAAGTGAAGAAAAGTTGATGGATTTTGGAGAATTGCACAAAGTGCGCTTGTTATAGCAGACACACTGCATCATTTGACTTCAGTGATGCTGGGTTAGTTTGACACGTTAATTGGCTTTGTTGAATCCCCCTGTGAATTTTTAAGGATAATTTTATTATTCAGAATTCTAAGAGCCATGATAGGAACTAGGAGCTACCTACATCTCTTATTGGCGATGAGTTTATGGTTATCAGAAGGAAGTAGCGAATGGTTCAACATATGATATGGGCTTCTAAGTACTACAGTATAAAGCTGCATACTGCTGGCGCTGATCGAAAAGGAAGATTTTATGGTTTTTTAAAGAACTTCCAGTTATAGAGGGGACCAAGTGATTATTGAAGATTGGTTTGGTTTGGTTTGGATTTGACAAAAGATTAGTAAATTGACTGTCTTGACTTTAGCTAAGGCGATAGAGTGTACAATTTTGACTACCACGTGTTTGTACTTCATTCAATTGATATATACGTGCGTATTGCATGGTAAAATAGAAGTTGAACCATTGGGGCTTCAACCCTCTCCTTTCCTTACCTCCTGCTTGGTCCTGTTAGTAAGTGGTTGGCTTAGCCTTGCAATAATTTTTTCTAATTTTGTTGCCAAAAATTTTTTGTACTGTGTGCATCCTGCTTTCTACTGGCCATCAACTAAAGAGTTATTTTCCAAGTGATTACTGCCCTTTCCTTTCGTCCCTTATTACTCTGCTTTGACCCTGTGTGAAATGTCGTTCTTTTTCCCTAGGAGGTGAATTGTATTAGTAGAGTGTATTTTTTCCATGCATGTTTCTCTTCTTTCTTTTGAATGAATTGTGGTCGTCTCTTTTTTGTCAAAGTGAGAATTTCATTTTTTTTTTCAAGTGCAAGCTACTGTAGCCACAAATATAGGTCAGACATAAACACCAATATGCCTGGTTTAGACCTTCTGTCTTCTAATTCTTGTTGTGAATCTTGGACACTGTTACGAAAGCTTTTACCTGTGAGGTATTTCATAGGCTACAATATTATTTTATTTTGTTTTTTTTCGTGTGAATATTGGCTTATTTGTTCTTTGTAGGAAGTTACCAGACACTAGATTCATATGTATTTTTATCCTTCGGTGGTTTAAATTTGACTTTTGCTGACTTGCAGGCACAAGACAAGGCTACACATTGGGCAATTGGTGAAGGATACATCAGAGAAACTTAAACAAGCTAGCGAAAGAGATCATCATGTTGAAATTAATGTAAGAATACACACACACAAATTTGCACGTATGTATGTATTACATGGACACACATTCTTCACAAGATGCAGTAGTTATTCGATCAAGGAATTTAATTGTCTTTAAATCTTATTCCAGGCTAGCAAGAAGATTGCAGATGCTAAACTTGCAAAAGATTTTCAAGCTGTTTTACGAGAATTTCAGAAGGCCCAACGACTTGCAGCTGAAAGGGAGACCGCATATACTCCTTTTGTTCCCCAAGCAGTTCTTCCTTCCAGGTAAATTTGGTCAAAGGCTTTATTTTTTTTGTTCCTCCTGAATAGAAGGTTGTTTCTTTTTTGAATGTAGTGAATTATGAAGGAAACAGTTTTCCTTGCACCTTGTTAGTTGTTCCTGTATGTATTTAACTATTTATATATTTATGTTTTAACTTATGTCAATGTTTTAATAATTTACAGTTACACTGTTAGCGAGCTTGATTTAGATTCAGAAAAAAATGCAGAACAGCGTGCTGTCCTTGTGGAATCAAGGAGGTGAGTTGTAAGTGTATTTTATCTGTTGCCAAGTAGTGTGAAGACTTGTCCTGCAGCCGCATGCTTTAACTCTGTTCTGATGAGAGCAATTCTTTGTTTATTGGATTTTTTGTGGTACCAAAAATTGTACGGCATTCAGAGTCCTACTCCTATTAACATTGGACAATCAAGAAAAAAGAAGAGTGAAATTTACCGTCTTTTTAGCAACTTAGTTTGTTGTTCTTATTGAGAATGGATGCTAAATTGTGCATTGTTTTTTAAATTATTTGGGCTGCAGACAGGAGGTTTTGCTGTTGGACAATGAAATCGTCTTCAATGAGGCTATAATTGAGGAAAGAGAACAGGGAATACAAGAAATTCAGCAGCAAATTGGGGAAGTGAATGAAATTTTCAAAGATCTTGCTGTGCTAGTTCATGAGCAGGGTGCGATGATTGGTAAGTCATTTCTGTTACTCTTCTGATGTCAATATTATTTATCATGGTCATGTTTTTTTTACTTAAAGCGTGTCCATTTTGCAGATGATATTGGATCCAATATTGAGGGTGCTCAGGCTGCAACCGCCCAAGGGAAATCTCAACTTGTAAAGGCTGCGAAGACCCAAAGATCAAATTCGTCTCTGGTAATTCATTACTCTCTAGTTACTTAACCGGAGGAGGGGGAAGAAAAAGACCCATGTGATTTCTGTAGATAGCATCAGTACATGCTTCCTATTCGTGTATACAGTACATACATACATATATATATTCATATAGAGAGAGAGAGAGAGAGAGATGTTTTTGTTTCTTGTATATTACGTAGGTAGATGATAAAACTAACAGTAGGACACGATGTCACAATGGTGGAATACAACCTTCCGAAGCCTGTCTTTGATCTTGCATTTTTAAAGATTTTGTGCAAATCCAGTACAATGCTGCACAACACATACACGCGGGACTAACACACACACAGACACACACACACACACAGATATTCAGGGTTATATATCTTATGAGTTTGAATGAAGTACTTCGTTTTAATTTTGATAGTCTGAAAATGTTTTCCTTGTATGTGTTTTAATGCAGACCTGCTTGCTCTTGGTGATATTTGGAATCGTGCTTCTCATAGTAATTATAATACTTGCAGCATAAGATTGATTGTGAATTCAACCGGATAGAAAATCCAAAATCTTCCGAGCCACAGTACGAGGTTTTTGCTAATCTGTCTGACCAATCGTCTAGGGGTTGGACGAGCTTGATTGAAGTTTGTCACTCTAGTCCAAGTTTAGTATATAATATGGTCTGGTAAATCTTCTGCGAATGGTTGTTCTTGTGGGGTGGTGTGTCCAGTTCTTTTTATGTTACGTTGGTGTTTCTGGGATTTGAGGTTGTGTTATGGGGGCTTGTTAAAGTTGTGTTTTACTGGAGCATTATGATGAAATTCATAATTCTTTTGGTTTCGCATGTCACGTGTATGTGCAATAATTCATTGCCATTAAAAGCTTTCTCATGTTTAGTTCTTACCTTATGGAACCGGAGTTGCATCTCTTTTGAATAGAATTTGAGCAAGAGTTTGTATTCGTTCCCACACCCCTCTCAATCTGAAAAATTGACAAATTCCTTTTCTTGGGAACACATGCAAGATTCGTCACTACTTCATTATGGATTTCTAGAAACTCCATAGAAATATGCTCTCTCTTGATTAGCAGTTGTTTCCGAAATATCACCTCGGTCCGACTTTCATTCTAAGGTAGGATCGAACTCTTTATGAGATAATCTTCGATTTTGAGTGACATTTGATAACTTCGAGATTGTTAAGGACACTGATTGCTGTTTTCCTAACCAATGACACCTTGACTCTTAATTTGTGTGACCAAAAACTGTTAAACTAGATGACAAAAATGATTTGGTTCATGAATTCCTTTCTATAGCCAAAAGAAACACGTCACAAGAAAAACTAGTCAAGCACGTGAAAAAAAAAACGTTTCATAACTTTTAAGATTGTTTTGAACTTTTGCAACTGTTGATGCTAAAATGGCATATAGATGTCAAAACAATTAGGAGAGCCGCTAAAGAGGCTGAAACAAAAGTAAAAACATATACAACTCCAGCATGTGCCTTTACCCCAGAAGGTATTTTCCAAACAATGGTGCCATAACGCGATTCATTTTCAACGTTTTCTATCGTGTACAAGCAGCTCTGATTGTGTGTCTCTCTTTCAGCACTGCAGCGCAAGAACAAATCGGGTGCGCCGAATCTTACTTCCGAATAGCCGGTTTCATTTAGAGGCTGCACCACAAATATCAAATCTTATTGAGGTTCAAGTAAATGAAGAGCAACACCAGTTCTCTTTCTTGTTACCATCCAGTTGTTCCCAAAGAATCAATGTCGTATTCTACAAAAGCTATATGGTCCGGATTTTGTGAGCGGAAGTCTATGCCACACTGGCAAATTTTACTCTATTTATCAAGTATTTAAGCATAAGCTATCCCTTTTCAAGGCTTGCAAAAACCGCATTTGTTAAACTGTACAAAAGATGACCTATATCGATGCCCGCTTTCCAAAAGATGGTCCATTTCGAGGCATAGTTCTCCCTTTTCAGTGCTGTAGCTAGTATGAATGAGCGGTTTTATTCATGACATTCTAGATGGTTTATTTCAATTACCTGGTATCTTGCGTGTAGCGGAAGATCTAACTTGATGTCGATTTCGTTCTTTTCCATCAAATTATTGAAATCAACGTCCATGTGAATCTCAACAGCAGAACGATTCGAAAGGAATGAAGGCGATTCCAAATTTGTATCTCCAAATACAGCAATGTCATTAAAAACTGCACCAAATATATCAATCCAATTAATGATGAAGGAAGACAATTTTATATCCCTAAATGGCATAGCATGAGTAGTTTTCATGTTTGTTAGAAGAAAGAAAAGGCGCAGTTACCACCACGCTGAAAGAGATGTCGAAGCTCGAATGGGTCAGCGAAAACTCCCGAAGGTAGCCTCTCAATAATTATGACCGCACAATTGCAATGAGACAGCTCAGATATGGACCCGTGTTCAATGTTGATTCTAATAGATGAGAATAGACGGCGATGAGAACCTTCACCTATCAGTTTGCGCTCTAAAACCGACAGCCTTGGCACAAGATTCAGATTATCTGACGGAGCGTCACACAAGGCAAAGGGAAGTTCTTGTGTTATAAAAACTTTATAATCTGACTCGTCAAGGTATCCATATCTGTCAAAGTAAGAACTTGCAATATACGTGGAATGACCGAAAGAGCTACTTTCTGAGTTATCCGGATCAAGATTTTGATCACTCGTTCGAACCTGAAAATAAAGAGCCCTTTATCTCACATCAAAAGAAAAACTGGAAAATAGAATCCTAAATATGTAGAACATGATAGAACAAGAATTAGGGTTCAGTCATATATATAAAACACAAAAGAGTAAAACTATAAACCAACAATTCGTCATTGTAGCAGATAGCAACAACCATTTCATCGCGGAAAACCAATCTTTTCCTTAACAATGACTTCGCCATTTGATCCAATAGCGTTCCATTAGATACGAACTTTGACAAGTAATGATAACAATGTAGAACGGAAAAATCTATTAGATAATGAACTATTGATTTTAAGCCATCTACCGCTATAAACACACAAGAACAACAAGAAATGAAAAACCAATGAAAAAAAAAAAAATGAAAAACCAATAGCAAGGGAAATTGAAAACAGCTTCCAATTCCATTAATTGAAAAGCAAAACATGAAAAGAGGACTGACCTTGCATGGAAATGAAGAGAAATCAAAGCAGGATCCAAAACCAGAGAAGCCCATCAGAGAAATCCCAACAAACAAGCAAATGAACAGTTTAACTTGTCCCTGGTTTTCCATATAAGAGGTAACTGAAACACAACCCCAGAAAATAAAAAAATAAAAAAAACAAAAAACAAAACAGAGAAATTTCTTTGGTCATTGGAGTCAAATCTGGGGATTCTTACATAAAGTTGAACATGACTTAATAACGAAAGTACTAAAAAGCACGACATTAATGAATTCAGATAAAGGAACTTCTGGGTTTCCTTACAAACACCGGAAAACGGAAAACAAAAGGAAGATGATAAAAGGGTACAGAGTAACTGACCGGAAAAACCCATTTCTAGTGCAGATCTTCCAATCCTAAACGAAAATGTTTCTCATTTTCTTCCTACTTTAATAACTGAGAAAACCGGAGATTATTTGATTTATTGGTTCTGGTCTTCTGGAGGAAACAGATGAAGAGAAGTCGCACGGTTGAATTTGAGAGGACGAGCGCAGTGGAGGAGAGAGATCGAGCTTGCCAGAGCGGCGGGTCTTGCTAGGAAAAGAACTGCACCGGCGAGGGTCGTCGGAGTAACGGCCGGACGGTCAGGGCGGAGGAGGGAGGAGGTTGTCGTGGTGGTGATGAACTGATGATATTGTTCTCAAAATACAAAATGAAAATAAAAGGGCAGCTTTGGAAAAAAGAATTAGGTTCCTTTTTAAGTTTAACTTCGATTAAACTGTATTTTTTTTTAATTTTTATTTATTTTTTTAAAAATTAATAAAATTATAATTAATTTTTTAAAAATTCTAATTTAAAATTTTTATTTCTAATCAACAAATCAAACTTAAATTAAACCTAATTTGTAAAACATTATCTCTAGATATCCGGATGAAAAGTAATTGGAATCGTCATTCCTTTCACATGAGGAAGGAAGGAACGATGATTCAACCAAAGTGGGTGAATACTTATTCCTTGGGAATGGATATTCTTTATTCTTAAGCCAACCAAACATCAGAATTTAGATATAATTCCTTTCCATTTCATTCCATTACACCTAATGGTCCGTTTTGGGAAGATTTTGAAGATGTAATTTTAGATTGAAAATAAGCTGTAATTTTAACAATGTGTATTTAAGAAAAAAAACTGTTTGGTGTGAAAAAAATATAAAATCCTAATACATATTCGGGAAAAAAAAAAAATATATAGATCTTGTTTCATTTTTCTTAAAATTTTATGTAATTAAAAAAAATCATTTAAATTTGAAATAATAAAGTTATGGACTTTTAAAATTTCAATTTACTGTAAACGTTTGGAGATCTGAATAGTAAAAATTAGTTATGAGTTGAAGTAACAAAAAAAAAAATATATATTTGGAAACCAAATGCCAAATGTGTCTCCAAACTAGCCTTAATTTTTTTCCCTTGTGGTAAATGGAAGTGGTATTTATTTATTTATTTATTTTTGGAACAAAAGTGATTTTAATTATTATTTAGGTTAATTGCTTGTTTAGTTTTTAAATTTTTAAATTTATATAACTTTAGATCTTTTCTATTTTTCGTAGATGAAATGATCCTAAATTATTAAAATATTACTACAATGTTCAATTCTGTTAATTTTTGTACAGAATCTGTCAATAATTTGGTCAAAAAATAATGCTAATTAACGATTCCATTAAAAAACAATGACAATTACTATTATAATAATATTTTTAATAGTTTAAGATCACTCTAACTACAAAATAAAGAATTTATATCAAAATTACATAAATTTAAATATTTAGAAATCAACCTAATAATTTTCGTATTGGGGGAAGATAAATGTAAGAGAGAATGATACTTTTGACTTTTGTAATTATATCTTTTTTTTTTATATTATTCTGCCAAATTAATTTCATTTTTGTCCTTAAATTTTGGTTATTCTTGCTTAAGTGAACTTTAAAAACTCTTATTTTACTTCTTTAGTTTTAAAATAGTCTTACTTATTTTTTTTAATAAAGAATTTCTGATAAAACAGTGGAAAAAAAGGAAGAATTATTCTCAATTAATTAATCTCTTACGTTATAACTTATGTTAGACATAAACATAAAAGACGATTTGATTGTATGAACTCCTTTTTTTTTTTTTTTTGTCTTAACAAAAATTCTAATATAGATAATTAAGTTGAATTAATTAAAAAATTCATAAAACAAAATGAGAGTCTTTCAATTTTAAGCGATCAAAATACAAATAACTCTATCAAGGGACATATATATACATATGTATATTTCTATTTTTCCCATTTGAAGAAGAGTTTGAAACTTCAAGCAAACTAAGGAGTTAAAAAAAAATAAAAAAGGGAGTTCAAAAAGGACATGCCAATTCAACTATTCCTTGCTATTAGTCCAATGAAGTAATAATAAAACAAAGGGAACAAATAATGTAAAGAGATCAAGTATATAGGCTCTTTTTGTACTTTAATTTATAGTACAGTATCTTAAATTTTTAATTTTGATAATTTACACTCTAAATTTATAAATCTATTGACAATTTAACCTGCATTGATAATAATGTTAATTTTTGTTTTAAGGAAATTGACATGTTATTTGTTTATGAGTGGTAAATTAAGGACATGAAGAATCATCTTTATTTATTTTAACCTAAATTTATTTAGATTAATATAATTAATTAAGAATTATCAAAAAATAAATTTTTATTAACTATCTTTTAAATATAAATTTGGGGTAATATTGGTTAAAAATAACTTTTTATGCACTTAGTTAACAACTTAAATGTAAGTTAGGTGTCGATTTTCATTAAAAATATCATCACTATTATCAATAATAAGTAGATTGCTACAGATTTGTAATTTCAAGATTTAAATTATCAAAATTAAAAATTTTAAATATAAAGTGTAACTGTAAATTCAAGATGCACCGGTAAAAAAAAAAAAAAAAACTTAATATATCTCCCTTTTTCTTTCGCTCTTTTTTCTTCTCTATATTTTCGACTCTTTCTTATTCTCTACACTCTCTTTTTTTGTATGTTTCAAGCTTCAATTACATATCTATTTAGAGGCATACTAGCTTCCCAATAAGCTTCATGTAAGTACTTCGAATTTCCACTCAATTTGTAAACAATACAAAAGGTCTTTAGTAGGTCAAAATTAAGTACCCTTTCACGAATTATTAAATACCATTTGGAAGCCTTGTTTTAACTTTCATAAATTGTTAAATATAAAAACATTCAAATAAGCTATGTTACATAGCATATTCAACGATCACGAGACACATAATTATACCTTTGAAATATAATATCAATTTATCCACCAAATGTTGGATGACACGAAAGTAGTATCAAAGCATTCCCTCAAAAAAGGGAAAAAAGAAATCGAATAACATGTGCCTCCTTACTGCCTTTTGGAACATGGAAACTATACTGTTTCTGCATGCGCAATGTGAAAATAGGAACAAGTAGGAGAAATATCTTATATATTTTTAATTTTCTTTTGATGACTTTATAATTAATTAGTTTAAGGAGGTAAAGCTGTTAGATCTCATACCAACCCTCTCTTTAAATTACGTTTCAACGTAAGTTTCATGAGAGTCCTATTAAAAAACTTATGTTATAAAAGATAAAAGATAATATTTGTGTCACTCGCGACTGTTCTTAACATTGTTCAATTTAAGATGAAATTACATTCAAGAAGGAAAAAAGAATAGTCTTTTTTTTTTCTTTATTTTTTTCCGGGTACTTGCGAGTCAAATTTGATGAGTAGCCTAGAAAGATAAAGTGCCCTAGTGAGAATGACTAGCAACGTCCACCATTGATGTCTTGTTTGAATGGCAAAAGAGTACTAACAACTTGGGAGCAATGTCAACATGAAAAAATTGGGTGTCTTTGGATTCTTAGACCCCATTTGAATTATAGGTTCAAACACACGATTTAAATAGTAAAACCGTTTTAGAAAAAAAATTTGAAAAGTGAGTTTAAAACGGGATGTCAAACGGAGCTTAATGATATCACTAGTGATCAATGCATAGCAGCAATATCCCCTTTGTAAAATTAACTAAAGGCTCATATATCATCATGAATCATAAAAATCTGACTAGTGTTTCTAATTTAGCTACTTCTAAACTGTTGTCATTAGAGTAGAATCGGAGATTACTTCTTCTGATAGAAGTTTTCTGCTTAAATAAACCTTCATAGTTCATCCCTTCTTGAAATGCATAGAAATAATAAAATAGACTACAAGACCAATATTATACATAGAAAATTTCCATCCCCATTACATATTGTTTCAGACCAAAAAACAAAAACAAAAAAGAATTCACCACACCAAACCTAACCTGGAAAGCCTATAAACAGACCCCAAAACATCTAAAGACAAAAGCTAACAAGCTCAAATAGCAGGCTCTAGAGGAGAGCCACCACTCAATGTTCTACACTATTATGCACCGGCCTCCTCCGGCGGGGCCGCGAGTAATCCTCGGACCACCACGAAGGCGCTCTCTCTTGACCGAACACCCGTGATTGCGATCTTCTTCCCACTTGCTGCTGTCCTCCATGGCCATCTTCTGACCCCATTACACCTGCAAACCAATAGGTTTAAAGCCAAAGAAAAACCAATTAGTACAAGGTACTATAATTCCCTACCTATATATTCACTCAAAAAAGTGCACTTTATTTTTACCTGGGAAATGTGTTCTAGTTGCAAATGTGTGGTTTTGAAAAAGAAACAAGAGAAAAAGTATCATCTTAAGCACCACCCTGACCTTCATATATGTCAATATTTCCCCATACCCTCTACTCCTCTCCCCAAGTAGATTGTTCAAACTTGATAATGGACCTCCTTTTTATAAGCAAGATTTAGATAGAGCGGATAAAGGGTATCTAGGAGGCAGATGTTGGAGATTATTATTATGTTAAGAATAGGTGAATCTATAGGTAACGCGGAAATCTAAAAAGAAGGGTAGTAGCATATATAGTTTAACAGCAACTTCATAACCATCAGTGATGGTGGCATGATGATAAGAAAATCTTATTTAAAATCTTCGTTTCTATCAACTTTCATATTCGAGCCTTGACATGCACGCTTTGTCTAGCTTCTGACAAAAAAACTTGTACAGCTACTTTTAAAATCTAATGAATACCTAAGATCAGGACCTTTATCATCTCATATATGATCTCGATAGACTCTAATATAATAATAAAAATAAATATAAAAATATCACTGATATCTTAACTCGATTATATAATATAGAATTCATATATCCTATCTTAGTTTATAAAAAGAAAAAGAAATCTGAAAAGAAGCGAATGTTTTTTGGGATGTGCAAATAGCATGTGTAAGGCGGTTTCTTTTTGTTTCTTTCTGCGGACTAGGAGGACTAATCGGAGTGTCAAATTTCAAAAAGAAGAAGAAAAATAAAGGAATAAAAGGGAATTGCTTCCGACTGCGCACTGCCTTCCACAACTTTTGCATGTCTCCATAACACAAAAGGAAAATTGCTAAATAGAATATTCTGATAAAGTACACATATCTGATCTTCCAGATGTGAGAATAGGCCTTGCTAGTTGCTCCCAATAAGCATTAAAAAAATGTTTTGTTTGTTCACTTCGACCCTTCCAATCCTCAATAAGTTGGGAAGATTAAAACAAACGTAAAGAGATTCAAACTTTACGCGTTATGATAAAATCATATATGAAATTATCGTTATAATATGCCTACAATCACGACAAATGTGATCTTTTGTTACTTGTCCAGAATCACTTTTTTGATAGGCTGATCAAACACACTGATTCAATTCAATAAAATTACGTGAAATTTCACGCAAGAGAAATTCAAATTTTCCCAGGATGACTGGAATTGCTAACGCTGGTACTCTGAAAAATGACTACTTGTGTATGAAAAGCCATCTGGCTCTTGCACAAAGTTCACTGCGACCAAAATTGTTCTAAGAGATGACATATTGTTCTGCACTATGCTGAAAGAGCACTGTTACACATCCCGACTCGAGTGAACCGTGAACCCCACCAGCATTTTTCTTGCTGAAGAGATTATATGTGGAGGAAAATGATCAGACACCTCGGGATGGACATTGTATCACATGGGTTACTGTTGTATGCGGGAGTAATAACTAGGAATTCTTCAGTAATAATAATAATAATAAAAATTATTATTCTGAAAAAATCAACTTGTGAGATTTCTTGTTATCTATCTTTGACCTAGGAAAAAATGACATTAATGACCAGTGTACAATGAGCATGACGCTTAAAAATGGTCAATTATGAGAAAAATGGAGCAAAATTTTTGAATACAAAAAATTCGTCAAAGACACAGCACCAAATAGCAGAAAATTTGTTGCTGCAACTGGTTTGGCATCAAAAAGCTGGTGAATTTTATACTCTACGGAGCTCTGTCGAAGGGTTTTGTATCGTTGTAACAAATATCCCAGACAGCTTCCATGGCGTCCTTTGCAGCTGCTTCTGAGCAATAAGGATTAGCAATCACGGATTTCAAAACTCTTCGTCTCACACACTCCTTCAAAAATCAAAACGAGAATCCAATTTCAGATTCAGTTATGAATAACAGAAAATGTTAAGTAAACAAAAAGAATACAGAGAACTTCATGTCTGAGCATATCGAGCACGAAAAGGGACAAGATACTATTTCATTCAACATGTTTCAGCATACCATTCACAATGAGCAAACATACAATACACTAAAAAGGGAAAGGATACAAAATGACTCATTTCTAATTTCTTTATTGTGATAAATGGCCTATTTACTGAAACTTAAAATAAGTGGCTCAATTAGGCTTAAATGCATGCGATTTTAATTTTAGCCCTTGTTTTAGTTTTAATTTTTTTCCCCCCCCCTTTTCCCTTTCTCTCCTCTGATACGTTTACTCTCTCCTCGTTCCACAGTCGTCTTTGACACCTCTCCCTATCCTAAACCCCCTCTCTCTCCTCGCTCCGGTATTGACTTTGCTGCCAAGATTTGGATATGCCCCTTCTACTTCCTGCGCAACACCTTGCCTCCTCATGACTCCTCCATATCCAACGGCAACGCCCCACAAAACTCTTACCTGAGTACAGCACCATCTTCGGGAGGAGTTTCTATGGCTTTCTCTCCTCTGATACGTTTACTCTCTCCTCGTTCCACAGTCGTCTTTGACACCTCTCCCTATCCTAAACCCCCTCTCTCTCCTCGCTCCGGTATTGACTTTGCTGCCAAGATTTGGATATGCCCCTTCTACTTCCTGCGCAACACCTTGCCTCCTCATGACTCCTCCATATCCAACGGCAACGCCCCACAAAACTCTTACCTGAGTACAGCACCATCTTCGGGAGGAGTTTCTATGGCTTCTTTGCATCACTTACGGTTATCCGAGTGAAAAAATATCTGGGACAAAAAAAAAGGCATAGCTTTTGGAGCATTTTTTGAAGAGGATAAGGTAAATAGCTAATAGGGTAATTTCGGTATTTTGGCTTGGGATAAAGTATAAACACATGATGTGACCTCAAAAGAAATCCATTTACACTTTCAATGAATGTGACCATTATACCTCTTGATAACAAGATGCAAAAATGGCCTAAGAGTATGGTGACGAATGGACCACACTGATTTATGCAATCCAAACAACTGTAGACATAAACTTAATTTGGAAAAGATCATGAAATGAAGGTATTCAAGGACATAAAGTTGTAAAATCCCTCATTTCGCCTCCCCGAATGCCTTAAACCTTTAAACTCATAATATGATGAGGAGCAAGTCCAAAAGATATGGGTGTGTTTCTTGTCATCTAGTCTAGGTCACGATAAAAGTCAAATTAAGCATTCTCTTTTCTCTATTATTTTCTTGCCCACTTCCCTTGATTTCACCAGCATTCTTGTTAGAGAGTAGGAGAGTACAAATACAATTATATTTGAAAGATCTCAAATAATGTGCAAGAACTTGACAGGGGAGAATTTTATCCAGGACTGAACATGCTAATGTCTCTAAGTTTTCAGTCAGAAGAAGAAGAAAGAGAGCACTCACTTGTTCATGACTTCGTATCTTTAGGAAACCGCGCAGTAGTTCCCTTTTGTAGTGACAATCACCGCTTAAATGGCCAGCACGAATCTGTTCCATATAGACATAAATGACTTGACGGAAACAAGTTCGAGAATAAACACAAATACACATTTATCAAAAGGAGTCTATTGTTCACAATGACACCCACCTCGCTACAAGCATGATGCGCACAATTAGCCCAATCCAAGTTCGCTGCGCGACAATCATCGTAAGCATGAATTAACTCATGTATCACCACTTGGTTAACATCGTCTTGCAAATTCATGTGATTACTACACACCATAATCTACGATAAATTCACAATCACAGGACAAACAAAGGTTAAAATACTTAAATCCATAACAAGCTCGTTCCGAGAATCCAAAATAAACATAAACTAAACCAGACCAACAAAGCAGCTTTACAACAAATCGAAGCTCACAAAATCACAAGGAGCCCTACAAACTCATTCTAAAAAGTACAAATTTTGACCTGCAGCTTAGCTTTTTCTCCCAAAATCTAAATTCAAACAACTAAAAATGAAATCTTTTTATCAAACCGGATTAGAATGAAAAATTTAATTACAAAAAATAATAACAATACGCAACACACTTCCAATTCAAATGTTCCTCAACCATTAAAGGCTATGATTACATTTACCCAGTTTCACTGATAGCGTAAAGTTCTGTTCTTGGGAGAGAGAGAGAGAGAGAGAGAGAGAGAGAGAGAGAGATTGAATCTGACCCCTCCACCGCGGACATAGCCACCGGCAATCTGCTTATTGCAATGAACGGCCCTGATGAACCTATCTCCAATAGTACATCCAGATTTCTCCATATGCTCCAACAGAAACTTCACCATCGGAGCTGCAAATCAAACACCAATTAGAGATTGGAGTAACTCCATGTTTGGTTACCGAGAAAAAAAAAAAAGGAAGGGGGGAAAAAAAAGAAACAGAACAAGAAGAAGGATTCAAAGTAAAAAACACCGAAGCCTTTGGATTCCTAAAACCCTACAAAAACCCTACAACATTTCTAGATTTCAAGTGTTTTGCTCCGAGAAATCGAAAGAAGAAAAGGAATAATGGTTTACTTCGGATACTTCTGCGGATCATGTCTTCGCATTCTTCAATGGTTTTGCCGGAGCGATTGTCGCCTGGAGAAAAGACGGCGCTGGTTCCGGGTTCCGTGGTCTCTGCCATGCTCACCCTTCGCAGCTACTAAAAACTGGGACTGGGACTCCGCTTTTTGGTTAAACCAAGTTAGATTTTTAGGGATTTTCTTTTCGTTTCTTTTTTCTTTTTTAAATAAAATTAAAAAAAAAAATTTTAGGGGTGTTTGAGATATGGATGTCCATTGGATCTAGTCAACAGCTCAATCTAATTTATTTTTTTTTACAGATAACCGATCTATATGGGATTGGATTAGATGTTAATTATTAAAAATCGATCTAGGTTAGATCAGTTGTATTTTTTTTTTTTAACTTTCAAAACACTCGATCCAATCTAATACAAGATTTTTATATAGTTTATGTAAAATTTTATGATTTATATAATTGATCCAAAATTTAATAATTTTTTTATTATACACCTTCACACGTCTTATGATTATTGCTTGTTTTGTTTAAAATTTAGTATTTTGATTGCTATATTTTGCATGTAAAAAAGACCTTATAAATTATCTATTTTAGATAGGCCAAACAAGACAATAAGAAAATAAGAAGAAAAAAAAAAATCAAAATCCAAGGGAAAGGTCCAAGCACAATCGATTAATCTAATACAATCTAAACCGACCTTAAATGGATTGGATTAGATATTACACTACTAAAATATGACATATCCTATATGATGAATACTCCTAGTTGGAGGTGACAATTAGACTTGGAGTTTTAGACTATAGTTTAGAAATGCATGTTTGATTGAAATATAAATTGAGAATGAACTATGATATATAAAATAATCTAAAATTTTTGAATTGTTTTTGGAAAAAATATGTAATATGAATCTTATTTTATTTATCTCGTAGTTGTGAGCATTTTGGACACAATAATCATATCATTTCGATTTAAAATAAGAAAACTATAGATTTTAAAGTTTAAGTATTTTGAAAGTGAAAGTGAAAGAAAAAAATGAGATATAAGATTGAAAGTTTTGGAATTGAGTAATCAAAATTCCATTAGAAAACATCACCTCAAACGCTTCCTAAAAAGAATATATTTAATTTTTTTTGAAAATTTTTTACAAATTCACTAGATTACTTGTATCAACGTGCACCTAAACTTTTGATCCATTTGGATTATATATTACATTTGAATATTTATTGAAATGTATTTAAATATAAAATTTAAATTATGTATTTAAATTAAATATGTGTTTAAATAATTTTTATTAAATATAACATTTGAATAATATAATTGTTAAAAAAAAAAGGTGTAATTAAAATTTTTTTTAAAAAAATTTAATTTAAATTTGAGTTGAATTGAGTTGTTATGAAATAGTTAAACATTAAAATGAATTCATTTTAATAATTAACTAATTAAACATTCATATGTTTGATACAATAATAATTATTACAATAATTCATTCAAATAAGATATTGATATTTTTTTAAAACATATCTAAAACATTTACACTTTTTCACTCTAAACAAGTTTTTTAACTAAAAATATATTTTTAAATTCCAACTCAACTTCGTTCAGAATATATACAAAAACTCTTGATCCCAAAAAAAACAGCCCCTAAAGCTTCATACTTGCAAGCTATCTCCAGCGGCCAAAAAAAAAAAAAAAAAAAAGGAGTGCTTTGTTTGCCCCACTTTTCTTTTACTTTCTTATATATAAGCATAAAAAATAAAATTGGAGGAAGAGAAGAAACAGGAAGGAAAATGAACTCGTCACCGGCGAATTCGTCGATATCAACGACGGCAATTGCTGGCGTAGGAGGAGGAGGAAGTGGAAGCAACGCGGCTCTCTCCACTGACGATTTCTACTTCCCTGCGGATCTCATCTCTTTTCAAGACCGCAAAGACGACGCCTTGCTTGGTTTCCTTCCCTTCTCTCCTCTTCTTCTTCTTTTTTTTTTTTTTTTTCCTTTTCTTTTCCCTCCTAATTCACCCCGTTTTTTCTTTATTCTTTTATTTGCTTTATTGGGTTTTAGCCAATATTCTACAGTTTTATTTATTTTTTAAAATTTTAATTTTATTTTCTTGGTTTTGTTCTATTCTGGTGAAAATTTTGCAATGCACTGAATTGTGAGGGTAACGCCATTTTGGAACTAAATTTGATCTTCTCCCAGAGAAAATCTGGCCATATTCATTCTGGTTTTGGTGACAAACTGGGAATTGAAAGAGGTTAATGGGGCTTTAGAGAGAGAAACAGAGTGTGGCACACTCTCAATATGAAAGCCATGTGGACTTTCAATTGCTGCAAAATTTCTATATTTTCTCGGTCTAAGTAATAGAAGAAAGTTGAATTTGAGTGAAGAAGAAGAGAATCGCACCCCTCGAGTGCCTCAGAATCTGTGTTAAACTCTGTGTCAGGATAAAAAATAGGCTCCAATCTCTCGACAGATAATTATCTCTAGGTTTCTGGAGACTATCTTCTTGGGGTTTAATTATGGCCTACGGGTTTCTCCTAGTAAGAATTTCGTCTGGGTTAAACCTACATTTAGTATAGATACATTGGTTCTATGATTGGTTTGTTGTGAAATGGATTAAATCTTGCTTTTTAAGACGCAGTAAACCCATGGAATAGTGTAATTTCTCTTTCTTTTACATTTCTTCGCTGCAAAAACTTTCTTTTCGATATGAAGGCTGGTTACGTTTTGTTATGCAGTGATAAAAGCTGATCTAATGGCTGCGCTTAACAAGGAGGTTAAGTCTCTGGATGAAGATAACTGGATGTTTGAAGGACCTGTCTCCCGTATCAACCTTATATCAAGAAAAGGTCGGTTCAACTATAGAAGTTGTTCTTTTCGTTTTGTTATGTGAACTGTTAGTTCTTTTCCAATATTTTCCCAAGTAAAACGAAATATTAGCTTCACCTGTGAAGCTAGCATTTCTTTTCTTTCCCTCGCTCGTGGTGGATTTGCGGTGATATATGGCTCAAAGTAGTGGTAGATATAGTAGCAGATTGGTGGAACTGGTGAAGGGTCGCTGATTGACCTTTTGTCAGGTCCTAAGGATAAGCTTTACTATGTAATTAGATAAATTTTGTAATTCCTGATGCATTGTGTCGTGGAGATTTGTAAATAGTACTTGCGCAGATGGTTCTTTAAAAATTCGTAACCGACTATTTCTCCTATATGAAGCATATAAGCCATCTTTGGAAGTAGGATTGTCAAGAGGCTAGTGAGTCAGTACCATAGACAGAATAGTGGAGCCAGAAATTCTACTCAGTGGTGGCTCTGTGAAAAAAATTAGAGATAAATTTTAGTGAATGGGGACGTGGTTATACATCTCAATTATAAAATGGGGGCACGGTTATAATTCTTCTTATGAAATGGGGGCAACTAAAAGTTTTGAGAAATTTTACGGATTGAAATCGAAGTGTTAAAATTTGAGTGTGGGCTACCATGTGTTAGTGCCACATTATAGGAGTAAGTAAGAAAGAGAGAATCGGAGATCAATATCAATTGGCTCTTACTCCTGAAAATTGTCTTGTTGCCCTGTTTTTGGCCTCTGGTTTTTATTTAATGAAGCGCTTCTATGGTTCTTGTCATTTGAAACTCTGAACTAGACATGGCTGCAACAAGTACTTTTTAATTTCTATGTTTTGCACTCTAAAAAAAAAAATTGATGCTTCTCCTGCTCAGGTGGGTTTCTCCAGAAGCAGACAGAGATGGCAAGCATTAAGAATACAGCTCTGCCGAAATAATTCATACCTTTCCATCTTCAACAGGGTCTTCCATTTGCAAACTGTTTGTGGGCTCTCTCTTTCGTCGGTTCAATTGGTGAAGACCTATGTGGAAGCATTTAAACGGGCGAAAACATGACTTCCTAATGTTCTTCAAATCTTCAATGTTAGCGGAGTGCAAAAAAAAAATGTCGATTTTCAATGCAGGACATGAATCAACACAGATTTTAATGTGGGTTAATGTTTTGAAAAGAGTGATCATTTAGATGAGCAAGGATTTAAGAGTTATGGTGTTTGTGTTCGTCTGTTTGTCTTTGCACTTCTGTACAGGTGATCTTGATTCTTGAGTTCCATTAGAAACATATCATTAAACCACTCCACGAATTTCATTAAAAGAAAAAACGAACATTTTATTTATCATACCTCAGTTTTTGTTTGATGAAATGTTGAACAACTGTGTGTGTGTGTGTTACCGTGATATACAAGATCAACTGACGACTAGTGATTTTGATTTGGGTTTGACAGTTCTTCTATTCCTGGCATTCTTTTTCTTATTTTTTTGAATTTTAAGTGGGATACGTATTTAACAACTTAACAACTTATGGTAGAGTCAGGTGTGGAAATAACGCTAGACAATGTTTGCATCCATATTCTTGTCATTTCCTTTCAAGCAGTTTCTGTTCAACTTCAAGTCTTGAGAATATTGAAAAGAACCAAGGATATCACAAGTGTCGCAACAAAACTTATTCCAAAAAAAAAAAAAAAAGAAAAGAAGAAGAAGAAGAATGAAACACTCTTAACTAATTCACAAAAGGGTGTTCAAGAAGCTTATCAACCGTGGCTCTCTTCCTCCAGTCCTTCTCAAGACACCTCTCCAGGAAGCTCCGGAACTCAGGCGACGCCGTCTTGGGCACCTCCATTCTCTCCCCGAAGCACATCACGCACATGAGTGTCAGCCAATCCGGCCTCTGCCCCGTCCCTGTTAGTGGAAACCGGCCCACATGGCACTCCAATGCCACTACTCCGAGTGACCACACGTCTCCGGCGAACCCATCTCCGCCGCCCCATCTCTCTGGATCAAACCTCTCAGGGCTCATGTAGGCGCAGGTGCCCATGCACAAATCCGGCGACAAATTCCACGCAACGCCACTGCCTTCCACCAAGTGGCTTACCCCGAAATCCGCAATCTTCACGTCCCCTTCGCCATTCACTAGGAGATTCGAGGGTTTGATGTCCCCATGCACAATCTGCATGTCATGGAGGTAGTGAATCCCTAGGAGGACACGTCGGGCGACCGCGGATATTTCCCTCTCTGATAACGTTTTCCGATATTTAAGTAAATCCTGCAGCGACCCTCCTTCCATGTACTCCATCACAAAGCTCAGGTCACCGGCGGCGACTCCACTGTTGTGAAAAACTCTACAACACCTTACGACGAACGGCGAATCCACAAGCTTAAGTATCTCCACCTCGCGGGTTGCTTGTCGCCGAACTCCATCAGAACCGTCGTTGAATCGGAGGACTTTCAAGGCATAGATTGAGGAGGTGCTCTTGTGAAGGACTTTATAGACCGTGCCGCCATTGCCATGGCCGAGAACCGCCAGCTTTTCGAGCTCGACGAGGTTTTCGATAACCGGAGAGCCGGGGCTTGCGGCCGGAGATAATGCCGGAGCATACGTCGGGCTCCGGAACTTTGATGCCGGAATTGGTGGCGGAAGGGAGAGCTTCAATGCTTGTTGGTGCCTTCTTTCTCTCACCAATGTCGTCATAATAATAATTATTTCACACTGATCAGTGATAATTAGTACTCAATTAACATTAATAAAAGTGATCTGATTTGGTGTATCTTCTCTCAAGGTTGTTACCAAAAATAGCAAAGGAAATTAATCTGAATGATACACTAACATATACATATAGAAATATATGTATATATTTGTATATATATAAATGGTGAGAAAAGCTAGCGCAGCCTAACAGACAGATTATGTTTTGATCCAATTTTGTTGGCCTCGTAATTCGTGTGCAGGGCAGTTCGTGATACTCTTGGCTGCTAAGTGGCAGTGTATGATGATATGAAAATATATCGGAGATACAGTTTTTAACCGTCAGTTTATATAAAACAAGAAAAATATAACAATTTAATAAAATTTATTACGTTCAGAATTGTACATAATAATACAGTATTTTTCATGCTTTACATATAATTTTTCGTAAGACATATTGTTAGGTGTATGAAACCACTCACCTGTTTATGAAAACTTAGAGGGCTAACACGTCTCTCTAACCATCCCAAAAATAAGGAGTCGAGATCTGTTGTTCTAAAAAGTAATGGGGAAGTGAGGTTTTGTGGGATGATGTTTTCATTTCTTTTATCTACCTTAAATTTGTTGTTAGTTTAAGAGCTTATTAGTGGATTCAGATCATCTATCTTATTTTGTATGTCTAAATAAATATCTATGAAATCATATTTCGTCAATTATTTAACTTAATGTATTCTGTCATATTTTGTTTTTGAATTACTATTTTAAATGGCGTGACACATATAATTGGATTGGTTAATACCCCCGGATTACTCATTAATGCGTTACTTTGCCACATGAGTTATCTCTCTCTTTTTTTTTTTTTTTGCTAAAACTGTTGTGCCCTAAAGAAAAGGAAGAATTATTTAACAGTACTTATAATTAGCACAAAATTTGTTAAACGTATAATTACGTAACAATACACATAATTAGAACCACAAAAATTGTTAAATCTAAGTAGCAGTTAGTTAGTTAGTTAGTTAGTTTTTTTTTTTTTTCTCTCCTGGGAACAATATAGTTGGTCAATTAAGTCGGAAATCTTTACGACGAATATAAGGATATAAGATCAAGTATTCATCCCACCAAGTTTGGGGATCAGGTTATTATTATTATTATTATTATTATTATTATTATTATTATTATTATTTATGTCTTAATTTATTGCTGTTCATATTGAACCTATTATTTTAAGGATTCGAATATGAGAGTTTCTTCTTATTACGTAACTATGGACATACATAAACAGATGTGCTAATTGTTACTATTTGGAGTCCTATGTGGATACTTCAATTAAGCTCCTGATCTCTTATATAAGTAGAATTTCGCTGTCGTTTAAAATTAAAATGACATAACATTATCTTCTAAATTGACCACGTAATAAAGAAGTGATAAAATAAATAAATAAATAAATAAAAATCCTTTTAACAAGGAAATTTTGGCATCGGAATATAAGTTGCATATTGTTTTACCACAATACAAAAATGAGAATAATAAAAAGAAACAAAAGAACATGTCCCGCATCGCCAAGAAACAGAATCTTTCTAGAACATTTATACAAAAAATCTAGTTTCTCCCCCCCCCCCCCCCCCACCCCACCTCACCTTTTATTTTGCACATGAGATATAAAATATTTATGCTCTTTTAGATGGATTTTTAGATATTTTTTGGTTAAAAACTTTATTAGGAGATACAAACATACCAAACAAAAATAACCTTACAAGCGTATGCTTGAGGCCTGATGATGAAAAATACTTTGGCATAATAAAACCAAGCATATGTAATATATTTGACAAAATCCCGACAATAGATGGAATCTTCCAACGATCACTTCGAAGCAACTCTAGCAAAACAAAATCACTAAGAATCAGATTTGACGGACAAACAACCAACGTGAAAGGTGAGAAAACTACCTCCGGTATTAGAATTAGCAAACAGAAATAAATCCATATAAAATACAGTGAAAACATCATCATTTTTATGCATGCAAAAAACTACACCCCACAAAATAAAAAATTAGTCTCGATAAAGCGACTCACATTGAGAGAAACCGAATTGCCAAAGACAAGTTGCTGCAAGCATGTAACCACTAGGTGCCACTGCCAAGAATCGAATGGCTAGACAGCTCGATGCACAAGCGGGAAAGAAACCCCTGCCTAGGACGCCCACTCTCCACCTGCCTCATGCGACCTCTCAGTTCCTCACTCAATAAATTTTTTCAATTTCACATTAAACATGAATTTAAAACTGTTGCAAGTGACTTTGATCTTTTTTTTTTTTTTTTAATTTCTTCTTGTGATTATTGGATGATGTATATATAATTTTATAAACAATAGTGTAAATTTGATAAATTGAAAAAATAAAATATAAAATGGTCATTTTGTTAAAATCATTTTTTCGAGGTTTGAAATAATAACATTTAATTAGGAAATTATCTGGATAAAAATAATTTGAATACAGACAAATTAAAATCAAAAGGTCTATTAAAAAATTGACTTAAGTAATTGTAGGTATAGTCTAGTGGTAATATCACACTTAACTTCATTTAGAGATATAAAGTTCAAATCCCCTCATCCCAAGTTCCAAAAAAAAAAAAAAAAAAAAAAAAAAAAAAAAAAAACCTTCAAAGGACGAGAAAAAAATTAGAAAAAGAGGTAAGAATTTTTTTTATCTTATAAATGGAAACGGAATCAAAAAACGACAATCTAAGACACCGTTTTGAAAGACCTCTTATGAACCGGGTAAGGAAAAACTCGTTGATAGTTACGTTATATGTAATTTGATAATTCATAGTGTATATTTTATAAATTGAAAAGACGATATATATAAAATGACCGTTTTGACAAAATTTTGAGGATAGGAACGACACAAGAAAGACAGTCGTTTTGAAAAATATAATTGAATTAAGCTATTTCTTCGCAACTTCTTCTTTCTTTTTCAGTTTTAGTCGAATGCCCCACACAACAATTAAACTCATTTGATTACATTTACAGGGGTGGATGGATTGGTAAAGGAAGGTGACGCATTCTTTAGCTTATTCCTTCATCCATTCATGTTTGAATCTCATAGAACTTTCCCCTGCTTCAGTTTTGACTGTGGTAACATTGGGTTAGTGATGTTCTGAATATGACTTGATTTGATGATTGTTAAAAATTAGATTAAAAGTCCACCTCTTCGTTGCCATACCCAAATAAGTCGATCCCATCCATAGAGCTGAAATTGGGTCGATAATAGGACCATCACCGGTGCCTTTTATCACAAATAAATAAATAAACTCATTTGATTGCCAGCTAAAGTAGCCTTTTTTTTTTTTTTTTTTTTTTTGGGAAAATGCTAAAGTAGCCTTTTATATATAGTACTTTGAAAATGTATAGTTATTTTCAAACTATATATAAAGATCTCTGTCCTAGTAATTTTTAACAAATACCTTTTAACAGTCTAATATCTAATACGACCAATGTGAATTCAAATCACCGAAATCAATCAACATCATTATTAAAAAAAAAAAAAAAAAAAAAAAAGGAACAAACACCCGAGTTTCACCTCAATTTCACCGAAAGTCGAATTCCTCCTACCATCAATAAAAAGCATCGTTATTTCCAATTCTTCCCCGCCTCTTCTTCGATGATCTGACCAAAATCATCCGATTTGACTGCGTCAACGGAAGGGGAAAAAAATACTTCTTCGTCTTCTTGAAAGGACAATCTTAATAAATAGCCAACGTACTAACTAAATTGATAGGAGGCTCATCTTATTTGTGTAAGATTTAAATTCAAATAGCTCCCAATATATTAATGGAAATATATGATAAGAAAATATGTAACATATATCACGTGAATATATAAATTTAAAACAAATACATATTTAAGTGTGTGTTTGGTAAAACGGTTTGAGTTAAAATTTTTAAATTTGAGTTGGTTGACTTTTTAAAAACTAGTTATAATTTTTGTTAACTTTTCAGAAAAAGATAAAAACTGAGATGAAAAATATGAGTTTAAGATGGTTTGCCAAACGGAAGAAAAAATACAAATAAGAAAGAGTACTTGACGGGGTAATTCCCTTTGTGCCTAAATCGCTACATCCTTGCGGCTACCTATATAGTGAAGACTTTAATTATCCATATTAGTATCTATGATTCACTAAGTTTATGTTTGGTAAACCATTTTAAACCAAAATATTTCAACTCAATTTTGTTTTTTTTTTTTTTCGTTTTGGTGTGGAAAAGTCAACAAGTTTTTAACAAGTTTTTGAAATGCTAAACAACCGAAATTCAAATATTTCAACTTAAATCTTCCAATGAGATGCATGTTAAATTTCATAAGGATTGGTTTCCTTCGTTATAGATTACCAATGGACTTCCATAAAACTTCCAATAAAACCGTGCGTAGAGAGACATTTCCTACTTCTGATTGGTTTTTAAAACTTTAGATCATTGCATGCTCAAAGGGCTAAACCAGCCTTCGCATCCTCTTTGTGTAGGTTGCCACGAGAGCGTTTCACATGATATATGAATTGAGAAAAAAAATTTATTATATATATATATATATGAAATTCTCAAGTTCGTTTATGGAAGATTAGGGTATATTTCTTGTGAGCATGATAAAATTTTCTTTTCTTTTAAGAAAATCATGAAAACAACCTTTCAAATAAATACGTTTATGTTTTTTTACCCTGGATTTCTAATTAATTATCTAATTTGAAGTCAAAAAAATTGAAACTATTATAATAGGGATGATAATTCAAAAATATTTTTTAGGGATAATATTTTTTTTTTTTTTTGAGGGAGGGATAATCTTATTGATCACCCCTGTAATCAAAAGAATTGGGTCCTACATTTATATGGCCCACTTGAAAAAAAGAGGTCTTGTGTACACATTTTTGTTTGGCGACTTCCAATGTCCTTGCGTGGGTGGGGGAATTGGCGTGGGGAGTTTTCTTAGGTTTGTAAACCGTGGATCCCACCTCCTCCAAAGCAATGACAAGCTTGCCAGTTGCCACACAGTCCACATATATAGTCCTGAGTTAACGTGGAGTTAGGATCACAAGATGCCACGTAAAAAGTATCATAAATATCAATTATAATCTCAAATTTTTAATAATAACTCATATGATATGTTAATTATCGTTTTTCTATTAATAGATGTTTAAAGATCGTCATTATTATTGATCGTATCTAGTAATAAAAATTTGACAACTTATAGTCATGTTTATTAGTATTTAAAAATTGAGATTACAAACACTATTTTACCAAATATCTTTGTTTGGAAGCAAAACATAACAAAGAAATTACATCAAAACTATTGTTTAAAAGAAAAAAGAAAACCCACACACATGTCTAAGTTATATATCAGTCTGGTCACCTTAAAGTAGATATGTTTATACGCAGATATTCAATGCGTTACAACCTAGTGGACTTAGCATTATTTTGATATTAGCATTTGGCAAAAGATAACAAAAAGAAATATTATACTACCGAGTGTGGTGATCTAGTTATCGATAAGAATTATCGTGATAAATCAATTATCAAAAATTTGAGTGATGGATGATTCTCTTGAGATCTTAATTATGACGTCTTGTTTTTTACACCAACCTAATACTTTATTTAAAGTGTTTGAGATCGTATATTCCTTTACGTATTCTTATTGTACACTTGGTGAAACGGGATAATGCGCTCCCCATTGTAAGGTTTCTACACACCCGTAGGATCTTAAATAGACATTCTTGTTAAAATCTGGGAAGCCCTTTCGATAATGTCCAATAGACATGTTTATGCTAGTCGTCTCCTTCTTGGATTTTTTCTTTGCAAAAAAAAAAAAAAAAAAAGGAGAAAAAAAATTACCAAAGGTAATCTTGAAGAAAAAAGGCACACGCACAATGTGAAAGTAGACATGTATCATGTAGAAAACGCGTACTTGGATTTTGCTTTAAAAAAAAAAAAAAAATTTTTAAATCTTGAAGTACACGAGTGTAGAAGAGGGAAAATTCCAATAGTTTACATTGCCCATATCGTCATTTCAAGCATTTTTCTCGTCTATAAATCGGACTAATTAGCTGATTAGCTAAGTCCCCATTTTCATCTTCGTAATTCCGGAGAAAACTTCCTTAAAAAAAAAAATTAATAATAATAAAAAGAATGAGAGGATCCCAAAAAGAGTACTGGTTTGGCATTCTTGGGTGCTTGGGCGTTCTTCTGCTACTCTGCCGTTCCGTAGGAGTAAGCGCTCGGCCGCTAAAAGAGCTCGAAAAGGCCAAACAAGAAGCGCCGGAGAACCATCGTCGTCCGGTGGCTAATTTTGAGGTAGAAGCCCAGACACGTGTCGGATCCTCAAGTAGCCGGCGGGTTCTTGCTGCTACGGCGCTGAGTACTACTGATGATCAAGTTGCCAATCCTTCCTCAGCTAGTCGTCATGATGTGGACTCCGTAGATTCCGCAAGTCCTACTGAAGAAACTTCAGGCCATTGTCGCTCTGGAAACGGTGAATTCTGTGATTCTTCCAAATATCGAAAATACTCCCAATCCGAGAAGCAGAAAGAGGTCTTGTCGTTGTCGTCAACTAATAATTACGCCAAGGCCTCTTGCTCCTCCACGGGCTGCAACAACGGCGGAGATCGAATGAACCGTCTTTCACCGTCAGTAAACTTTTTCTTTTTCTTTTTCTTTTTCTTTTAGTTCTATTTATTCAATTTTATTTTTTAAAAAAACTTTTATTCATGTCCTCACACATGAAATTAACATATAATAATAGACTGGCTCCGTCGTCGTCGTCGAGCGGTAGTACTTCTCATAGTCATGGATCTACTAAGACTAGGACGCCAAACTCCACGTCCTGCAGAAGACTACTTCGCCAAACTGATAATCCGAGCCAGAAGACATCGTCTAGTACTGCTTCGCAAAACACCGAAGTAGGAGCCACCCGAGAGAACAATTTTCGGAAGCAAGAGCAAGAGCAACGTGACGATTCATATCAGATATTTTCGATAGCCGTCGGGTTCAGGGAAGCCATGGATGAAGCACGTATGGAGGGAGTTGTTTTGCTTGTCCTACTCGCTTTCTGTCTCCGGGATATTGGCCGTGCTGTGCAGAAGCCATGGATTCTTCAGCTAAGATATTTTTTGGAAACCGCAGCCATTTACGTCCTTGCTAGCCAGTTGATTCCAACCAGTTGGATCCCTCTTTCATATTTCATCATCGCGTTCATTTTCCTACTATTTGGAGGTATCAAAAGAACATAGAACATCTTTTCTTTTCTTTTAATAAATCCTTTTCTTTCTGTTTTTTATTATTGGAATTTGGGTCGTGAGGTTGAATTTCGCGTTTGTCATATGTTGAATCAGCAGCTTTTTTTTTTTTTTTTTAATTTATTTTTTTTAAGGACAGTACTATTGCTGCCTTAGTACAAGTTCAGGTTGTGCTCAACAGAATTCTATGAGCAAATATATATATTGGTGTGTGTTCCTCAAAACAATCTACTTTTCTAAGAAAACTAGTGAGAATTGCATGTGCTTATTCAGGGTTTGTTTGGAACTCAGTTTCCATTCAAACTAAACTGTACTTTTTTTATTATATTTTTTGTCTTTTCTGAAAAAGTTTTTTGTCTTTTCTGAAAAAGTCAACAAAAATTACTATTTAAACTTAAAAATTTCAACTCAATTCAAACTGAACTTGTGCACCAAACAGGCCCTCAGTTTGTTGATTTTTTTTTTTTTAAACATGTGGATGCAAATTTTTCTTTTCAGTTTAGTTTTCTTTTTGATTTTGTTATTTTAAGGGCTTATTAATTTAGTAAAAAAATATATATATATGGTGAGGTAGTGCATATTTTAAAAAGGTAAATTAGGCTGAATGATCTATTTTAGTCATCCAATTTAATAAATGATTGATTTTTTTTTTTATAAATTTTTTTAGCAAAATGATCAATCAGTAATTGCCTTAAAAATTGATGATTTATGTTTTAGTTAATCAACGAGTTATTAAATTAATAATATTATGTATTCAATTATTAATTGACTATTTAAAAAAATTAATTGACCGTTTTATTAAAAAAATGATCTTTTAACTAATTTTTAAAAACTTCAGTTATTTGTTAAAAAAAAACTTCTTAAAAAAGGCTATTTATCTCTTAATCCCTTTTAGAAAAAGATTTTAGTACACATCAAAAAATATTATTGAGAGGGTTGCAAGAAAGAAAAAATGCTTGTTATTTTACTATTAGAGAAAAATTATTTAGTAAAACCAGATTTAAGATATAATATTTTAACTAATAATGTAAAAAAAAAACACTTAAATAAAGACATGTTTAAGAATTATTATTTCAATGAAAGTGAACTAGAAAAAAAAAAGGCACATTAAAGTACGAGATTTAATTAATAAGAATGAAAAAAATAATACTTAGGTTATGGCTAATTAAGTTAACAACGATAATTATTCAGCAAAAAAAAAATTTTAAATAAATGCAGAAAAGTTAACTGCGATAATTATTTGAGTCATTACAATGTGGTCTCACTTTCACAAGCATTTCTTCACGTGATGCCTCTGATGTAACTTTTTTTTTTTTTTTTTAAATATGTCCATATTTAAATATTTTAATTTACAACACTCTCGATTAATAATTTTGATAATGAACTACTTAGGAGGGATGCTATTTAGCGCGTTGTTTTCTCCCGATCGACGTATATGGAATCGACATATCCACCAAAAATAAATAAATAAATAATAAAAAAATGTCGTTTTTCAGAGAGAGTTCCAAGTATATTATAAATATATTTTTTTTTCCTGAAAATTTTTTTTGTGTGCCCCACTTGTTCAACATTCCTTCTTATCCATCTCATTTTTCTTGTTCTCTCTCTCTCTCTCTCTCTCTCTCTCTCTCCCTTGGTATTAACGAAGATACTAGATAATGCTTCATGTTTTCTTCTTTTCCCATTGTTTAACTTGAGAAAGATATTAACGAATTTGGAAGATTGAACTGAATTAGGGTTAATTTCATGACTTCTACTTTCCTTTTAAAATTTTTAAAACCGTTCACAATGTCTCTTATATATAGAAAAATCATTCAAAATGTCTTTTTCGTCCACTCCCGTCTAAATGTTTTAACGGATTTACTAACGTGACACTATTTATAATTCAAAATGTCTCTCAAACTATTAATCTTATGACTACTTGCCCCCCATTTTCTAAATGTGATTATTATCCCACTCAACTAAATAAAAGCGTTCAAAATATTCATTTAATCTAAATCTACCTATAAACAATGGAAATGATTGACATAACATGTTCAAAATACGTCATAGAAGATTGTTGCTAAAACTAGCATGAGTAGATTTAAAATTTATCATCTAAACTCTAATCAAAACTATAAAAAAGAAAATTTTCAAAAATAAGGAAAAAATTTCTTTCCGGCAAAAAAATAAAAAAAAAAGCTTTAAAAAGAGTAAAAAGTATTTTTTTTTCATTAAATTTTCTTAGGTAGGTTAAAATATGATGTTAAATGTGTATAATTTGAACTCATTATCAAAAATCAACTTAAAAGGTGTGGATGCTCAATTCACATATGAATATGACAATAACTCAGTAACTTAACGATATAAAAAAAAGTTCACAATTAAATAGTGGATCCATCTTCATATATATGGTGTTGTTTCACCTCCAATGTTAGTAAAAGTGGTTGGGATTGGAGGCCGAGGGTCGCTATATTGCCAAACTAATGTTGGATTGGGGAGTGAATTGCGTGTTGATTAAGTGGAGTTATCGAAGTTCACCCAAATAAAATAAAATAAATAGAGTTATCAAACCAGGCATTGAAGGGTGATTGATTGAATACTCGTTTTTTTTCGGAAGAAGATTGGATTGTTGAATACAAACATATTGATTTGCTTACTAATATTAGAAAGAGTAATTGGTCTATATTTTTGAATTCTTTAAGAGATGACATTTTGTTTTTTTTTTTTGTCGTGCTGACCCAAAATTTTTTAAAAGATGATGATTTGATCCTTTTTGTCTAATTCCATTAAAAAACTCACGAAATGATCATGTGAGAAGTACGTTTTGTGCTTTTTGAAGGAAAATACCCCCTAAAAGATGAGAATACCCTTATTCATATCAATTAAAAAAATTAAAAAAAAAAGGGGAGAACCTCTCTCTCTCTCTCTCTCTCCCCCTAGATCCGTCTCCCCCAGGTATGACGCCAGTGCCGGCGCCGGATGTAGGCCGTCTCTCCCTTCCTCCCCCCCCCCCCCCCCCCCACCAAAATTTGATGCCGAAGATCGAGAGACCGTCTCTCTCTCTCTCGCCCTTCCTTCCCCCTCTCGCCCACATGCCCAACGTTGGCACTGGACGCCGACCGTCTTTCCCTCCCTCCCCCATCAGATTCGACGCTGGAGACCGAGAGACCGTCTCTCTCTCTCTCGCCCTACCCTCCCCTCCCTTTCCTCCCCCCAAAACATATCCGACACCGGAACCCCCCTAGATCAGATGCCGGATGCCGAAGACCACCTTCGTCTTCTTTGTCGCAGGGCCCCTACCTTTGCCTTCGCCGACGAACGCGAAAGCCTCCCCTCCCCCCACACAACCCAGATCTAGCTAAGAACTCAAACGCAAGCCCCCTCCTCCCCCTCCGTACTCAAACCTAGCCGCTACCCTCCCCACCCGAAATCAAACCCACCCCACCGCCGCTCGTTCCAATTTGGGTTTCACCCACCCCCCCCCCCCCCCCAAAAGGTTCTGATCTAGGTTTTCGCCCCCCCCCCTACTCCAAGGAGTTCCGATCTGTGTTGTCTCTCTTTGATGCCGCTGCCGCCAAACTCAAGTCTCCCTTTTTCTTTGTCGCCGATTGCCACCACCCCCTACCCCCGGCCCCCACCGATGTTGATCTGAGTTTGAGAAATGAAAAGAGAGAGAGAAAGAGAGAGAGTGAGTGAATTTTTATTTTTTACGATGATTTATTTGCTATAACAATTATTATTAAATTACTTAAATGCCCTCTCAAATTAGATCACATACAATATACATGACTCATTCTGTTAGAAATTTAACGGAATTGGACAGAAATGACCAAATCGTCACCTTTTTAGAGAGTTTAGGATCAACACGACAAAAAAAAAAAACAGAGACCAAAATATCATCTCTTAAAAAGTTCAGGAACTATTTAGGCCAATTACTTTATTAAAAAAAATAGACATCAAAGTCTTGTTAATTCTCTAAAAAGTATCAAGAACAATAAAATGAAAAAGAAAACTCTTTATTTTAATAAAACACAATTCATTAGAACTTCATTTCAAATGCAAGATTACATGGCTATTTATATGTTTCACAAACCTACCCATAATTATAAGTCCATGACTCTACATTAAAACAAAAAACCTTTTAAAATTCCAAAACTACTATTAAACCCCCCAAAATTAAATAAGTGTATTTGGATGAACCCTTCTAATAGTTAGTATTGGACTTTAATGTAATCTATTTTTGGTTAAACTACTAAAGAGAAATTATTTAAATACTGCACTATTTCACAACGATTTAACTATAATACAAATTCAAACTCTCTTTCTTAAAAATTCATACCACTCATTTTTTATATCTTTACACTATTCAAATGTTATCTTTAATAAAAACTATCCAAACACATTTAACTTGAATGCACCATTCAAATTCTACATTGGAATGCAAACGTTCAGTTTAAATAAACATTCAAATGCAATATATAATCTAAACCAGATATAAATAACCATCAAAAACTCCAAAATAGTTAAGAAACGGTTTTGGAATTTATTGTCACTTGGAAATAAGATTTCAGATGGCAACGATGGAAAGTGTGCTTTAATTTACAGAAAGGTAGATGTAAAATAGCTAAATCTTTAGAATTAATGGATTAATGGATACTAAAAATTGTGAAATTTCAAGCCGGGTACAAAAATATCCTTCTACAGAGGTAAATTTAAAATAGCTAAATCTTTAGAACTACTGGATACTGAAAAAAGGTGAAATTTCCAGGCGGGTACAAAAATATCCATTAGAGTCATTCCTCAAGAACAAGGGTTGTCTTCTATCTAGGGCAAGACATCAACCAACTATATATATATGTGTATATATATATATGGCCTAGTACAAATTGATTTGTGACGAGGAAGTATTGAATTAAATGAGCAAAGAAACCAAATCTAAAATTTGGGTCCCAATATGTGCAAGCAAAAAGTAGGGCTACACCGGCAAACAAGGCACTAGCTGCTTTTACAATGTAAGATGAACATAATTAACGTGATTAACGTTATATCTCCGGGGTTTACCTAAAAAGCTGTGAGAGTAATATACATTTGCTAAACAAGATCAAACCCCTTCAGAATCTGATGCAAGAAGCCCCATTTGCTCGGCAAGCTCATCCACATGCTGAGTCTTGCTAAATCCATTCTCTTTCGGTTGTTGTTCGATTTCCTTGGACATTCCGTCCGGAGATGATTGCTCCGGCGCTGGGCTTTGCATTATTAAATCATCCCAGAAGGTAGAACTTTCTAGCAATGCTTCAATGTCAGGATCAGTAGAGATACTACTAATATCTATGGGACCGTTCACTCCCAATGTCTGATCTATAAATTCGTCACTTGCCTCGGTTACCATGAAATTATAGTCGGGAATGCTAGGTATTCCTTCAGGCACCATTTCAGGTAGTTGAGAAAGCTCTGGCATTACAACATCTCCATCAGAAATAGGAATGGATGGTGCCTCTTGTGTCCCAACAAGCATGCTCATATCCGGGAACGGAGCAGTTGAAACTTTTTCAGAAGTCAAAGATTGCGGGGTAGATTGTAGTTCAGAGATGGCAGCGGCAGGGATTGATATTCCTGAAGACGTCGAAAAACAAGATGTCTGCCCTGAAGTTGGTAGGACCTCTTGGAGCATCACACCTGATACACGACTAGAAGGGCTAATGTTGTCTATGGCAGTGGATGATGCTGATCCATCACGAATCAATAATCCATCCGGATTGTTCTTGAAAGAGTCCAACCCAGAAGTATCTGCTTTCATAATCTGCCTGAACATCGCCTCGTTTGTCATAGGCTGATACTTGACAATCTGTCTACCAGAAGCAGCAGAAATCTCGCTCTCACCAATACCATCCTGCTTCAGCCTCCGTTTCTTGTTTGCTTCAGTTATGCGTCTATTGCTCTCGTTTTGCTGCTGCATAAACTGAGCCAAGAAACCAGGGCTCTGCACAGCCTTTGCGAGGAATGACATCATCTGCTGCTGCCGCTGCTCCATCCCTTGAAGACGCTGCACCATGGTTTGCAGCTGGTTATCAGTAGATTGCTGCTGCTGCCTTAACCTAACGAGTTCCTGCATAAGAACATTTTTGTCCCTTTTAAGCCTCTCAACCTCTTCTTCAAGACCGAATTTCCCAACCTCCACACATGCCCCAACAGAACTCTGTGTATGTGTTGGCTGTTGCTGTTGATTACTGTGTCCATGGACAGGTTTCCGCCGATTGATGCTCCTAAGAAGATGTTTTTGGCCCCTCAGAAATCCCTCATTTGCAAATTCCCAGCGATCCGGATCAACCTTCCTAAAACCCTACACGACAAACAATATAAAGAACAGAGAAAGGGAGGAGAAAATACACATCCATCAGAAAGGTGAACAATAAAAGATAAATTTCACACAAAATCTAGTTATACAGTTAGAAAATAAAAGACCAGAATAAGTCAAAGAAAAACATTGATGAGTGAAAAAAAAAAAAACTTCGTGTAAACAACAATCAAACAACAAAGACTTCGTGTAGTATACTCCTATGAAAATTTCTATCTCCAGCAACCATGACCCGCACAAACAACAGAAAATAAAAATTAAGAAAAAATCTCGAGTAGCTACCTAGTAAAAGATCAAGATTAGGAAAAAAAAGCAACGTACATAGGTGTTCAACTGCCTAACGAAGCTGGAGAAGTTGCTGTGCTTGAAGTACTTGGGCAAGAGGTCTCTGGTGAACTCCGGCGGGTTCCACACCACGAAGCTGTTATTCGTAGGGCTCCACGACACGATCGGGTCGGTGGCCGGGTCGTCCACCATGTCGTACGTCTTGCTCAAAAAAGGCGGCGGCGCGTTCGCGTTCGACATCGGCACCGGCGCCGGAGTCGTAGCTGTAGCAGTAGCCGCGGCCGAAGTCGGCTGACTCCCCCCACCGCCACTCGACGGCGCCTCGGAGCCGTTGGTAGCTCCATTCATTTCTCCGCCAAAAAGAGGAAACAAGAAAAAGGAAAACAAAAGGAAATGTGGAAAATGATCGGGAAAGTTTTATCGGCTAGGGTTTGTAGGAAGCCATTGGAGGGCGAGAACTGGAGCTTAAACCCTAGATTGCAGAAACTGGTGAAATTTAGGAGAAAGAGAGATGGATTTTTGTCTGCGATTGATTTTTTAGAGAGAGAGAGGAGGGAATTGTAGAGCGAGAAAGAAGCAGTTTGTACGGACGGCGTTAGAGGTTGAGACCGGGGAGAAGAGAGTGTTTAAAGGGGAGCGACGCGACGGAGGGGAAACTGACACGAGCCGGTTACCTGTGGCTGTGATGACGGCTGCCACATTTTCGAGTTTCTTATTTATTTATTTATTATTTATTTATTCATACATTATTTTTGTGGTAAGGGTTTGTTTATCCTTGAATACAAATTTAGGAAATGGTTTAGGAAATGGTCGTGGTAGAGTCCATTTTATATATTTTATCGATAAGGTTTATTTTTAAATTGTTAAGATATAATCAAATGACTGAAATATTATTTGTGCATAATAATTATAATACATCTTATATCATATTAGTATAGATTAACCTCCTTTTCCGATGCCCGCGACAGACCCCCCTCCCCCCGAGCCAGATCTACCCTGACTCACCCCCCTCCCCCCGCATCGACGTCAACCCAATCCTTCCCCCCCCCCCCCCCCCCCGACTAGATATGCCCCCCCTTCCGATGTCAACTAGCCCAATCCTTCCCTCCTTTTCGACCCTGACAACGGAAACTTCCCCCCTCCCCCTCCCTAACCTTCCACCAATGAAGGTGGATTTTTTTTAAATTCTTTTATTATTATTATTTTTTAATTTTTTAGTTAAATATTATAAGATAAACTATGTGATAAGTACCAAATATATGCAGCATCTCAGCTGTTTAATCACATCTAAACGGTTTAAAAATAAACTCTATTAATAGGATATATAAAAAGAATTTTACCACAGCTTTACTCACAAATTTAAAGAATAAGTTTTTATTTTTATTTTTGTTTTTTTAATTTCTGAGTTCTCCAATTTCACATGAATGAAATAAGAAGCTCCTCATGTGGTGTATAAGTTATTACATGTATTTGCTTCCAAAAATAAAGTTATTACATGTATTATGTGTATTGTATCTGAAATATTATTATACAAAATTCTAGTTTTATTTTATTATAATTTTTTTTAAGGTTCTCTGCAAGATAAGAAGGTTTTTTTTTTTTTTTAATAAACAATACGCCAAGTTTATAATTTTACATAGGTATTTAGTTAATTAAATTAATAAGCATTGAAGTGAATTTTCAAATTTTATTATGAACTGAAAATTATAAATCGGATGCATCATCATTTCTACATTCTTAAAAGTTATTTTTTTCTTAAAAAAAAAGTTTCTAAAAAAAATCTTTTTTATAAATCCTTTTGGATGTAGCGTGTTTCGATTAATTATTATACAAAATTCTTGTTTTATTTTATTATAATTTTTTTTTAAGGTTCTCTGCAAGATAAGAAGGTTTTTTTTTTACGCCAAGTTTATAATTTTACATAGGTATTTAGTTAATTAAATTAATAAGCATTGAAGTGAATTTTCAAATTTTATTATGAACTGAAAATTATAAATCGGATGCATCATCATTTCTACATTCTCAAAAGTTATTTTTTTCTTAAAAAAAAAAGTTTCTAAAAAAAATCTTTTTTATAAATCCTTTTGAATGTAGCGTGTTTCGATTAAATTGTCAATGTAAAAAAGCTCTCTCGCTTGTGTGCATTAGGATTTGTGCCATTCATATTTTTCTAGTTTAGCTCTACCTCTTGGTTGGTTGGTTGGCGGACACCCGGCCCTAAAGAAGGTATTTGGACTCCACAGTTATGGCTTTGGTCGCAAGAATGGTTTTGTGGTTGGAGAGGCATGTTTTGGTCACTTTAGTTGTGCTGGTTGGTTTGTCATTTGTCATATGAGATATTATCTATGTAGTCGGGGTTTTCTCCTTTTTATGATAGTTGTTTGTTTAAAATAAAGGCAACGTTATTTTCACTGCATAGATATTGTGTTTTGTCACTACGTTTTTATTTTTATTTTTATTTTGTAGTAACATAGGTGGTCTCCCCACGCTAACGTATTGGTTATATATTCAATTCAGTAGAGCAATTTCAATATAACATTGAGGGTGATCTTTTTGTTATAGGTCTCTTATTTTCAATTGATCGAAGTATTCCGTTCATTACACTCGATTTTGTAAGAAGGAAAGAAAATATGAGGGAAAGAAAAATCATGATGGAAAGAAAATTGTAAGAAAAGACACATCTCACTCGATGCCTTAGTCCACTTAAAATTTATAGTTTAAACAAAAATGATATATATGCGGAAGTGTCTTTTTTTGGTTTTATATCTGACATATGCTTTACGATTCGTCAAGAATGGTTTCCCAATACTTCATAGTTACGATAATACTCTTCATATTTAAAGTCACGTTCGATACAATTACAATCACGTCTTTGATTGCTCATCATAGTCATATAGTAAAACTCATACAATCACGAAAATTCACAACTAAATAACCTCTATAGAAAATTAGGAGAGAGAGAGAGAGAGAAAGAGAAGAATAGGATTAATATGATTTTCACACTATGTTACATTTGTCCTACTTATTGTAGTCATTTCACTGAAAAATGTAACTTATATTGACATGCACATTAAGTAAAAAATATCACCCAATTAGCTGGCAGAGAGCAAACTTACTGGTTTACTTAATCTTTCATAATTTGAAATTAATATTTTCTTATTTGTATTTTGTGCAATTTCAATAATATCCAAAAAAAAATTTTGGTATATATAAGGTAGGAAACATATGCAAATTCACAAGTAAATCTGGTTTTTGGGCCCCTCCCCTCGCCGCAAAGCCGATGCCCCCTGGCCCGTCTTTCCTTCAGATTTGGTTTGCATCCCCCTCCCCCCCAAACGCCACTGCTCCCACCGCCGCCACTAAAGTCACGCCCCCTTTCTCCGTTGCAAATAACCCCCCTTCCGAACTGGGTTTTGAGAAAATAGGACAGAAAGAGAGAATGAGAAGTGAGAGGAATTTTTTTATGATTTTTTTAATTTTTGTTAAATTAATTACTATTAGATTACTAAAATACCCTCACAAGTTAATGAATTTGGACGGAAACGGCTATAATGGCCAAAAAATAAGAATTTAGGGTCATTTCGATTTAAAAAAAAAGGGACCAAATGTCATCTTTGTAAAAGTTTAAACACTATTTATGCCAATTACTCTTTGTTTTATTTTTCTCATTCATAATATGCAATATATTAGCTGTTAAATCAAAAATACCATAAATATATCACATAAATATCTAATCATAATCAATTAAATTTAAATAAATATCATCTTTTTTTTTATGAATAATATTTTATTTTCTTATATAACTTTATATATTTAATTAATTTTTTGCATTTAGAAAAAAACAATTAAAGAACCCTATCCATGATCATTTTCTTTTAAAACCATAAAAAATATTATCCACGAACATTTTTTTTAACGTCCAACCCATATTTCTCCACGTTCTCTACTTTCATCGAGCCAAAAAGATGTTTCCGTGCTTGGCTAAACCCACACGAGAGTACTTCCATTTGTGGATGGTAATTCATGTCATGTATCAGATTTGTGTCGTATTAGAGCCATGTTGATTTTTTTCTTCCCCATCCCGAATACGACCCGTAATACGAAAACACTTCAAACAACGACAAAAACACGACAAGAACTCGTAACAGGTTGACATGATATAAACCGAACTTGACCTGCGACACGAAATTAACCCGCGACACGAACTGAACCCGTGACACGAACTTGATCGGAATTAGACCCAAATTGAACCTGCAATTAATTTGAATTTGACACAAAAACCAATTCAATTTAAGCAAATTATATCTCAAATTCATAAAAAAACCTAAAAGAATAATAATTTACTTTCCAAAAAAAATACCATTAACAAAACAATAAGTTTTAAGGATTGACCCGGGTTGTGTTTGAGTCACCTAAAATTGACCCGAAATTTAACCCGAAATTGATACGAAATTTGAACCGAAATTGACACGGAGAAAACGATCATGTTCGGTTTCTACGGGTCCAACTCAAACACGATCTGTTTTTACCCGTGTCAATTTCGGGTCACCCGAATTTGACCCGCCCCTTATTTTTCTCAACCCGAACCCGCGAAATTTATATCATTTTCGAATCGTGTCGTCATGTCGCGATCCGTATTGCTAGCCCTACTTCCATTAGACCAAATTATTCTCTCTCTCTCTCTCTCTCTGTTTGTTTATAGTCTAGTTTTATTTTTATTTTTGTTCTAGTTTTTTAGGTAAAAACAAGAGTATCAAATTATTATTATTCTTTTCAGAGAACAATCGTGGATATGATTCGTTAATTTATTCCTTTTTTTTCCTCAAAGTAAAACTTAATTAAATATATTAAGTGATATCAGAAAATAAAAAATTATCCTAAAAAAAGAGATAATAATTTTTTAAATCTAATTGATTGTGATTAGAGATTTAGGTTAGTTATTTATGATAATTTTGATTTAACAACTAACATATTACATATTATGAAAGATAAAAATAAAATAAAAGGATGACATAAAAAAATCATTTAAATGTCAAATTTTTTTTGGATGAATATACCACGGAAGTATTATGACAAGATATATCCGATCCACTAAATAATTTATTTTAAGGTTTAACAAATCCCTTAAAAGCATCATAACAAAACTCACCAAAAACAAAAATGAAGTTAAAAATTAAATAAAATAAATGGGACAAGGCTCGGCTCAAATGTAAAGTTACGAGGGAGATAATCTTTGGATGGAATATGCGGGCATCTTCTTTCTCGGTATCTCTCTCTTCGTCTGTGTATTGGGTGGGAGGTTTTCTGAGTTCAAATTTGTTATTTTATTTTTCTGTTTCATTTATTATATCTGTAATTAAGTACATGCTCTGTGTAGTCATTCAACTTAATTGGAATGATTTTTTTTTTCTTTTTTCAATCTTAATTTCAATATTTATAGTTATTATTACTTTATTATTCAAACCGTAAAAGTTTATAATTTTACATATACAAATTTAAATGTGATGAATTTTTTTTCAAATTACATATAATTTTGAGACAAACGAAATAAGGTTCATATTGATATTTTTTTCGAACACATTTTAAGTTTTTACATTTTTTAACTCTAGCAATTCAAATGCCTCACAACTCAATTCAACTAAAAAAAACTCAATTCCAACCCGTACACCAAATGCATGCTAAATTTTGACATGTAAGTAAATTGTTGAATTATCTATTTATTATTTAACTCTCATTTATATGAACAGGTTGTTTTTTTTTTTTTGAATATATAAGTAGGTTGTTAAATTTATATAAACTGATAAAAAAAGAGTCGACGGACAATCAATAAAACAAAATAATAAGGACAATAAGGGCCCGTTTGGGGGAGACATCTGGAGTCTGGAGATGATATTTTGAAAGTTAGGTTAAAAATGTGTGTTTGGAAGGAAAACTTTTGAAAAAGTTATGTGATATAGAAAATTATACAAAAAATTGAAATGTGCTCGAACAAAAAAATACAAAATGGACTTATCTTATTCTTCTCGTCATTATGAGTATTTTGACATAAACTTATCTCATTCTGATTTAAAATGAAAAAGTTAGAATTTTGAAATTTTAGTTTTTTTGAAAATGGAAGAGATGAAAAATTTGATGTAAAATTAGAATTTTAAAATCCAGATGGTGAAACGTCATTTCCAAATAATGTCCTAAACGGGCCCTAAATGTTTGTTGCGTGCTTTGAAGTTTGAAATGGGAATAGTGCATATAATAATATTTTGCAACTTGGAAGGCAAAGGCAAAGGAAAAACACGAAGGACCCGCATAATGTTTGCTTTTAGTTTTAGTTAGTTTAAAAGGAAAAACACGAAGGATCCTTAGGGTCCGTTTAGTGAATGAGTTTGAGTTGAAAAAGTACAGTTTGAGTTGAAAATTTTTGTTGACTTTTAAAAAAAGACAAACTTTTTCAGAAAAAGATAAAAACTTTTTTAGAAAAAGATAAAAACTGAGATAAAAAAGTACAATTTGAGTTAAATTGTCAAACGAGACCTAGTGTTGCAAAATATGTTTAATAACTTTTGGGCTTTTGAAAATTTGCCTTCAAACATTTTAAGTTGTTACAATTTGCTCAATTTTTACTAGTTTTCCTTACCTTGAATATTTTTTTTTATATTAGTGTTGAATTTGAATGTGGAAATTTTTTCATCAAAGATGGGATTTTCTGTACTCACATGAAACCATGGACTTTCTGTCACTAATTTATCATGCAATTAAGAAATATGGACTACATTATAATAACTTAAAAAAATTCAGGGATAAGTTATCAAAGTTAAAAATTTAGGGGTAATTTGTCAAAAGTCAAAAATTTTGGGTCACAAATATGAGAAATTTAGAAAATATGGACTTTATGTCACTAATTTATCATGCAATTAAGAAATATGGAGCACATTACAATAACTTAAAAAATTCAGGGAGAAGTTATCAAAATTAAAAATTTAGGGGTAATTTGTCAAAAGTCAAAAAGTTTGGATGACAAATATTAGAAAAAAATTCCCCAAAAAAATATGAGAAAAAAAATCCCATAAAAAGGGGGAGATGGCTATTTTGGCGGGAAAATGAAGAATGGAGTCGTCGGAGACAGACTCCGACGCCCCCGATCTGGTTTGTCAGCTCGACAACGTTCAGGGCATGGTCGACGCTCTCACCGCCGTCCGATGGAAACGCCATCAGGTACGCCTTTCTTCACTTTCCCCAACTTTCTGTTCGGTTCTCGGGAAAAAGGAGGACGTTACCAACGCTTTCTCGAGAACCAAACGGAATTCATTTATGCGGCTGATTCACCGGAAAATTTATGTCCTTTCGTAAATAATCTGAATGTGAACGATCAGGATGCGGTCATCGAGATATCCGAGCACGGAATCGTCGTGATTGTGGAGGAGACGAGTTGTCTCCAGGCCAAGGTTTATCTTCAGCGCGAGGTACTTTCTGATTTTCAGCTTCAATAAGTGAAATTGATTGTTTTCCAAGAAAGAAAACGAAGCTTCGGACCTGGGAAAACTGAAATCACTATTTTGCTTATGAATTAAACGGTGAAGAAAAGAAAAGATTATTCAGGAAGTCGAAATTTTGTTCTTTTGCTGTCTAAATTTTTGTATGCTTCAGCTTTTCATTCGTTACGAGTACGGTGCGCAAGGAAGGCCTCGGTTTGGAGTGAGCTTGGGCTTATTTGTTGATTGCTTGAATACATTTTCAGTTCCCGGGCATTCGAGCACAATCGAAATTCGATATCCTGGACCCGACATGCAGCTACTTCTCAAGTATGTCTATACATTTTAAGGTCCTTTTGTATTATGTGGCAATTTTAATATTAATAAAAAGTACATTGCTAGGTATTCTTCGGATTCATCAGAACAAAAATTCAATATAGGGCCCCGGGCTTTACCTTATCGGGCTTTAACAGTCTTTATAGCTAGTGTTATTGCAAACTTTTTGAAAAATAATCTGTCAGCTTTATCATGGATGGCTCTAAGGATATCATTATCTAGAGTGTGCGTTAAGTTGTAGAGTCTAATTAATGTCCTACACAGAAAACGCCCTACGTAAAGACAGTATGCGGATAGACTTGTGTGAAAATTTATGTTTTTGTTTTTGTTTATTACATGAATTGTATTGCAATGTGGAATTAGAGGGCTAATTCTTAACAATGTCAGTGTGTGTATGGTGGTTTTTGTCCAGACAAAAAAAGAGATGTGTAAATGGAGCTAAATAAATCGTACAGACTTTCTTCTTCCTGCTAACTGAAAGTCCTTGCTGAAAATTTAGTTATATGCACTGTAGAATATCAGAGCAAGAAAGTTGATAAACTTTTTGAACTTATATTCATTCAAGTTATTTTCTTGGCTGAGTGTAACAATCTGAAATTGCACATAGATCTCTTGACTCTGCAAGTGGTTGGGATAAGCTAAATCCGTAAGAGGGTGCTTGGTAACATAACATGCAGTTCATAAAACAACGTGCTCGAGCTTTTATCTGTGTTTAGTGCTGATAGTTTCGAGTTCTTGTGTTTCATCATTCTTATTTATGTATTGTTAGGTCTGTTGATTCACTAGACGCAGGCATTTATGCAGAGATCAGGACAAGAATCCCTGATACAATATCATGGGATTACAATTTTGAACCTGCAGGGAGCACCCCACTCACTTTCACCGTTAAGGTAAGTCCTCTGCTTTGTACCATGGATTAAATAGTGAAGAATTTGTATCATCTCATCGTTAATTATAATTTGATATCATCTCACCTATTCTGGCTACCGGTTTCAAAATCAATTCCTTGTAATGTCAAAATATTCATATGGATGACGATCTTTTGGAGCATCGAAAATTGAAAATCATGATATTTATAACCAGACTTCAGCATTGAAGGAAGCAATTGATGATCTTGACTGGCCGGGATCAAGTATCCAGATCACTGTACAACCAGATCCACCTAGTGTCACCTTTAGAGGCGATGGCCATGGTGATTTGCAGGTAGACTCGAGTCTTCATATTTCTTGTGAGTAGGAAAAAAACACATTGGGGATGTTTGTCACTGATCCAAACCTTCATGTTATTTTGCAGATAGACTTCGTGTATTATTCGAATGCTGACCTTCTGATTGCATTTCATTGTGATCGTCAAGTATCGTACAGGTATCTCCTAATAATTTTTGGTAATCACCTCCACTTTTGCAGTCTACTTGCTTTATTTCATCTCTGGTGGTCTTAATCTGATTTGGATAGGTACAAATACAAGTTCCTCCGAGCAACAACTTCAAACATACCCGGCAGTGTCATTAGAGATAATCGTGGAAGCAAGTTGACTATTGGTAGAGGTGGATTGCTTAAAGTTCAGCACCTAGTTTCTGTGGCAAGAACATCGACTTCTCATCAACAGATCGACTCTGCAGGTCATCAACATCCCAGTCGAATTGCATACATTGAATTCTTCGTTAAACCAGAGGAAGATGAAGATACTGCAGATGACTAGTTGTGCCTTTTTATAAGAAACTACAAATCAAACTTGTGATAGCCGGTTGCAAAAGGTAGGAGTCTCCTTATGTCACCCATTTATATCGTGTTATGCTGATGTTTAGATTCTTCCGAGGTGAAAGCATAGAAAGAATGAACTCTTTTATCATATTACAGGTCATGTTTCTGATTAAGATTTGTACGAAATCTTATCATGTTTGTGATGCTGGAAATATTAGTTTGTGCTTTCCCTGGATACTCGTGCTATTTCTAGGAACCTTAACTTCAACTAAAGGTCAATTTTCAACGAACCCGGGCTATCCTTTGTCCCTCTCCATTCTTCTCTCTTCTCTCTTCTCCTTTTGCTCTTTTCTTTATTTATATGTCTCTGTTCTATCTTCAACTACGAGCTTGTCATACTTACATCTGTTCTATCTTCAACTACGAGCTTGTCATACTTACATACTTGAATTAAGAACATGGTGGCTAGCCGAGTGGGAAGATCCATGAGTTGCGGCCTTGCAAACGAGTAGCCTTATTAGTGAGCCAATATCTCACCAGTCATGAAGCTAAAGTTGTGATTCGCAATCTCCCAAAAAAAAAAAAAAAAAAAAAACTAAATTCATGTTGTGGCTTGCATTCTTGGCTAGTTATAATTTTGTGAGCATGTGGTCAAGCGTAGTGCTATTCAGAATGGACGGTTATACTCGATCTTTGGTAACCCCTTGCTTGATTAGGGGTAAAAAACACTCTTCGTAGATAAAATTATCTAAATAATAACTTTTTATTTATTAATTAATTAACATAACATAAATTTTTCATTATTGACCAACATGACACAAATTTTAATTAATTTTAATTTAATTTTTCTGTCATGTTAATCTAGTGTTAAATTTTTTGTGTCATATTAATATAATGATCTTTAAATTTGTATCATTTAGATACTTTCCTCGATAAAAAACACTCTTCTTTGTTAAATAGATTGTGATATCTCTAGCAAGTTAAAAGGTCAAAAGTCCCACAGTCGAAATAAGCAAAGTAGTTTATACAGAAACAAGTGACATGTAATATTTCTCGTATATGGGTGAGAGTATGCTACGTACATACACCATATGTGGAGCAGTATTTTAAACTTTGTAGGATATCATGTCATGCACACCATACTTTCATATATTGTTAAAATATATATATATATATATATATATATAATGTACGGCACAAAACTGCTCTCATTCATAGATTATAAAGTCAAAAGGTTAATCCAATATCTAAAACTACAGTTTCTACCCGTAGTTGGAAAAGACAGTTCCTGCCTTCAAATCTCTACTGTGTCTACCCACTAGTTTCAAAACAAAGGTTTAGAAAACCACAGTGACACACTATATTGGGAATAAAAGCACAACAACAGAAACTAATTCGGTCGGCCAAACATGTCCTTAGAAAATAAAATAACCTAACATAAAGTCAGGTTAACCAAATGAGAGCCATCAACAGAAGAAAGAAAAATGTTCTTATTTATTTAGCCTTTCATTTTTCTGTATGATACAAACCAACTCGAATTTGTCGTAATCATATATTTGTTTCTTTATTTTGCATAGGGCCATTGACTGCCTTGAGCTATATAGAATGGATGATAGCTATATAGAATGGATGATAGCGCCGAGATCCTACATTGGGGCAAGCTCCTATTCGAAATAGCCCGAGCCTCACTTGCATTTGATCCTATTCCATTATTGGGGGCCTTTCGTTTTTGGTTTCTAGGAAATGTTTGGCTTTGTGCCTTGAAATGGAATACGCCTTTGTGTCTAGAACTATCCGACCGTGTGCTGTTTGCAACCCTTTGGTCCGTAATGTTGCGAGCCGCGCCTTACAATCTTCTTGCACAAGTAACAATAGTGGACTTGGCATGCCCAGCAGAGGAGATGGTTATTGTTGCCAACCTGTCAAGGTATCCAAAATAGGGAAAACAATATAATAAATTACAAAAGGGGCAACAATAAAAATCTCCAAGTCAAGATGAAACAACTCAAAAACCATATGAAACCAACACGACCAGAATATCACGTCATTATCTTGAAAGAAAGAAGAACCGTCGATATGTTAGACGTATCAGCCCTGTTCTTTACTCACCTTTGCATTAAATTGGCGACAATTGGGGCAAAGCTCACCTTGACCATGGGCAACATACAGTTCAGCTTGAGCCTGACGTAAAACCTGACGTGGATTTATGCGCTCTTCCCATGCCCGAGTTACTTCTTGAGGGAACAACTCACATGTCCCATCCCTTCAATTGATTAAAATACTTATTAGTTCTACATGGAGTAGGCAAGTATTAGCACATTTGTGCAGAGATCAGTTAAACTAAGAGATGGATTCTAAGAATCGAGAAATATACCTGAAATGATCGTAACCATCAATAGCTTTGTTACAGCGATAGCAGAAGTATTGCCCACAGTTGTTACAGACCATCTTGTTGCAACCTCCGGATCGGGAGATCGCTGTCTTGCAAGATGGGCATTGCTTAGCGTCACGAAGTATTTCTGTGACACTAAGAAGTTCATTAATCATGTCAAGTTCTCTACGCTTTTGTTCATCCCTTAAGTGAGACGAATTCTGGCGCTCCTGCAGGTACAAAGTTAAACTTAAAGTTATAAATTACCTTTATTCTGGGGACACAGATGAACGTTCCAGTGGACTAGAGGAAGTTGGAGTAAATATATCTTTTGTTAAAGAAAAAGAAAAAAGAAATGACTTGGATCAACTTCACTTGAGTAATTACATGGATCTCAACAGCTTAAACAACGACTCCGAAATGAACTTGCATCTTGGCTGATATGCGTACGAAAATATTCTTATGACATTATATCTTACCAAATACTTGTGTTAAAAAAAAAAAAAAGAAAAAAAAAAAGAAAGAGTTTCCATGTAAAACGAACTCCAAGAGCCGGCTAGAAAAATCTAATTTTCATCGTCAAGGTGGTTTTATTTGGTTTTAAATAAAAAAATTATAGCAAGAGGGTAACACAAGCTGTGGAAAATAACTTCCAGATCTATTATTGTTAGTTTACCAATTCTCCCAAAAGCTTAAGCTGTTAGGAGGTGTGCCAACAATAGTTTTATATTTCAACACTCCCCCTCACGTGCAGGCCAGACAATGGGCAAACGTACGGACAAATATTAATTTGAAAGTCCAACACAAATTATAAGAAACCCGAAACATATTAAAGGCCCAACACGCAATGATAATAAAGGGAGTTAAATAGTGCAATTACAGGGGTTTGAACTCAGGACCTCCTTCTCTGATACCATGTTAGTTTACCAATTCTCCCAAAAGCTTAAGCTTTTAGGAGGTGGGCCAACAATAGTTTTATATTTCAACAATTATCTATAACAAAAATATTGGTACCTCCAGGATTCGAAGCTTCAATTCCGGGCTCATACATTCAACACCTACGTGGCGTTTCTCCCTGCAAAGTGTGCAAAAGCTAAAGTAGCACTTTGAGCATTGAGCATCCTGGTCGTCATCCTCAATGCAAGGTGTTTCACATCGTGGGCAATAGGCAATATCAGACATAGACTCGAGTGTTTTCTGTAACGTTAGAGACTCCCACCGCTTGTACTCTTCTTGACTGAGCAGTTGTTCTAACACACTAGGTGGAACCATGCCTCTACATTTTGCTTCGGGACATTGTAGCTTGTTAACTGTGCCTTCACTGATGTGCATGTCGGAATAAGTCTTCATGCATTTCCAGCAGAAGAAATGGTGGCATGGTAGCCTGACAAACTCAGTGCCTGATAAGGTACAATAATAGAATGAATAAACGGATGAAAATGTGGATTTCATACTGTTAGGTCCATGTAACGGAACTAGGTTTTCTATTGACAGTATGCACTCCTATCCTACTACATGAAAAAATCTTTAAGAACCAAATAATCAACAAAAAGCTAAACAAAGAGAGGATGATGAGGACACCTGGATACTCGGCAAAACAGATGCAACATTCAGACAAGTTTTGTAGGAAGTTCACATGGCGCCTTTCATCGTTGAAGCTTCTAATATACGGAACATCCACATCTGGTGAAACACTCCCCGAAACTGCACGCCTATCTTCTACATGTCTTGTGTCATAAGGACCAAGCATTATTTCGTTGTCAAACCCAAGGCATGAAAGAGAAGAACTGCTTAACCATTCCACCCACTGGTACATAACCTCTTGCCCCTCTTGTGCCTTCCATATGGAGTCAAGCATCGAGCAAAGATTGGCAATTTTTGTAGAATCCAACCACTGAACAGATAACGTAAAATATGGGGGTAGGTGACTCGGGTAAGACTTGGGTAATAAACATGTCAACACAATTGGTGGGAGATATTGAACGTTAAATGAGTATGAGAAGTCACTTGTATTGTTGTTGTCTATGGTCTTGACATCACCAGACGAATTTAGCTTCGTCGTAACAGTGATTCCATTAGGAGATTCAATATCAACATGAACCTGTAAAATCATAAAAGTATCAGATTGTTCAGCTATTTGCTCTTTCCTAATGAGAGAGGGAACTTCAAAGTTACTTGCTTATTCCAAAACCTGAAAAGATTGAAGGCCATCTTCTCTGTCAAAGATGAAAACATTATCCCCGTAAATGGACTCCATAGCGAGTAACTGCACAAAGCGTTAAAGATGCGATAAGGTGGGGGATATAACAACAATTAACACCTTTCCATTGTTTCTACCCCATGAAACTAAACAATCCTTTTGCTTTTCTGGCTATATGAATGCATTTAAGTAATTGTTGTTATGTAAGACCATAATGAAAACGCAATTATTTCTCTACAACTGGTTAACATTCATTCAATACTTTATTTCCAAATCTTTAAATACCATGCACTTCGAATTCATTAAAGTATGTCATCAACTTTTTTTACACGTTAACATCATAATTTTAACGTATTATGGGGAAGGGAAAGCCCAGCCTTTTGAAACATGTTCCCTAGCTCGTTTATTTTAATGTGTTTCGATTCGGTGATAATGCCACAACATCTTCAGTTTCTTTTCTTAATATGACCGTACCAAGTGAAGATTCTTTTTTGCATTTTACTTTCATCTATTGCTTGGAAAATGAGTTTGATTTGTTGCTTTTTAGCAAAGATACCAAGCCAAACAGTTCTCACATTTTACTTTGTAATTAAACATGCAAAATGTGATTTCAAAACCAAAATTACACGTAAACACATGCTTTTTTTTTTTTTTTGGCTCATGATATAAGCATATAAACATATGCAATATACTTTGTTTTCAGCAATTCTTATAGACATTTCACACTTTATTTCCCTATATAAACTTGTTAACACATGTAAACGTATACCCCCATTCTTTTTTATTATTTATTTTTTAAATTTTTAATCACAATGCTTCAACAAGGCACTACGCAGGAGAATCTTTTCAGTTCTAAAAAAGCAGGGGCATTACATTTAACCCTAGAACTGTTGTACTCTTGATTGACAAAACCAAAACATAGTTGCTATGCCACACTCACTCGTATATGGAAGAAACCAACAAACACAGGGTGGAATGGCGATTGCCACTCGTGCTACTAAGAAATGACAATTTCTTTAAAGTGGACGAAAAGTCATTCAAACCATTGGAATGACTATTTTTGGTACTAAAACCAACCAAACAAACTAATTGGATTCCTTTTCTTTTGATGCCTTTCCATTCCCCCCAACCAAACGTTCCCTTAGTGTTAAGCACGGGAATCAATTTCTAACCTATGGTTGCAATTCATCAACACACAGGAGGGGAAGAGCAACTATCAAAAAACCAAGCGACATATATCGAACTCTCGTACCATCGTTTCGATATTGACAATCCTCTATTCATTGCAAATAAAATACCTTACGTACATTCACCAAAATAGGAGGATCAACTATCTAAACTAGACAGCACATTTCAAACTCTCAGAGCATCTTGTAAACAATTCTCTACTCATTGCAAATTAAAACACCTTTTTTAGGTCCTCATAGAACAAGTAAACAACCATAAAATAAGCAGACACAGAAATGACGGTTTAAGGTTAATCATCCAAAGAACCAAATATAAAAAAATCTAATCTAAAGGACAAATCCTACAATAAAACCAAATAGAACATTATTTCCGATCATAAATGCCAACTAAAAACATTGGAATAAAAATCAAAACAGCCTTAAAATTAGCTGAATTACCTCATCCTTCTGAGACTGAGAATTGTTCCTCAACTGCTCCTCCGACAGCTCAGGCTCTTCAACTCCCAACCTCAACTTCTCCAATCTCACCATAACATCCTCACCTCCATCTTCATCCTTATCCTTATCCTTACTTGTCTCAGACTCCTTATTTCCCACTTCTCTCACCTCACTTGTCTCAGACTCCTTATTTCCCACTTCTCTCACCTCACTTTCTCTAGCCTCATTAATCAACTCCAAACCGCCAGTTTCCTCTTTCCCATCCACTCCTTCATCAACAGTCAACAAGCCCACTTCACTCTCTAACGAACCCACCTCGGATTTCCCGAAAACCCCACGTTTGGGCCCACGGCCGCGCCGATTCCGCGATGCCCACCTGGGGTTTCGGCGCCGTGGCCGAGCGGGACTGGAGATGGGCTCGTCGGCTGCGGCGGTGGGCTCGAGAATCTGAAGCTGAGAACTCGATTGCGGAGGCGGCGGCGACGGCGGTGAATCGAGGGAGTGATTGGGATCGGGATGAGGTTGATGAGGAGGTTTCCGAGTCCATGAGCGATGGTCTGGTTTTCCTTCTCGTCTGGTCTTTCTCATGGCGGCAAAGACGCAGCAACCGTAGAAACGGCGCTTACTTTCCCCCAGTTGGATCTTTTGAATATATAACCCAAAATTGAACCACCATTTCATATATAACATTCTTGTTTCAATTACTTTTTATTTTTTATTTTTTTTAAATTCAATTTTTAAATAAAAGAACTAAAAATCCTTTCTGTTTATCTTTAATTTAATAAATAAATAAAAAACAATAGTCAAATACTAAAACAAAAGTCAAAATTTATATCTCTTATCTCCCTCTCACTCAAGATCCATCCCGCAAAATATCCCAAAAGGCCCTAGTTTCCCTGTTAAAGACGACAAAGGGGAACCTCACTCACTCTCACTCTCCTCTTATCTTTCTCTCACCCAGCCAGCAAAGGGGACCCAACACCCAAGATCCCCATCTCACTCACTCTCACTCTCCTCTTATCTTTGTCTCACTCAAAGCCAGCAAAAGGGAGACCCCTTCAATTTCTCTTAAAGACGACAAAGGGGACCCAACACAAGATCCCCATCTCATTCACTCTCATGCCCAGCCCGCCGGCCGTTGCCATCTCCGGTGACTAACGTGACCGGCTCATCAACTTCTTTATTAGAGGTAGCTTCGTCTCTCATTTATCTCACGTTCAGACGTAAAATGTCCTCGCGTACTCATTTCGGGTCTGGATGTTTAAGAGTACTGGTACATTTTAGAAAATGTTTAGGATAATTAGCAGAGAGAGAGACTTGGAACTCACCTGGAAAATTATCACAATTTCCTTTTAAAATGAAGTCACACTTATTGAACTCCGTCATGAATAGCTTACTTTCCACAACCCGACTACTTCATCTGATCACATATTAGTTAATTAACTTGTTTGTTTTCTCATGTTCGATCACTTTGCCTCAAAGATGAGAGCACTGCCTTGTTGCGGTTTAAGGCTAGCTTTGTTATAGACAAGCATGCTTCTTCTGATCCTTTGGCTTATCCCAAGGTTGCATTATAGATATCAGACGAGGAAGATGATTGTTGCTTGTGGGACGGCGTCGAGTATGACGAGAACAACACTCAGTGTAATGGCTTGGCATTTGGGGAAAAAAAAAAAAAACTATTTCCAATGTGCGCTAATGTTGGTTGGAAAATTTTGCGTCAAATTATAACAAACATTAAATTCAATATTTAATTGCGATTGGTTGATGTTGTAAAATTTTGTGCCAAGCTTTACTTTTACAAATTTCAAACTTAATTAGGATAATAAAAGGTAGATATCATACATTGGAGTATAAATTTTACATCAATTATTTTTCTTAATGTTTTAATTTATTGACATTAATAAATACATTAGAGATAGTCTAAGTACTTGTTACAAACAACCAAACATTAACGTGTGTGAAGCGTTAAATGTATTTCTAGAGTTGATTACTCCTAGTCATTGATTACTTTTTTAGTCATTCTTTTTCACTTTTTCTTTGAATCAGTTTTTAATTTAAATATGAACCTTGAACTGCACGACAGGTTGAGCTTGCAATTTGGTGATAATCAAGTTTTTGCAGTGACTCCCAAAGGCTGATCAAGTGTAAGTTCACACCCCCAAGATGGGAAAATGTTGAAATGGTGCCAAGACACTTTACTTCATGCTTAATTTATATGACACATTAGACACCAACATCACCGAAAAAAAAAAGAGAGGAAAACATTGGGTTTCGATGAAGGTTGATTTGATAACTGTAGACCTTGTGGTTTTTGATTGCAATTGGAAATGTTACGAGAAAGTAAAGATTGATAGATTTATGGAGCCCGTGCAAAAGATGATTCTCTTAATACTTCAAAAATCTGGACATTTTGGCCACCTTGATCCTTCTCCATGACCCTATAGGCGCCCATTCAACCATCCGCAGAACGCGAAATCGTAAGTGTACTTCAAATGTTTTAATTTTTTATTTGTCATTTATAATTACAAACACTAACAAACATATTGTTTAACATATGGGAGATTGTGCCATATATGCTATCAAATATATCAAGTTCGATATGCAAGGGCACAATTTTGAATTTATAAATGATGAGATGGTCAAATTTTATAGAGAGCAGATGGTAATCAATATTTACCATAATGATTGGGTTCCTTAAACACTTTATATATGTATTTGGTTTTACTTTTGAACCAATTCTATGAGGCACGTCTTGCATTTTTAGCATCCAAATTTTTTTCTACATTGTTTTTTCTAGGGCCTAAGTTATGGTGTTTGATAAAATAAGTTATTATAGTGACCAAATAAGCGGTCAGGCCAGTCCGGGTAAAAAATTCCTGACCGGCATAGGCGGTCAGGCCAGTCATGCCGGTCCGGAAAATAGATTAAAAGCATCATATGACTTCGGTGGTAAGACCAACAAGGTCACTTGTTGGTTCGGGTAAAAAAATTCATGACCGGCATAGGCGGTCAGGCTAGTCATGCCGGTTCAGAAAAACATATTAAAAGAATCATATTACTTCCGTGGTAAGACGAACAAGGTCGCTCGTTGGTTCGGGTAAAAAAAACCTAACCGGTATATGCGGTCAGGCCAGTCATGGTAGTCCGAAAAAACAGATTAAAAACATTATATTACTTCGGTGTCATGACCCATAAAACTGATAAGATCACTCCGGTCCGGGTAAAAATATTCCTGACCGGCATAGGTGGTCAGGCCAATCATGCAGATCAAGAAAACTAGATAAAAAACATCATACTACTTCGGTGTGATGACCGGAAAAATCGACAAGATTGTCCCAGTCAAGGAAAAAATATTCCTGACCGGCATAGGTGGTCAGGCCAGTTCTGCCGGTCAAGAAAACCAGATAAAAAACATCATATTACTTCGATGTGATGACCGGATAAACAGACAAGACATCCCAGTCCGGATAAAAATATTCTTGACTGGCATTAATTAGGCCAGTCCTGCTGGTCAAGAAAATCAGATAAAAAGCATCATACTACTTCGGTGTGATGATCGGAAAAACAGACAAAATCACCCCGGTCCGGGTAAAAATATTCCTGACCGACATTATCAGTCAGGTCAGTCCTGCCGGTCAAGAAAACCAGATAAAAAGTATCATACTACTTCGGTGTGATGACCGGAAAAATCGATAAGATCGTCCCGGTTTGGGTAAAAATATTCCTAACTGGCATAGGCAGTTATATTACTTCGGTGTCATGACTGACAAGACCAGCAAGACCGCCAGCCGTTACGTTATATTAATCAATGATTGACAGTAAGTCAATTTTACTTATTGACCATTTAAGATAATTGATTAACCATTTTAGGAAAAACAAAATGACATTTTAACTAATTTTTTAAAACTTCGGTCATTTATTAAAAAGCTTTTTAAATGGTCATTTTTTTTTATTTAGGAAAATGGTCGTTTATTTTGTTTTATTGTTAATTAACTAATGATCAATCAGTGATTGACTGTCGAATTTAGTGATTTACATTATGAGTAATCAGTAATGGACCGTAAGTCAATCAATGATTGACTATTACGTGACCATTGAAGAAAATTAATTAACCATTTGAGAAACATACTGGTCAATTGGAAAAAAATTTGACATTGAAAAATGACTCAATCATTCATTAAACGGAGTATACGGATCACGAATAATTCAATTATACTGAGATAACCGTCTTTAGTAGACCATACAACCGAACGAATTAGTCTATAATATTGAGTGGACCAAGAAGATCGACATGATTGGCATCATTTTGTCTTAATATTCTTTTTTTAAGAGGGTTTTCAATATTTATTTTAATATTATTCTAATTTTGTTAGTGTGACAACAATATCTATTTTAATATTATTCTAATTTTGTTAGTGTGATCAAAAAGTCATGAAGTCATAAGTAATATTATTAATTCATATTACGTCATATAAGGTAAGCGAGAAAATTGATCTGTTCTTTCACTAAATAGAATACATGAGTTTCGAACATACAACTGATAGTTTGATCGAGATAACTGTCATTAGTATACCATATAACCGAGTTGTTTGGCTCCATAATATTGAGTGGACCGAGAAGAACGGTTAAGCCAGCCAAGTATTTTTTTTACCCTAAATGGCAATCGGTCTTGCAAGTCTTTGTAGTCATGACACTAAAGTAATATGAAAAAGTTTAACGATTATTCAAACTAGTCATACCGGCTTGAGCGGTCAGGTGGTCCGGTATTTATTTATGTGGAAGGGTTGTCGGTCTTTCAGGTCATGACACCAAAGTGTTTTTGCATTCTTTATTAGTTTTCCCAGTCACCCAGACCAGGTAATTTTTTTTTTCTGGACTAGCTGTCGGTTTTGCCGGTCATGACACCAAAGTGATATCATGCTTTCCAAACAGATCATACTGGCCTAAACGGTCAGGTGGGTCCGGTATTTATTTATATGGAATATTTATCGGTCTTTCAGGTCATGACATCAAACTGTTTTTGTATTTTTTATTAGTTTTCCTAGTCACCCAGACCAGGTATTTTTTTTTTCCGGACCAGTTGTCGGTTTTGCCGGTCATGACACCCAAGTGATATCATGCTTTCCAAACAGACCATACCGGCCTGAGCGGTCAGGTGGATCCGGTATTTATTTATATGAAAGCATTGTCGGTCTTTCAGGTCATGACACCGAAGTGTTTTTGCATTCTTTATTAGTTTTTCTAGTCACCCAGACCAGGTAATTTTTTTTCCGGACTAGTTGTCGGTTTTGCCGGTCATGACACCCAAGTGATATCATGCTTTTCAAACAGGCCATATGAGCATGAGCGGTCAGATGAGTCCGATATTTATTTATATGGAAGATTTGTCGGTCTTGCCAGTCATGACACCAGGGTGAAATGATGCTTTTGTAACTTGTTTTCCAAACTGACCTTCTTCATGCAGGTGGGTCTGGTATTTATTTATATGAAATGGTTGTCAGTCTTTCAGGTCATGACATCAAATACTTTTGCATTCTTTATTATTTTTCCCAGTCTCTCAAACTAGGTAATTTTTTTTACCCGAACCGGTTGTTGGTTTTGCCGGTCATGACACCAAAGTGATATGATGCTTTCTTAACTAATTTTTTGAACTTACCAGACCGGCCTGAGTGGTCAGGTGGGTCCGGTATTTATTTACATTGAAGGGTTGCCGGTCTTTTCAGTCATGGCACCAAAGTATTTTTGCATTCTTTAAATATAAATATAAGAAAGTAAAATTTATTCAAATAAAATCGACAACATGTTGACTTATTTTAATCAAACACCAACACTAAGGACCCTGCAAAAAAGAATTAAAATGATTTCAGCTACTATAATATCCAAAACACAGTTCATCACTGCAAACATAATTCAATTACTAATATAAGAGATCTAGTCCAAAATCTTTAGTAAAAGTTAAAAATAAAAACACGATCATATTTTATGAAAACCTACTTCAATCAAAATATATTCAAATGGGGGTTGTCAATTCTGAGTTTTCATGAAAAGTTGCTTGACATGATATCGTGTTTTTGCATTTCCGATGTTCTTCAATAGAAGGAAATCTGGTTTGTTGAAGCCTCCCATGTTTTTTTGTGAAATCAGGAGGCAATACCTTCGCAGTCCTTATGTCATCTGAGATAACCCACTCTGATGAGCTCGGGATGTGATAAATGGTTTGGACATAAGCCAATGCCCATACCTCCTTTAGATAGTATTTTAAGCATAAATCATGCATTTTATCCTTACCTCCTGGGAATGCTACAAGGGCATGGACACAAAGAATTTTGTCGATATCAAATACTTTACATGTGCATGTTCTCTTTCCTAGATCAACCAAGAAACTGTCATTCGATCCTGTGACATAATACTCAAGTGTAGTTCTGTTTAGTTCTTTCGCAGTCAAGATTGTGGACTCTTTGTATCTTGTATGCAATGTTTTCTCCACCATTGGAGTTAAACATTGTGAGGAAGATCCAAGACTCAACTTCTTACGGTGATTGTTGAACCATTCAGAGATTTTCTCTACAATTGAATCAATCAATGGCAACAAAAGATATGTTCTTGCTTTCTTTAACACACTATTAATAGTCTCGGCACTATTGGTAGTCAAGATGTTGTAACGTGATCCTGTGAAGTGGCACCTAGCCCATTTTCTGACATCTACATGATCATCAAGATATTCTGCGGTGGCAGGATATCTATTCTTTAGGTCATCATAGAGTCGGTTGAACTCGTGCTCAGAATATGCTGCAGTGACTTTCATGAACTTACTTGCGACGGTATCTTTAACCTTGACCTTGCATGTACCCTTTCCGGCTCTAACACGAGATCCTCGGTGAACACATGATTTGACATTTTGAGAGAGGTGCCATGTACAAAATCCATAGTGGGACTTTTTATATACCTTTTTCAACTGCATTGCGAATGCTTTGGTGCCTATCATAAATTATGACCAGCTTTTCGTCATCGGGTATGAGCTCCTCAAGTTTCGTCATAAACCATTTCCATGAGTTGTCATTCTCTGAGTCAACCACTCCCCAAGTAAGAGAATATTGATAGTAGTTGCCATCTTGGGCGGTGGCGATTATCATTGTTCCTTTGTATTTGGTCTTTAAAAAGGTTCCATCAACCACAATTACCTTTCTCATTGCTTTAAATCCCTCGATGCACGCGCCCAACACAATGAAAAGGTACTTGAACTTTTGATCTTTGTCTACTACCAAGTGTGTGACTATGCCGAGGTTCATTAACTTTATCATGTGCAAATAGCTAGGAAGAATGTCGAAACTGACCTCTGGTGCACCCCTAACATCACTTGCTGCTTTTCGTTTGCTCCTCCAAGCTTTGAAGTAGGATATTTACATGCCACGATTTTTCATCATGTCTATCACTCTCTTCAGGGTAGGTGTCTCAAGCTGGCCTGGAAACTCCTTTTTTTAACATATCTGAAACTAAATCTGCAGTTGCTTGTCTGTTTCTTTTATCCACCGAACTAGCAGAGTAAGTATGAGTGTTGTAATATGTTTGGAGAGATTAACGATCTGAGTTCGTGATCCTCACAGCTCGTAGTGCCCACTTACAATCTAGGACTGTACATTTCACTATAAACAACTTTGTGGTTGACTTGACTATTTTATAATCAAAACAAGCTTTCAACAAAGCATCAATTATCAAGTTCTTCACCTCGTTCTTGCTTTCAAATTCCTGACCAACTACAATACCCATACCATCATCAAAACTAAAAGACACATAAGTGTCATCTATTGCTAATGATTCACAATGATCCATGATCGGGTCTAGTTCTATGCCTGAATGTTGTCATTTCGGAGTTGGGGCAGATGCCGTTGTCTCTTGATTAGGGCGTTCCTCCAAGGTAGGCATGTCTAAAACATCACCTTCGCAGCCTGGTGCAGAAGTAGCATCATAAACTCTTGGTGCCTCCATGTTAACGTAGAAGTACTCATCTCGAATATTTCCATCATTTTCCATATTGCATCCTCCATCTTCTTTAACTTCAAGTGCTACTTTATCATTGTTATCACTACTTTCAACATTTTTCATGAGCTTAACGTGTATCATACTTCTACGTTGTGACGTTTTACAAAAGTCTAAAAGATAATACTTAGCATCAAAATCATCCAAAATGATTTTAGGACCTGACGATATTGTACACAAAGGAATGTAACTTATTTTTAATTTCGTACTTTTTTAGTCCACATGAAGCCTTTTAAATATGCAATCAATAATTTCAGAATATTTCACCTTATCCAGATCATTGAATAGTACTATGCTCTTGATTTCCTTATTCCTTCTGCATCATTCATATGACCTGTCATCTTTCTCCTTCTATTCTCCATCATATTGAAAATAAATGACAATCTCACTCATTTTCCTTTCAAATAAAAATAAGAAAAACAAAAAAGATTGTTATGAAAGAATTAAAAAAAAAAAAAGAATGAAAAATTGAAGACTAGTTCAAAACTACCAGACCGCCCCCAAAACCACCAGACCGGTCAAGTAGGTCCGGCCGGTCAAGCTGGTCCGGTCTAGTCATTGTACTGTTTTTGTGACGGGATTTTGCAAATTTATAGATTTTACAAGCCAAAAATTAGTGCAAAATAGGTTGAATCATTGTTGTTTTTCTATATTAAGCTCCATAACCATGAATGCCCAACCTTTGAATAACTTCGAAAATAATTTAAATAAAAAATAAGAGGGTTTGAGATGAACTTACCAAAATTTTAGATATTTTACAAACTTTTAGTACTTCATCTCCTCTCATTGTGGCTGGAAATTGATGCCCGGAATGTGAAAACGGTGCAAGATGTTAATCCAAATACAAAGATGGTCGTTTTGAGGGGGATGATGTAGATGAAAAATGATGGTGAAGGAGATGACGTTTTCTTTTCTTTGACAATGGGAGATGGTTTCTTCAACAATATGAGTTTTTTTTTTTTTTTTGGAGAAGATAGTCCTTTTATTTTATTTTCCTATATTTTTATTTTTTACTTGTAAAGAGTATTTTGGAGAAAACAAAATATTCATTAATGAATGAGGCAATCATTACAATGTTTTCTTTTTAGGGTCTAGTGTTGCAACATGATAGCCATTTTAATCCCATATTTGCAAAGGCCCACTTTCTGTTTATATCATTCGTCTTGTTTTTTTTTTTTAAAGGACTTTTGTTATTTTACATATGATAAAAGTTATTATTATTATTATTATTATTATTATTATTATTTACAATAGGTAATTTATAAATATTCACATTAATTTTTTTATAGTAATATTAAATTGGGTACTCTTTTTAATCACTTAATTTAATAGATTACTAAACTTTTTTTTATTTAGGAAAATGACTGTTTGTCATTTTTCATATTTGGTCAATAGTGATTGACTATAAAAATCAGTGATTGACTATGAAATTTAGTGATTATGATACGATCAATCACTGATTGAGCATCTAAGAAAATTGATTAATCATTTCTAAAAAAATGGCATTTTAACTAATTTTTAAAAATTTTGACTATTTATTAAATTAAAAAAAATGCTATGTAGCTATAGTCTCTTATTTATTACATGTCATATATTACTTTAGTCACATTTAAACAGTTAAAAATGTAATATAACGACTAAAATAACAGTTTTTACTATTAATGTAAAATATGGAGTTATATTGTGGACATTTTCTACTTTTTTTTTTAAAACACCTAAATGACACAAATTTAAGGACATTGTATTAATATGATATAAAAAAAATTAACATTATACTAATATGGCACAAAATTAAATGAAATTAAACTAAATTTTATGTCATATTGATTAAAAATAGAGAATTTATGTCATGTTAATCAATAGAAGAAAAAAATGTGGTTATTTATATAATTTTCTCTTTTCTTTTCTTTTTCCTTTAAGAACATGTTTTTTCTTTCCTTCTTTTTACTTCGTGGATGAATATGCTAAATTATTAGGTTTTTTTTTATTTTTTTGAAATGACTAAATTATTGGAGAAAGTATCTAAATAACATAAATTTGAAGACCATGTCACTAATATAACACAAAATAGTAACATTAGACTAATATGATAAAAAATTAAACTAAAGTTTGTGTTATTTTGATCAAGATGGAGGAGTTTATATTATATTAGTCGATAGATGAAAAAAAGATGGTTATTTGGGTAATTTTCTCTAAATTTATTTGGTTGAAATTCAAGTTTTAGTTGTTATGTTAGATCAAGCAAATAGTATGTGAAATTTAAGGTGGTTAGTTTTAGCCATCTTTTAAAAAAAGAAAAGAAAAAAGATTGATTGCCATTAAACTAGTTGATACATGATTGACTATTGACTGCTAGATATTTATTAACATTGATACCATATCAATCATTGCTTGGTCACCAATAATCAATCACTGAATGATTAGTCACTAATTAATATTTTTTTTAAAACGATATTTTTCTAACTTCTCGAACTTTGGTACATTTTTACTAAAACAATGCTTTTAAAAAGATCGTTTTTTCTTTCTTTCTTTCTTTCCTTTTCTTTTTTCTTTTAATATATCCCTACTTAAGGGATTGTTAGGATGATAATTGGAGACTAGGTTTTAGATGTTAGTTTATAAACGTGTTTGGAGATGTGTGAATTGGAAAAAACTATGATATAGAAAATAACAAAAAAATTTAAATTGTGTTTGAAAAAAAATGCAATATGAATATTATTTTATTCATCTTGCTTTTTTGTGCAATTTGAAAAGAATATATCATTTCGACTTAAAATAAGAAAGTTATGTACTTTTAAAGTTTGAGTTTTTTGAGAGAGAAAGTGAGATGTAGATTTAGGAGTTTTTGTAGTTGGGTAGTGAAATCTCCATCTGGAGTTGTTGTTATTCCAAATAAGGGCTAAAATTTATATTATTTTTGATGAGTGGGATTAGAGGTAGAAAGAAAGGCAAAATAAAATATCAAGATGAGACCAAAAAGAAAATGAGAAATTTAATGTTGTAGTATTTTATTTTTGCCTATTTAAGCATAATTTACGTTAACATCAAGAAAATATATAGGGTTATGTATTTATGTATTCTAATTGTATATCAAAATATGACACTTTAAAACATAAGATATATTTTTGCAATAAAAATAAATGCAAGGTAAATAAGGTAAATAAGGGCATGTTTGAAACATAGATATAGATTGGAGTTGAAATTTAGAGATGTGTATTGGTATAGTATTCTTGTAAAGTGCCCCAAATCATGACATTCTTGCAAAGCCCAACAAATTCCCACAACAAATTCCACGAGTCCACCACATATAATAGTAAGCAGCCCATTCAAGACCAGTACAAATTGAAGGCCTCATTCAATGTCTTAAATCTTTTGTTATATAGTCATTAAGGGAAGTAGACAGTATCAATAAGTAATTGTAGTTAATAACATTAATTAATAAATTTATCAGATAAATAATTTGTTTATTTCTGATACGTTATTAAAGAGATTGACACAAATATGATCTTTAATTGTCTATTTGAATCATGCCTAAGATTACATATTCTAACACGGATTACCATTCTTAATTTTAAAGACTTATTAAAAAATTGTATCTCTAATATTTTTCCTCCCAAAAGTTGAAAGAAAAATTCTATAAATAGTTCCTAAAAGTTTGAAACTAAGAGAAAGAAATCATGACTACTAATTGAGAATAATTAGTCGTGTTATATATTCACTAGAAATTCACAGTTTTAATGAAAACATCATTACATACCTACCAATACTCCATTCCACTTTGATCACAAGTGTTGCAGTGAATTATGTCACTACAACTATTGGTAAGACCCCACCATTTTAATGATTTCATGAGTGAAAATGCTTGGATAGTGGACTATTTTTTTTTTGGTACACACAAAGTAAAAAAAACACGGGCAAATCCACGGACAGATTGACCACAAGTACCTCAGGAGGAATAATCAAGTGGACCATACTAAATTATAATTTTCGAATAATTGCTGATTGAAAGAGAACATGTGGACCATTTATTCCTATCGTGTGAAATCACACCTGTCAATTTACATTTTACATATTTGAAATCATAATTTCAAATAATATTATGAATATTATCTGAAAAATTATCTTATCAGATTATATTTTAATCATATTAGAATAAATAAATATAAAAATTTAGTAAAATTTTATAAAAATATGATGACTCAAGACTGTATAATATATATATTCAATGAATTGTGACGTCTATTACACAAAGTAGTGTCATTTTCTTGCCAACAACGAAATGCTATTATTGTTATTATTATAAAAGAATTATATTATAATATTATGTGACCCTAGCATGATAAAATAAGGGAGTACTTATGTGTTTATGATGTGAATTATTATTTTATTAGCACCAATGTGGTAATTATTACCTTTTAAAAGAAACTATTAGCAACAATCATGAATGATGATGATGATGATGATTATTATTATTATTTTGAGTAAAACATTCATGAATGATTATTTTGTAGTTTTTGGAGTTATTTGATTTTTCTTTGGGCCATTTTATGGAGAAAGACGTTGAAAGTGATATCTCAAGTTTTTTAACTTTTTTTTTCAAGCTAACAATGATGACCAAAGCAAAGGAATTCATAATAAATATGAACTACTAGATGGGAAACTCAAACCACATTATTCAATTATAATATTTATAATAATATTTATTATAGATGCGTGGGGTCGATATATAAATAAATTCTCATAAAAAAATAAGAAGACATAATAATCATTAATTAGTAACTTTAATATATATAAATAAAGCATGCGTTTAGAACATGAATTTGAGGTGTATTTTTTATGTTAAAGTTTGTTGACTTTTCAAAAACTAGTTATAATTTTTATTGACTTTTCAGAAAAAAGTAAAGATGAACCTGAAAAAAAGAAGGTTTGGATCTTGCATCGAAACAAACCAAATTTACCCGACGATTGTATAGTTCGATACATGTAAAATCAAGACTAATGTCTTATAATATTAATATATTAGTATGTATTGTTGATATTTATCATATGTAATAAAAATTCTAAAATGTATTGTTTTACACATAAAATTAGATTCCATGTATTCCATGAGATGGGATTTAAAAAAAAAAATTCAAATATATATGTTGATATAATATATTGATGAATTTGTAGTGCAAACATTATTATGTCGGTATATTTTCATGCAAGTTTAGAGAGAGAGTGATTTCATATGCATTTAATATGAATTTTTAATTGAATCTCTTCTTTAGAAGCTAAAAACTTTATATCTCGAGCTAATTTTTTGTATTTGTTATAGATGTAAGGTAAAATATTAAGATAAGAAAACAACTAAAAATATAACACATAAATTAGATAACAATATAATTTTATTAATTTTTACCTATAGATTTATCCCTTTTACTTTCTTTGTTTTCTTCTCTCTATTCCCTACTCTCTCTTGCTTCTCTCTATCTTCTCTACAGACTTTTCTTCTGTCTCCCTTTTTGTTTTTTTGTGTTTCAAATTAGATGAACGAAGACCCATTTATAGGAGCATAAGGCCATCAACTTTTTTGACAACTTAGCAATCAAAATGCTTATCAACTAAGTTCTTTCAATGAAAGCTAGTTGTTGCAAACTTGCTTTAAACAAACTTGAATAAAAGCTAGTAGGGTGACATCCAAAAGCTTTCACAACACTCCTCTTTGGATGTTCACCCTATAAGAATATGCCTCATTAAAGCCTTACTAAGAAAAAACCTTGTGGGAAAAAAAATCTTAGTGAAGGAAAAAGAGTACAATATTCTTGTCATATTACACTTTAAAAAACTGCCTTATTAAAAACCTTGCTGGGTAAAACCCAGTGGGACAAAAACCTTAGCTAAGGGAAAAATAGTACAGTGAGTAATGATCTCCCCCTTATGTAAACATCATTGGTGTTGCTTTGACATTTATCAAAGATATTTAAGTCGGCACATTCCAATACTATGCACTAATCTTTCAAATATTACAGTAGGAAGTGCTTTGGTGAAGAGATTTGCTAGATTCTCGCATGATCGAATTTGTTGAATGTCTATATCACCTTTATTTTGTAGTTCATGTGTGAAGAAGAATTTTGGTGAGATATGCTTTGTTCTATCACCTTTGATGTAGTCTCCTTTGACTTGAGCGATGCATGCTGTATTATCTTTATACATTATTGTTGGGCTCCCATGATTCGAGTTCAATTCGCATGTTTTTCGGATGTGTTGATCCATGGATCTCAACCATACACATTCTCGGCTTACTTCATGCAATGCAAGTATTTCAGCATGGTTTGATGAAGTCACAACAATACTTTGTTTTCTAGATCGCCGTAAAATTGTTGTATCACCCCATGTGAATACATAACCTGTCTGTGACTGAGCTTTATACGGATAAGATAAATATCCAACATCTGCAAAATTAACTAACTGTGATTTTGAATATTTAGAATATAATAAACCTATGTCAGTTGTTCCACGAAGACAACGAAATATATGTTTAATTCCCTTCCAGTGTCTTTGAGTTGGTGCAACACTGAATCTAGCTAGCAAATTCACAGAAAAAGCAATATTAGGTCGTATACAATTAGCTAGATACATAAGAGCTCCAATTGCACTAAAATATGGTACTTTAGAACCAAGAATTTCTTCGTTTTCTTTAGGACAAAAAGGATCATTTTTCACATCAAGTGATCTCACCACCATAGGGGTACTCAATGGATGGGCTTTTTCTATGTAGAAATGGTTAATGATATTTTCCGTGTAGGTTGATTGATGGACAAAAATTCCATTTTACAACTTCTTGATCTGCAGGCCGAGACAAAATTTTGTTTTTCCGAGATCTTTTATCTCGAATTCTTTCTTTAAGAATGTTATTGTTTCAGCAAGCTTTTCAGGAGTCCCAATAATATTCAAGTCATCAACATATACAGCAATGACAACAAATCCATATTTCGATTTCTTAATAAAAATGCATTGATAGATAGGATTATTTACAAACCCTTCATTTAAAAGATATTTGCTAAGGCGATTGTACCACATGCATCCGGAATGCTTCAATCCATACAAAGATATTTGTAATTTGATTGAGCTCATATCCCGGGGTATTGAATTAATTAGAAGTTTTAGGCATCTTAAATCTTTCAGGGATTCATATAAATATCACTATCTAGTGATCCATATAAGTATGCGATTCCCACATCCATTAGACGCATATCAAGTCCTTCAGAGACTGTCAGGTTAATCAAATATCTAAATGTTATTACATCCACCACAGGAGAATATGTCTTATTCTAATCAATACTTGGTCTTTGTGAGAAGCCTTATGTAAGAAGTTGTGCTTTATATCTCAAGATTTCATTTTTCTCATTATGTTTGCACACAAAAACCCATTTGTATCCTATGGGTTTAACACCTTCAGGTGTTTGGATTATAGGTCTGAATACTTCTCGTTTCGCAAGTGAATTTAATTCTGCATGGATTACATCTTTCTATTTTGGCCAATCTTGTCTTCGACGGATTTTGGTTCATGATCATCACTTTCATTCATAACATCAAGTGCTATTTTATATGCAAATACGTTGTCAATAACAATTTTATCATGGTTCCATTTTTTTTTATTTTACTAACATAATTTATGGAAATATCAATATTTTCAATATCTTCAGGTACCTGAACCACTTCTGGGGTAATATATTTGTTCATGTCAATCATTTGTTTTGGCAATATGGTTTCTTTAGGAGTGTCAATTTCTTTAGGAGTGCCAGTTTGTTTAGCTTTCCCTTTCCTCTTCCGGGGATTTTTATCTTTAGAACCGATTGGTGGACCATGCTTTTGGCGTACTTTAAACTCATTAGCTGCTGTATTTTTAATTTGTCCAACAGGGACATCAATTCGAGCTGGAACATTAGCAACAAGTATATGTGGCTTAGTCACTTTCTTTGTATCAACAAATGCATATGGCAATTGATTTGCAATATTTTACAAATGAATAATTCTCTGAACTTCAAGTTCACATTGATTAGTATGATGATCAAAATGAGAAATTGAAATGCATTTCATGAAATTTCAATTTGTTTTTCCAACTCTTTCTTTTCTTCCCCTAATGTTGGGAAAATTGTTTTATGAAATTGACAATCAGCAAATCGTGCCATAAAAATATAACCCGTCAGGGGTTCAAGATATTAGATGATGGAAGGGGATTCATACCCAACATAAATTCCCAGCTTTCTTTGAGGTCCCATCTTGGTGCGCTGTAGTGGACCAATTGAAACATATATTGCACAACTGAAGACTCTTAAGTGGGAAATATTTGGTTCTTGACCAAATGCAAGTTGTGATGGGGAGTTTTTTTGATAGCCTGAAGGCTTAATACGAATACGTACTGCAACATGCAATATAACATGTCCCCAAGTAGAAACATGCAATTTTGTTCTCATCAGTAATGGTCTAGCAATTAACTAGAGGTGTTTAATAAATGATTCGGCTAGACCATTCTGTGTGTGTATATGGGCAATATGATGCTCAACAGTAATCCCAATGGACATACAAAAATCATTAAATGCTTGGGAAGTAAATTCTCCAGCATTGTCAAGACGAACTGTCTTAATTGTATAATCTGGAAATTGTGCCCTTAATTGGATTACTTTAGCAAGAAATCTTGCAAATGCAACATTGCGAGTAAACAACAAATAAACATATGACCAACATGTTGATGCATCTATCAACACTATAAAATATCTAAACGGTCCACATGTTAGTTGTATAGGCCCACATATATCTCCTTGAATTATTTCTAAAAATGCAGGAGATTCAGTAGCAGCTTTTAATGGAGATGGCTTTACGATTAATTTGTCCTAGGAACAAGCAGCACAGAAAAAATCATTAGACAAAATAATCTTCTGGTTCTTTAATTGATATCCATGTGAATTCTCAATAACTCTTCGCATCATTATTGACCCAAGATGACCAAGACGATCATGCCAAATAGAGAACAATTTTGGATTAGAAGGTTTCTAGGTTCTCACTACATGTGATTCAATTGTACAAATAAATGTATAGTATAACCCGGAAGAGAAAGCGGGTAATTTTTCTAATATTTGCTTCTATCCTGAGACTCTAGAAATAATGTGGAGATATTCTATATTATTTTCATTTGCAGTCTCAATATGATATATGTTACGATGTATATTTTTAAAACTCAACAGATTTCTTCTAGATCTGCTAGAAAATAATGCGTCGTATATAATAAATTTTGTTCCTCTTGGCAAATAATATTGGCTATTCCAAAGCCCTCAATCAGGTTTGTAGTACCTGAGATTGTGTTCACATTAGCCTTCATTAATGTTAAACTTGAAAATTACTTTTTATCTCTCAAAATTGTGTGAGTTGTTGCATTGTCTGCCAGACATAATTCTTTGTCATTATCCTTGGAATTAATATTAATAAAAGCCATATTCTTCATTAAAAAAAAAACAAAGAAAAGAGCAACAAGTATTAATAAATGGATATTATTTATTATAATAAGGATATAAATATGCTGAGAATTTAAATATCACATTAGGAATTAACGACAACATTATTAAGTACTAGTATAACATTAAGTATCAAAATCATTTCTATTTTCAATCAAATTATCAATCTTTCGATCTGGATTTTCAAAAAAATCTGAAATATCCAAGGGTAAGATCTAAGAGATGAATAACAAAATCCATTTCTACGCCTTTTCCTTTTTCCTTTAATAAAGCTTGATAAAGGTCTGCAAGATGTTCAGGCGTACGACATGTATGAGCCTAGTATCCTTTCATAGTACATCGATGGCAAATGTTATCTTTATTCGTAGGACTTTTTCCCTTTTTCTTGTTTCTCCTCATTATTTTCCACTTCTTGTGGTGATGTGGTATCTTATTAAAATTTAAGGAGTTACTGTTATAACCACCACGATTCCAGAAATTGCTACAACCACGACTATGGCCATAGCTATGACCACGACCACAACCATGCCCACTATTGTTAAAGGATGTAGCATTTGCTTTAGGGAATGCCATATGATTTTTCTCATGTGATGCAGCATTCGCTTCAGGGAATGGTGTAGAGCCAGCTGGATGAGATTGATGATTTTTCATCAAAAGCTCATTATTTTGCTCAGCTATAAGAAGACATGACATTAGCTCGGAATATTTTTTAAAACCACGCTCTCGTTAGGAGCATATTCGAGGCATGAAAAGTTGACAAAGTCTTTTCTAACATATATTTTTTAGTAATATTTTCTCTGCATAATTTTAATAAAGAAGTAATACAAAACATTGTGGAGTTATACTCGCCAACTGTTTTAAAATCCGACAACCGCAGATGTATCCATTCATAGCGGGTTTGTGGAAGTATTATATGCCTTTTGTGGTCATACCTTTCTTTTAAACTTGCCAGAGGACAAATGGATCCTTTACCATAAGGTATTCAGATTTCAATGTTTTATCGAAGTGATGGCGCAGAAATATCATTGCCTTAGCGCGATCTTGTAGGGATACGTCATTTTCTTCCTTAATAGTATTTCCAAGGTTTATGGTATTAAGATGAATTTCAGCATCAAGTATCCATGACAAGTAATTTTGCCCAAGAGATTAAGTACAACAAACTCAAACTTTGAGATATTTGATATTGTGAAAAACTAAAAGTGAAAAATATGTATCAGAAAGTATAAATTCATTAAACTATCACAAAAATTAGAGATAATGATTATTATAACAAACAAAAATGACAAACTACATAAATGACATAAGTTATAGAAATATATGAGAATAAATAAAAGGTGATAAATAGGAATTACATACATGACATAAATGTGAAGAAATATATAAGAATTAATAAAATTTGGTAACTAACAATAAAAAAATATGAATCAAGATGTTATACATGATGGAGAAGAAGTATTTTCATGTTATTGTTAGTAGACACAATTAAATAATGTTTATGTATACATATTTATATACCAATAAGTCAAACACAAATGTTAAAGTAAGAAATAATGAGAAGTAATCTTTGAAGAAATTGTGTGGGTGTATAATTTGATGGTGAGAACTTATGGACATGAAGACAATTAAGAGATCAAATACATATCAAATGTTGCATTAAGGTAAGCTTTATAGAATCGTTAATTTTGAAATTTAACTTACTAAAAATACCAAAGTTGGAGACTCATGCTGATAACGTGTTATAAGTGTGAGGTAAAATATTAAGATATTGAGATAAGAAAATAACTAATAGTAGAATACATAAATTAGAAAAAAGTATAATTTTATTAATTTTTACCTACAGATCTATCCTTTTAACTTTCTTTGTTTTCTTCTCTCTATTTCCCTAGTCTTTCTTGCTTGTTTCTCTTCTCTACAGACTTTTCTTCCGTCTCCCTTTTTGTTTTTTTGTTTTTTTGTTTCAAACTAGATGAATGAAGACCCTTTTATAGGAGCACAAGGCCATCAACTTTTTGACAACTTGGCAATCAAGATGCTTATCAACCAAGTTCTTTCAGTGAAAACTAGTTGTGGCAAACTTGTTTTAAACAAACTTGAATGAAAGCTAGTAGGGTGACATCCACAAGCTTCCACAACAGTGTTATGTTTTTTCTCTTTCTTTTTCTTTTTTAGGACGTGGGTTTTTATTGGGAGACTTGGGTTAAGAAGGAATAAAAATAAAAGAGGACATGGAAAAAAGAAATATACAGATAGTTGTTACCTTTTCGAAAATAGTATAATGAAATGTGTTTGTTTGTTTGTTTGCAAGTTTTCTATAGATGCAGGGGAAAGAATTCAATTTTTAGAATGCAATTTTTTAATGTTTAAGAGGCACATTGCAAAAGAGTTCAAAGTTGCTGGTAATTTTAAGATAATCCTTTATTTATATCTCCTCTCTTTTCTCTTTATTTGAAGGGATGAATGATGGATCGTTTATGCTCAAACTTCCGCCATGTGCCATTGCTCCTTTTTTTCTTTTTTCTTTTTCCTTCCTACATACATTATATGTAGAGTATGTTACATCATTATATAATGTATAATTAGTATTATATATACCTACATATCTCCTTTCGTCTTTATTTAAAATGATGAATGATGGATTTCGTTCATGCTCAAACTTCTGCCACATGGCATTGTTTTTTTTTTTTTTTTGTTTCCCTTCCTACATACATTATATGTATAGTATGTTATATCATTATATAATGTATAATTATTATTATATATACATACATATCAAAGAATGAATTTATTCTTTTCATTCATTTTTCAGTGGTCATCACGTGACCGTTTTAATGCTCATCATGTGATTTTTTTTTTGTTTTTCATTTTTATTTTACTTTATTTGTCTATTCTGTACGCGCTTGTACGTACATGCTATGTAACTAGTTTTATATATATATATATATATATATATATATATGAAAATCTATGTCGGTTCGATTCTTCACTGATCACCAAAATCATCAACCAACCATTTTCTAAAAAAAAAAAAAAAAAAGCCATTGACCAACCACTAAATTTGTTGCTTGTTAGGCAATTCGATAAGCCGACATAACACATTGATGTCTACATGGCATTAACCTCTTCATACGTCTAAATTTGTTGGTTAATGTACATTGATGTCTTCTCAATTTTCATAATAATAGGAATATTCTCACTTGTATACTCTCTAATTTATGAGCATTTGATTCAGTTAATTAAAAATAAAAATATCAAGTTAAAATTGATTGGTCCAATCAAATCCAAATCGATATTATCAAATCCAAATCGATATTATATGAATTGATCTTCAATAGTTGAATTTGATCATTTGAGATTTTTAAAAACCGATTTTTAATTAGATTGTTTGTAATTAATGACTAATATAATATAGATTGGATTGAATGAGATTCTCAAATAGTGATTTCACACTTTTTTTTAGTATAAATATAATACATTAATTAATATTAAGGACATAAATATGTTTTTGGCAACAATAGTCTATAACTTGGGCAAAATACACGTGGTACAGTATGTTTATTTATATTCGTTTGTGGACCTTTTTTTTTGGGAGGAAATCTTCGTTCGTGACTTTTGGTAACATCAAAAATAGCTGAAAATTCCTTTGAAAAAAGGTAGCTTAAAAGAAAAAAAAAGATTACTTTTATAAATGACCGTTGAATTATATTTCTAGTTTTAAGTCGGTCACTAAATTTAATTTTACACGTTATATTATTTCAAAATTTCTATTATTACAATATTAATACTCAATAAAAAATTAAATAGAAATTGAATACATTTACATCATATAAGTTTTAATTAAAGATAAAATAACTTGATGATACAATATTTCGTTGATTAAAATATAACTTACGATATATATTTTTAATTTAAATATAATTTACTTTCAAAACATTTATATATTGAGATACGATTTTATTCCAAAAATTATATTAATCACGACTTTATTTATAAATAAAATTTATGTAATCGTAATATTTAATTTATTGTTTATTAATTTTTTACTTGTTGACAAAAGGACGTGGCGTAACAACTGTTTGTTAATTGGGAGTATGATATGTAAAATAAAAAATCAGGGTCAAAATAAGACATGGTAAATAATCGGGTCATTTATAAAATTAACTCAAAAAAATAAAAATAAGGGAAAAAAGAGAGGAGAAAACAGAACCAAAAAACCTAAGCTAAACCGCCTTCACCCTCGCATCACTCCAAAGCCTCGAACTCCCGCCGCCGCCGCCGCTGCCGCTTCTGCGACTCTCCCAATCTCGCAATCTCCGGTAAGATTTTCTCTCCAAGATTCTGAAAAGTTTTTGCAGTTAATTTGACTCTGCCCTAGCTATTCAATTTGCAATTTCTTTTTCGCAATTTTGATTTTGAATCTCTTTCTCGCTAACCAAACAAGAGCCTTTCTTTTTCCATGCCCTATGTAATTGAGCTTCCAATCATTCGTAATTAGCTTCACAGTACTCGAATAATCGTCGCTTTTAGTCTCTTGAATAACATTTTTTTCTTTCTTTATTTCTGTATGTTTGTGTTTAAATTCAGATTCTCGCACTTTTTGCTCTTTGAATCGTTGCGGTTTTCTTTTACGAGAGAAGATGGCGTCGCGTTTCTGGACTCAGGTTTATTTTATTGATTTTTTTTTAATTTCTTTAATTTATTTTGGTGAATTTTGCATTTTCTAGTAGATTATTGTGGAGAATTTGTGAATTTGTGAAGGTATATCTACTATTTTCAGTCAAAGTTAGGTTTTTTGTTTTTGTTTTTGTGTTTAAATTCCAGCCCGGAAGTGATTCCGAGTCAGAGGAGAGTGATTATGATGAGGGGAGTATTAATGGAGGTGAGCCCACCTCCGAACCGGCCGTTAACAGGTACCTCCAGGAGAATGCTAGCGACAGCGATGATACGGATGACCAAAAGCGTGTCGTTAGATCGGCGAAAGACAAGCGTTTTGAGGAGATGTCATCCACTGTCGACCAGATGAAGAATGCCATGAAGATCAATGACTGGGTAAGCCTGCAGGAGAGCTTCGACAAGATTAATAAACAGCTTGAGAAAGTGATGCGCGTCACTGAATCGGAGAAGGTTCCGACACTTTACATCAAGGCTCTTGTGATGTTGGAGGACTTCTTGAGTCAGGCTTTGGCAAATAAGGATGCGAAGAAGAAGATGAGCAGTAGCAACGCCAAGGCCTTGAACTCCATGAAGCAGAAATTGAAGAAAAACAATAAGCAATATGAGGATGCGATCAACAAGTTTAGGGAGAATCCGGAGAGTGAGGAGGAGAAGGACATGGATGAGGAGACGGAAGAGGAGGAAGAAACCGACTCTGAGGTTGAGGAGGATATTACCAAGATTGCCGAGTCGGGTACTGAAGATGAGGTGGATGTGGAAGAAGATGAAAGGGATAACCAAGCTGAAGTTGGGTGGGAGAGAAAGATGAGTAAGAAAGATAAGCTCATGGATAAGCAGTTTACGAAGGATCCTAGCGAAATCACATGGGATATTGTGAACAAGAAATTCAAGGAGGTTGTGGCTGCTCGTGGCCGGAAGGGAACTGGAAGGTTTGAGCAGGTTGAGCAGCTTACCTTCTTGACAAAGGTTGCTAAGACCCCTGCACAGAAGCTCGAGATTCTTTTTAGCGTTGTTTCTGCTCAGTTTGATGTCAATCCAGGTCTTAATGGGCATATGCCCATAAATGTGTGGAAGAAATGCGTGCAAAATATGCTCGTCATACTTGACATTCTGGTGCAGCATCCTAACATAGTGGTGGACGACACAATTGAGCCTGATGAGAATGAATCCCAGAAAGGAGCAGACTACAATGGAACGATCCGTGTCTGGGGAAACCTGGGTGCCTTTTTGGAAAGGATCGATACTGAGTTTTTCAAGAGCTTGCAATGCATTGATCCGCACACTCGTGAGTATGTTGAAAGACTTAGAGATGAGCCTACGTTTTTGGTTCTTGCTCAAGATGTCCAAGATTATTTAGAGCGAGTCAAAAATTATAAAGCTGCTGCAAAGGCAGCCTTAAGGCGGGTAGAACTCATCTATTATAAGCCACAAGAGGTTTATGATGCCATGAGGATATTGGCTGAGCATGCCGGAGGAGGTGATGATGGTGAAGATTCAAATGAGGGACCTAAGGCTGAAGAAAGTAGGGGTCGATCTGCATTTATTGTTACTCCCGAGCTTGTTCCTCGGAAACCCAGTTTTCCAGAGAATAGTAGAGCGTTGATGGATATATTGGTGTCTTTCATATACAAGCATGGAGATGAGCGGACTAAGGCCCGTGCAATGCTTTGTGATATTTACCGCCATGCTCTCCTGGATGAATTTTCAACTGCCCGTGATTTGCTGCTAATGAGTCACTTGCAGGATAACGTTCAGCTCATGGACATCTCAACACAAATACTTTTTAACAGGGCTATGGCACAGCTTGGTCTTTGCGCATTTCAGGTTGGACTTATTACTGACGGACACAGCTGCCTTTCTGAGTTATATTCAGGTGGAAGGGTAAAGGAGTTGCTTGCACAAGGTGTTTCTCAAAGTAGATATCATGAGAAGACTCCAGAACAGGTACTTGTTTTTTGTGTTTTCGTTTTTAATTGACAGTTAATTTTATTGACCGTGCTTGTCATGTTATAAATAATGGAAGGAAGATTCCACCTGTTTCCCTTTTCTCTTCCGGATTTGAATGACTATGACTTCAGAACAACAATGTGCAAAGGACTTAAAGGGTGGTTTATGCATAGGCATCATATCGAATTATACCCTGAATTAACAATTTGAGGGATATTTTATTTTATTTTTTAAATTTATATGTGTATATGTGGTAATGGAGATATTGAGGTAAATGTTGGAATGAAAATGTCCTTCCCTTTCTTAAATCTTCTTGAAACTAAGAAGTTAGGCCGTGAGAGCAATTTAGCAGAATTGACACAGACGACCAATGTAGAGACCAACAGTGGACGAAGGTTATGAAAAAGCTGAAACAGTGGACGGAGGTTCTGAAAACTTGAAACAAATTATGTGTGGTTTTCGTGGCATAAAGATAGCATAAAGACTTAACGTGGTCTAAGAACCAAGGACCGTATCTTTGTAAACCCTTATTTCAGTGCATAATAATGTCATGCTCCAATAATGCTACTCTTCTCTCTCTCTCTCTCTCTCTCTTGATCTTAAGTAATTAATTTGACCCTTTTTCCGTCCTTCAGGAAAGGCTGGAAAGGAGACGGCAGATGCCATACCATATGCATATCAATCTCGAGCTCTTGGAGGCAGTCCATTTGATTTGTGCCATGCTGCTGGAAGTGCCTAATATGGCAGCCAATATGCATGAAGCGAAGCGCAAAGTAATAAGTAAGAATTTCCGGCGATTGCTTGAGGTGAGTGGGAAACAAACGTTCACCGGTCCCCCTGAAAATGTTAGAGACCATGTAATGGCTGCCACTAGGGCCCTCACCAAAGGGGACTTCAAGACTGCCTTTGATGTAATCAAGTCTCTCGATGTCTGGAAGCTTCTGAGGAATCGCGATGACATTTTTGACAAGCTCAAGGCCAAGCTCAAAGAAGAGGCTCTGAGAACCTACCTTTTCACTTATGCCTCATCCTACCAGTCCTTGAGCCTGGATCAGCTTGCCAAAATGTTTGATCTCTCAGATGCACAGATCCATGGCATTGTTAGCAAGATGATGATCAACGAGGAGCTCTACGCAAGTTGGGACCAGCCAACTAATTGCATTGTATTCCATAGTGACGAGTACACTAGGCTACAGGCTTTAGCATTCCAGTTGACAGATAAGTTGTCAATCCTTGTGGAGAATAATGAGAGGGCAGCAGAAGCACGGATTGGTGGTGGTGGACTGGATCTAAGGCGTAGAGACGGTCAGGACTATGCTAATGCTGCTGCAGGTGGTAGATGGCAAGATAATTTCTCTTTCACTCAAGGGAGGCAAGGCGGTGGCTCTGGACGCACAGGGTATAGTGGTGGTGGGAGAGCATTGGCTTACGGGCAGGCTGCAGGTGGCGGGTATTCACGAGACAGATCTGGGCAGTTTAGAAGAACCAGTCGGGGCACTCGGAATCAGGACGGGTTTGGAAGAACTGGTTCAGGTTCGAGGGGATCCCAGATGGATTCTTCAAGTCGCATGGTCAGTCTAAACAGGGGCGTTCGAGCATGAAGGAACATAGTTGTTAGACTACTGGAAGAGAAAGACAAGTTTAAGATTCAGGCGTTTTTATTAGGAAGCCACTTCTGTTTGATCTCTTGCTGTTCTTAAATTTGATCGTTTAAGTTAGAGAATTACTGCTAATTTAACGTTTGAATTTGGTCTTGTGGGGTTTTGGCTTTTTTGAGGCAAAATCTTGTACCCTGGATTTTATGCCCCTTTTCATTTTTGTTTTTTTTCCCTTGTCCTTTTAATTGGAAGACTTTGCATCCTGTTTTATACTTTCGTAAATTTGTATGTCTTTCATTATTGATAGTGCTCATCGGTATGGTAAAAATACAGTTTTAAAATTGAATTTAGTTCATATGCTCCTTTATTTGTGTCCTTATTCATGTCCTTTCAATAATAATGTAACACGTATGTAATTAACGTAATCTGTTTATTGATTTGATAAGATATTGTAATTAAATATACATATTTAATTGATGTGTTATGATATTATTGGGGGATATGAATGGGATATGAATCAGCGAACATAGGAGTTGGGTTATGTTTGGTATGATAACGTACTCCCATACAATGGTCACATTGTCAACCAAATATGTTGGAAAGAAAAATTTTGTTATTTTTCTTTATAATTTCATGGTTTTAGATAAATATTAACGGGTCAAACTTCATGATTTTTAGTTTTCATTTACAATTTCACTATTTTATAATAAAAGAGGTGCCAATCAGATAAAAAATTACTCTCATCTTTGTTTGAGACATAGGAAATAAAGCTAATAAAGCAAAAAGATGTGTTAAGAAAAACCTTGCACTATTCGAATTAACAATCAACTACGATTGGATTTCATTTATGTATAGATACACAAACTACAATTAGGTTTGACTTGTTCAGAGGATTCCTATTACGCTTTTTCTCCTTCTTCTTCTTCTTCTCACGATTATATCGATATTGACAATATCTTAGTTATGGGATATTTGTTTTTTCCTATAGGGAAACTCAATTTAAAAAAAAAAAAAATTTTGAAGCGAACATATTCAAACTTATATATTTGGTTGGAGGGAGAGATGAAGGGATGGAGAGGGGTGGAGGGAAATGAGAAATCATTTGTTTGGTTGGGGGGAGAAATGGAGGGAGAGGAGTGATGGAGGGAGACACTCCCCTTGGATCCATCAATTTGGATCCTTCCATCAATGGTAGAATTCAACAAATCCCTCTAAATTTCGGTGAAAAGACAATTTGAACCTCTAAAAAAAATTGTGAACAAATTATAAAAGGGACAATCTAGTAATTGTATAAAAAACTATCATCCATTTTTTCAATTCTCCCTCCATCTTACCAAATAACATAAGAGATTTATATAATTATCTTTATCCTTCACATTCCCTATCATTCTAACCCTCTATTTCCTTCCTCTTCTCCATCCTTCCAACCAACAAAGCCTAAAGTTTAATAATGGACACAAGATATGAATTTATTGGTAAATTATATTTTGGACCTCTAATAAATCGCACATCACTATAAAAAAATCCTCACTATCTGCAACATATCAATAAATAAGTTTTTTTTTTTTTTTTTGGTGCGAGTATGAAGAATACCATTTATATCTTAAACACATTAATACCAAAACTATCTGAAGTCTTGATTAGAAAACAAGTAATTCATCTTAGGGTGTGTTTGGTTTGAAGGAGAGATGGATGGAGGGGGGATGGGGAGGGGTGGAGGGAGAGTCCACTTCCATTGTTTGGTTGGAAGGAGATGAGGAGGGAGATGAGAGGTAGAGGGAAAATCTCTCCCCTTGTGCCCATTATAATGCATCATTCTATCAATGAAAAGATGCACACTCTCATTCCCCTTTTTAATTAAAAAGACAATTTTCTCCTTAATTTTAAAAAAAAAAATAAAAAGTTTAAAATAGACAATATAATAATTAATTAAAAAATTATTATCCATCATTTTAACTCTCCATCCCTCCTACCAAACAACATGAAAGATTCATACCATCCTCTCTATCCTTTACTCTCTTCATTCCTCATACCAAACATAGCTTAATGTTGTATTTTTTTTGGAAACTTTCTCTATGTTTTTTTTTTTTTAATGCGCTTTTTAAGGTGAGATCTTGAGAGGGAGATACCTAGAAACAAATTCGGATTAAAAGTTAGCTAGTCAAGGGGTAAATTGTACGTTATTGCTTGATTGCCACTTACAGGTTGAAAGCTTTATAATGGTATATCTCCATATCCAAGTTCAGTGAGAGTTGTTTGGCGGAAAAAAAAAAAAAAAGGTTCAAAGAGAGTAAATGAATTATGTAGAGGAGAAACATGGAGAATTTTGCGCTAGGACGTGAAAAATATTTCATAAAATATAATTTTAAATTATTAGTTAAATGATAAACCATTCTGACGATATTTTTTGTTTTTAACTTTTAATCAGCCTATCACAAAGTCTTTGTTTTAAGGGGATTTTGTGATTGATTTTACAAACAAAAATTTACATTTGCATCAAGAATGAAAATATCGGTGTACCAAATGTAAAGAAATCTTGGAGAAAATATCAATATTGATGAACACTCACGAAAAAAAAATGATGGAAATTATGGATATATACATATATACGTATATAATAATAATAATAATCTGATGTTTCTTTTTCAAATTTTAAGATATGATAAACATTTACAAAATACATAAGTACAAAAGTTTAACATATGAAACATATTATATAAGAACCTCAACACCAAAAGAAAATTTTTATCAGTTCAAACATGCTTCATCATGCTTAGAATTTCAAACATGATTAGAATTTCATCATGCTTCAAATAATAAAAATATTAGAAAAATATATCAATTGTAGATATCAATAAAGAATTTTTGAAAGTTCTCAATAAAAGAAATCGATATTCCTATCCATATTTGATGATAGTTGCCAAAATTTGTCAAAAATATTTTTACACCCTAATATATCAAGACCTTAAGAGGAAATTTTAAATATTTCAAAGTCATTTTTGACCATGATTTGCATGATTAAAGGGATTAAAGAAAAATATTCAGAGGCACTATCAGTATCAAGCATCATTGTTAATAAAAAGATGAGTTATATTATGTAAAACATCTTTTATTATTGGGTGGAGCTCAATATTATCAGTAATTTTAAGATTTTTTAGAATAAGGCCCCGTTTGGACAATTGATTCCAACCTCTGTTCTTGAGATTGGTTTCTAAAATCTCCTACTCTAACTGCAATTTACATCTATCTTTCTCTTTATTTCATAAAACTTTAAACTTCAAAGGTATTCCAAGTAGAAATAAGATAATTTTTTTTCCTAATACTTCCCATGACGAGAAGAACAAAAATAATATTCACATTTTCTATTAAATCCAAACACATTTAAAGTTTTTATACTATTTAAATATCAAAATTTCGATCAAACACATATTTTTAAATATTAATTTTAGAACTTCAATTCCAACAAGTTATCCAAATGGATCATAAAGTGATATCTATTACTTTTATATATATATATATATATATATATATATAAAAGAGTCAATGAGTCATTTCATCCCCCTCTTTGCTTGCCACTTATTTATCACGTTAACGTCACGTGTTGATCATATCTCTTTATTTGTCTATTATGCACGCGTGTAATTTTAACTAAATATGTTCGGTTTCATTTCACATTTAAGTTTAACTTTAATTAAATTATACTTTTCACCTTAATTTTTGATTTTTTTTTTCTAAAAAATTAATAAAATTTATAATTAATTTTTAAAAAATCAATAACTTTAACCGATAAATCAAACACAAATCAAATATTTTGATTATTTTCCTTTTTCGTGCTCTACCGTGAATAGAGTGCTCTTTGATAGGACAGAGAACGAGAAAACCAACTCAAAACATCACTGGCCGTAGAAGATGAGGGATCTCTAAATTCTAATGATTAGTCCGTGTCATGCACACGCCACATAGTGTGGGTGAGCTTTGGCTCTCCTCTTTAGATTCCATGCATCGAGTTAACTTGTCACTTTCACATATTTACATACGCAAGTTGTTTTTGTCTGAGATTTAAGTTTAATTTTAAATTAAATTAAATTTTTTATTTTTATTTTTTAAAAAAATTAAAAAAATTATAATTAATTTTAATCTAAATTTTTCATTTTCATTTTTAATTGGAGAACCAAACACAATTTAAAGAGCAACTTAATCTTTTAGAAAAAAATAAAAAATAAAAACAAAAACAAATTTAATCATAGTTTTCAAGTAGTTGAGTCTACTGTTTTCCCTTGTTCCTCGTGTCATCTTTCATCATTCACTCAATACAGTGAGAGAGAGGGGAGAGAGAGAGTATAGAGAGAAAGAGAGAGAATCCAATTCCTGCTATTAGCCTATTATAAAGACACCCCATTTGCTGTTTCATGTAAACCAAAAAAAGAAAAAAAAAAATTTGTTTTTTGGGTTTGAATAGCTGGAAGTAATAGAGAGATTGAAAGGGTACTGGGCTTCTTGGTCCAATGCTATCTCTTGTCTTTTTGTGTTTTGCTAAAAGAAGAAGGGTTTTTCGAGAAACAAGGAGAGAGAAAGTGAGAGAGAGAATCTTTCTTTGTCTTCGACTTCACAGTCCATTCACTCTCTCTCTCAAAAAATTCTCTGACTTCAAGGGTAAGTTTCACTCCCCTCCTGTGGTATAAAGCTTCCATATATTTTTTTTTCCATGATTATTCTCTTTTCTAATGATGTGTTGTTCTTGTTGCATGCCACTATCTGCTACTTTGCACTTCTTCCCACTTTGTTTCTCAGTGCTGTCTTTCACTTGCCAAGTTGACTCTCTCTCCTCTCTCTCTCTCTCTCTCTCTCTCTCTCCCTCTTTTTCTCTCTCTATATATGTAGCCGATATTATGTTAATGGGAGATGAATTCATGAAATATGCATTTGGAATCTTTAAAAATGCTTTGATCCATTTTGCCGTGTTTTTAATACAGACCCTCTTTAACATTGTGGGTTTTTTTTTCGTGTTGCTCTCTGATTGGAGTTTGTGCAGGTAATAATTATATCATCACTATTAGATATATATAAATATATATATATATATATATATTTGTCTCCAGATTTAGCTTCTGGGTATTTCTGAATCAGTTGTTACTTATGTTTTCTGGGTTTTCATTCTCAAGTTTTAACCTTTTTCACTTAAATATTCATATTATTTCTTAGTGGAATATATATATATATATATATATGTTTATGTATTTTTGGCTATGAAGATGGGTTGAGTACTACTGGGTTGATTTTGAGAAAGATTTCGTTTTGAATTGAGACTGCTAAATTTCTTGCCTTATTATTACTTCTGATTCATTTTTTTCCTTCTGGGTTATAATTTTTTTTGTTTTTTTGATTTCATTGTAGAATTCAAACACGGTCTATTGCTTTTCTAGTCCAAGCTGAGTTAAAAAGGGGGGAAAAAAAATGGTGTCGAGGTCTTATTCCAACTTACTAGATCTCACTTATGGTGATTCCCCAACGTTTGGCCGTGAGAGGAAGAGGCTCCCAAGAGTGGCAACTGTGGCAGGAGTGTTGTCTGAGATAGACGATGACACCGCCAACAGCGTCGGCTCCGATGCTCCGTCCTCGGTTTCGCAAGAGAGGATGATCATTGTTGGCAATCAGCTTCCGCTAAAAGTTCACCGAAAAGGCGATGGCGAATGGGATTTCAGCTGGGATGAGGACTCTCTACTTTTGCAGCTCAAAGATGGCTTGGGAGAAGATGTGGAAGTGATCTACATTGGCTGTCTTAGAGAAGAAATCGACCTCGACGAGCAGGACGATGTGGCGCAAACGTTGCTCGACTCGTTTAAATGCGTCCCGGCGTTTCTCCCTCCTGAGCTTTTCACCAAGTTCTACCATGGCTTCTGTAAGCAGCATTTGTGGCCTTTGTTCCACTACATGCTGCCTCTGTCACCTGATCTCGGTGGTCGCTTTGATAGGTCTCTTTGGCAGGCTTACCTTTCCGTGAACAAGATATTTGCTGATAAAGTTATGGAGGTGATTAGCCCTGATGATGATTTTGTCTGGGTTCATGACTACCATTTGATGGTTTTGCCTACTTTTCTCAGGAAGAGGTTCAATCGGGTGAAGCTCGGGTTTTTCCTCCATAGTCCGTTCCCTTCGTCGGAGATTTACCGGACTCTTCCTGTGAGGGAGGAACTCTTGAGAGCACTTCTCAACTCTGATCTTATTGGATTCCATACATTTGATTATGCCAGGCATTTTCTCTCTTGTTGTAGTAGAATGCTCGGGATTTCGTATCAGTCCAAGCGAGGCTACATTGGGCTCGAGTACTACGGTCGAACTGTTAGCATCAAGATTCTTCCTGTTGGGATACACATTCGGCAGCTTGAAAACGTGCTGAACCTCCCGGAGACCGCGTCAAAGGTTGCGGAGCTGCGAAATCGGTTTAGGGACCGAATTGTTTTGCTCGGGGTTGATGACATGGATATCTTCAAGGGTATAAGCTTGAAGCTTTTGGCTATGGAACAGTTGCTAATACAACATCCTGAGAAGAGGGGAAAAGTTGTTTTGGTTCAAATCGCGAACCCTGCAAGAGGGCGGGGGAAAGATGTCCAGGAGGTGCGGTCTGAGACGTATGCCACGGTGAGCAGGATCAACAAGACATTTGGTAGGCCGGGGTACGAGCCTGTGGTCTTGATCGATACCGCACTTCAGGTTTACGAGAGAAATGCTTATTATGTAATCGCAGAATGTTGTCTTGTTACAGCAGTGAGGGATGGGATGAATCTTATACCCTACGAGTACATTGTATGCCGGCAAGGAAATGAGAAGCTAGATGAGACTTTGGGGCTCAACCCGACGAACCTCAAGAAGAGCATGCTGGTTGTGTCTGAGTTCATTGGCTGCTCCCCATCTCTAAGTGGCGCAATTCGTGTTAATCCGTGGAACATCGATGCTGTGGCTGAAGCTATGGATTCTGCTCTTGTAGTCGCCGAGGCAGAGAAACAGATGAGACATGAGAAGCATTATAAGTATGTTATTTCGCACGATGTTGCGTATTGGGCGAAGAGTTTCTTTCAGGATTTCGAGCGGGCTTGTAGGGATCATGTGAGGAGGAGATGCTGGGGAATTGGTTTCGGTTTGGGGTTCCGGGTGATTGCTTTGGATCCAAGTTTCAGAAAGCTTTCTGTCGAGCATATTGTTTCGGCTTATAAGAGGACCAAGAACCGAGCAATCCTGTTGGATTACGATGGTGCTTTGATGGTGTCGAGTTCGATTAATGTGACTCCAAATGCGGAGGCTGTTGGCATTTTGAACAGCTTGTGCAGAGACCCTAAAAATATCGTCTTCCTTGTTAGTGGGAAAGATAGAAAGACTTTGACCGAATGGTTTTCTTCCTGTGAGAAGCTGGGAGTTGCTGCAGAATATGGTTATTTTCTGAGGTACAACACCCGCATTCCTGGCGAACAAAAAGAAAATGAGAAATGAAAAAAAAAAGAAACCAAAACAAAACAAGCACAAAATACACGCTTGGATATTGTTCTATGCACTTAACATGTTTAAATGTGTGGACACTTTCCTGATGATAGAAAATTTTTTTCCGCATTTTCGTTGTTGGTGTGAACATAGTGTGGAGTCTCGTTTGATACAAGTTGTGGGTTATACGTTTTGCAGGACGAACCACGATGCAGACTGGGAAACTTGTGTGTCCATTCCGGACTTTGATTGGAAGCAAATTGCTGAACCAGTAATGCAGTTATATGCGGAAACGACAGATGGTTCTACAATAGAGGCTAGAGAGAGTGCTCTTGTTTGGAATTACCAGCATGCTGATCCAGATTTCGGCTCTTGCCAAGCTAAGGAGCTTCTTGATCACCTTGAGAGTGTTCTTGCCAATGAGCCGGTTTCTGTCAAGAGTGGCCAGCACATTGTAGAAGTTAAACCTCAGGTTGGTGGGATTTTTCCTCTTTCCTTTGCATTGATATTCAAAGAATTTCTCCAGTGATAGTAAAAACCTAATAGTGATAGGAAGGATTTCTCCATTGGTTCCTACTAGTGACAGTAAAAACCTAATAGCAGGTTTGTCGATTAATTTAATCGGCTATATGGGTTAGCACGATTAAGCACGTGGCACGGCACGACACATAAACGTGATGTGACACAGAGCGCATAAAGTTATGGACCAATGAATCGTCCCAGGCCACATAATAAGGGACTTTTGTAGAACAACACGATACGCATAAATAGTGGGCTGTGCCGGCATGGCACAATAATACTATTTGAGTGTGCCTATTTAAATGGACCGTGCCAGCATACAGGCACAACCCATTTGACGGCTCGAACTATCCTTTATTACCAACATTAAAAGATGTTCAGGAGAAATTTTAGATGCAAGTTGTGTCTTATCAGTGATTCCTAAACTTGTATATTCTTTTGCAAATACGAGCGGAGGCAATTTTGCAGAGAACTTATGTACCTCCTCGTGATTTTGAATCTCCGAGAGCTAGACAGTCCTAAAATTATCTGATTAGGCTGCAGTGAGCCTGTCTTGAATAGGGAGGTTAACAAGAAAAGATTTTTAAATCTGGTAACTGCTAAGAGAAACAACTACGTCATAATATGATATCGGTTAGCTTATAAAACAAGATAAAAATGATCTTCCACTCTCTTTTATTATATTTTAATTAATGTAATTTTGTATAGTTTGCACCAATCTCCTGTAAGGTGAAATATGTTTCGTAAGATGTGTGAACTTCGTTTGTCTCCGACACAACAGGGTGTGAACAAGGGTCTCATAGCAGAACGTCTCCTCTTGACAATGAAGCAGAAATCAATACTTCCGGACTTTGTGCTCTGCATTGGGGATGACAGGTCTGATGAGGACATGTTCGGGGTGATAACGAGTGCAAAGGACTCTCTCTCTCCAGTTGCTGAAGTCTTTGCTTGCACCGTCGGCCAGAAACCAAGCAGGGCGAAGTATTACTTGGAAGACAAAACGGAGATTCTGAGGATGCTGCAGGGCCTCGCCAATGCTTCAGAGCAGGTGGCTCGGAATGCTCCACAGGCTTCCCAACGACTGGTTATTGCATAGAGTAAATACGCTCCTCAATGTCTCTCCTTTTACTCTTTCTTCTTCTTTCCCAGTCCCTAATTGTCTCGAACGTCTGGTTGGCCTGTTTGGATTTCTGGAAGCCTTGCTAGAAGTGCTTTTGCCTGCTTGCAGTTATCTTGTGTATGTGGTGGGTTTTAGTGATTCTGTTTAGTGATAAAAATGACGATTCTTCTTCGGCCAATGTCGTCAACAACGTCCTGCAAAACTCCGTTTAAGGAAAGGCTCTCAGCTTAATTACCGAAGACTTTGATTTGGGAGATGTAAAAGCAGCTTGTTGGAGCCATGGCAGCCACAAGACAGTACTACTGTATTGTGCAAACAAGTAGTAGTGTAGATGATTCTGTACCGAAAAATCGATGTTGTAACATATTCACATCGGCGGTGATGATTTGTCGAATGGAAAAAATGGTTTTGAATTTTACCTGTTTGAGATGTTTGGGGCATTTATCTATGTTGGCCCTTGGCTGTTTGAAATGTGTACGTTCTGTTCTCTTCGGTATTATAGTTATTTAAAGGTCGAAATCACCCTCTTTCCCCCATTGATCAACAAGCAACTTAAATTGGTTTAGATGTGATTTTTTATTAGATGTGATTTTTTAGTAAATGTTTGATAACTATATTTTTAAAAGAGCTTTTGAAGTTAAAATGACGTTAAATAACAAAAATATTTAAATAAAGTCTAAGATGATTTTTTTTTTTTGAAAGTTATATTTTTTGATTTTGACAGGAAACTCTTTTGAAGACTATAACCTTTTTGGACAAATCATATAAATATTTTCAGACTCAGGAAGTAAAAAATAACTTTAAAAAAGCTCTGTCAAACAGACTTTTATTATGCTTTTGAAACGTTGAATTTCCTGGGTAGTCCTTGTTATAGGGGGAATGTTTCGGATGCAACAGCTATCCTCCTTCCTGGTTTGTTGGTTAGGTTGGTCAGAAAAGCACTAAAGGAATGATTATACACACACACACACTAACATATATATATATATGAATTAAAAATAGTACTGATGTTGATCTTCGACCTATAGAGGAAGAAGGCAACAAGCAATTAAATTATTACATGATGAAAGCAACAATGAGAGCTTTGCTTGTCACATGGAATCCTTCTACAAAGGTATTGATACAAAACCCGACTTTCTTGACAAGTATGATAGTGTGGTTTTCAACCATGAAATGCTACAAAATACACTCAAACTCTCAGACACACGCAATATATATATATATATATATATATTAGTTATATAGCACGTGTTTTATACGTGCAGAATAAACAAACAAAACAAAGTAACAAAAAAAAAAATCACATGACGGATATTGGAGCTGCCACATGAAGACCACTGAAGCCCAGATGAAAGAGCATATTCGCCCTTTTATATGTAGGTAATAGATATATAGAACGAAAATTTTGACAACCACTAATCCGTATGTATCTTCATGACCAATTAAACTATTATAAAAGCCAACTGAGGAACTTACGTACACCATATTTGCATGCATACATGCATGGTGTTGTATTCGAATTTGAACCGGAGGACGGCAGTAGTACTCTCTTCGCATGAGGAAGCGGTGATTCTAGCCAAGTCCGATCTAGATGCGGCATCTGCTCCGTTGCCAATGGCATCGCCTGTTCCTGTTCTGGTACGTAAATCCGCTCCGATTCCACCAATACCGATCACGTTAGCTCCGGCGTCCTCAAGGTCATCTGGATTTTTTCCCCTATTTGGGACCAGTTGTCACAATATTTCGCAAATTATCAAGCTCCACTAATTTCTACCAAGACCTTGTGGTTCTAATTATCTATATTTCTTTTTGAGCAATTGCATAATTTTCGTCACATTAACATGTTCAGTCGCTTTCGTTTTATGCAAAACCTTATTGTTGACTTTTGGTGGTTGATCGCTAGTTAAACTCCACGTAAGTTCTTTTTTTTTTTTTTTTTTAGGAAAAGAAAATAATTAAGAAGATTAACTACAACATTAATAGCTTTAATTGATGAGTAGTTTAAATGTGTCTTAATTATGATAACGCATTATTTAGCTTAAGGTAGCTTATCCTCTGATTTGGTACCGACTTTTCATAAAAGCCTTAAGGTTTGGCCAAAAGGAAGTAAATGGCCTGGCCGAAAAGAGCCTAAGGACAAGCGACTCCTCTAATCCTACTGAGGAACAATGATATATAGGCCGGAAAAGCCTTGGCCTAGGCAACCACGGATCTTTGAAAACCCGAACCCTATCATCACTCCCGATCTTCCACCGGATTCCCTTTTCCAATAAAATATTTACTAGGTTTATTGGCCAAAAATTCTTTCGTGCATATGTTGTGACAACCTCAATCGTCAATCTATATGTGGCATGTCAATCTCCCCTTCAAATAAGTTCATGTAATTATATGTGCAAGCAAACATTTCCCTCCAAATTTTAACAACCGAACTCCTTGATTTTAGAGAAGTAAATTCAGAAAACAAAAACGTTCGTAAACATCTTTCCGAAACAACTCTAGTAAACCATAAATTTTAAATTTTTTTAATTTTGAGTCTCGATCCGCTGCAATACTCTATCCACTCCTTGTCATATCATAAAGTTAGCCACAATTTAGACGTAAATAGTTTGTCTTTCTTACTATCAACATTTATAGTTTGCATAGCACAACCATAACCATTACATTTTATATAGTTGCATATATATATATATATATATATATATATAGTACTCATATACAAACAAGACACATCATATAGGATGGGCTAATTCATTAGGTAATTCTGCCTTCTCATCGGTCTTATTGGACTTGCAATAATAATAAAAGATAGTGCTGATATATATATATATATATATATATATATGTATACACACACACACACACACGAAACAAAGCCCTAAATAGCCAACAACAAAGAGATCACCTTAAGTCCATCCAGTTTGTCATGAAAAACGAACACAGCCAAGACTGGAACAAGAGGCAAACGCAATGCACTTATAACATTGCAGAAGAGAGAAAACTTTTCCCAACGCAAACTCTTCGAACTCTCCGCTTTAGCCCTTCCACTCTCCGCTAGAGAAAAGACCAACCACGGTGACACAACTCGCCACAAACGACTGACCTATGATCAACTCAATGACAGCTCCAACTGTCATGACTTTCAAGACCTTCTGAAAGAAAAACTCTGAATCCGCTGCAAAAGTCCAGCCCCGGCTGAAGCACCGACAGTGCATACAAATCCGATTGCGTACTTTCCATTCGAGGCTGCAGCTGAATCCGCTGCATCGGAGTGGAACACCAGGAGCGCAGAGGAGGCGGTGAGAAGCACGGCGGAGTTGAGAATAAACGGCGTGAACTTCTGCGAGTTGAGGAAGAAGGAGAAGACGGCGGTGAAGCCTAATTGGGATGCGTTGATGAGGGTGAAAGTCGACACTGGAAAGTACAAGAGCCCCACTGAAGATAAGAAGCAGCCTCCGGCTATTAGCAGGCCAAGGGTGAGATAAGAAGAAGCTAGGACTTTTACGGAGGGGTCGTTTCCGGTGGACGTGATCATCGCCGTTTGGTGTCGGGTTTTTTGGCGGGATTGGAGAAGAAATTGTAGGGTATGAGAATTGGGAAGCCTACTTTTTGGAAAAATGTTCCTATCCATTTGCTTTGTCCTCCTTTGCTGTAGTATAATCTTCCCAAGAGTGTTGCTGTAGTTTGGCCAAGCAATAAAAGTACTGCAAATAGGGCAAGTTTAAGCCACCATTTGTAATTTCTTTGGTTGGTGCTAGTATTTGTTTGTGCAACTGAGTTTGCTTCTTTCTCTTCATGATCTGGTTATAAGAACAAAATGGAAAAAATAACAAGTTCTAAATTTTTATTTACAATTACTTTTAGTTCTTTGCCAAGATATGAAAAAGAGAGTAGTATTTAAAATATGTTGGGAAATAAAAATAATGAATAAAAAAAAATTAAGCAATTTGACTTACCCATTATTATTTGAAGCTAAACTTGTTGAGGTTCTCCCATGGCTAAGCTTGTCAAGGTTTTAAAAGAGCTCCAAAAACACAACCACACTGACTTTTAACTTGACTCAAATAGAGAACAGATAGACTAGCTAGAGAATAATCATTTTTCCATATAGCCTAATAGTTCAGTGAGTGCTACTCCAAAGGTCAAAAAAAAAAAAAAAGAAAGTTCTTAAGATCCCATTTGGATAATAAGTTAGAGTTGGACTTTTGTTATAGCCTAATAGTTCAATGATTGCTACTCCAAATGTCAAAAAAAAGAAAGTTCTTAAGATCCCCTTTGGATAACAAGTTAGAGTTGGACTTTTATGTGTGTGTGATCCCGTTTGGATAATAAGTTAGAGTTGGACTTTTGTTATAGCTTCATAGTTCAATGATTGCTACTCCAAAGGTAAAAAAAAAAAAGTTCTTAAGATCCTGTTTGGATAATAAGTTAGAGTTGGACTTTTGAAATGCGGATTGAAAATGAACTGTGATATTTAAATAACAAGAAAACCCGAAATATGTTTAATTTTGATGAGTAATATTATGGAATTTTTTTTATAGTAATTATAAGCGCATAGTAAAAAAAAAAAAATCATCTTATTTCAACAAGAGATAAGAAATTCATGTACGTTGTAAACGAAAGAGATTGAGAGAAAAAAAAATAAGTGAAATCATATTATAGTTAGAGTACGAGCTTCAAAAGCTAACCTGAAAAACAGAGGTTGGAGACAGACTTTTCAAAATGACCTCTAAATTCGCCACTTTCAAAAAGAAATTATACAAGCAAAAATGGTGGGTCATCAAAAGTATTTCATTTCAATGATTCTCAAATATTGGGTGGTGTAATTTGTCGGCCTAATTTGATACATATATATATATATATATTCTCAAATTCCACAAAAGCTCAGTACAACTTGCCTAGCCAGAGTTGGAGGGTAGACATGTAAGCATGTCAATCTTTTTTGTGACATATGTCACTATCTTCATCCGTATCTCAATCAATAAGGTTTTTTTTTTATTTTTTTATTTTTTATTTTTTATTTTAATGAAGAAGACAAACATCAACAATAATTCATATAGTTTTAAACTATATATAAAAAAAAAAAAAAAAAACTGGTCTTGATAAATAACCGTTCCACCAATAAATTCGAATGAATTGCTTAGAGATTATGGATGTGCACTAAGTTTTGAATCAACAATCGAGCAGTGGCGGAGGTATTACGGATCCAGTGAGGAGCTGAAATTTTTTTTTTAATTTTCATTTTGCTTTAAAAAATTTTGTATTTGACTGCTTTGCTCACATTCAAAGTGAAATAGTCTATATAAGCCCCCACTTAAGTATATAAGTATATCCAATCAAGAATATGGAAATTTGAAAAGAAAGAAAGTAGAATGGGACTTCCATTTTCCTGTTCTTATTACCACATTTGATAAATTTAAAGAAAATTTTTTAACCCAATATCAATGATAGCCTCTGAAAAATTATCAGGATCACTCCAAATTTTGCCTATTTAGTTACAAAACCAGTGAGGGAACTCAACCAAAACTGGGGGTTTTTTTTTTTAAACATGCATCCATATAATCCTAGTAGTTATAACCAAATTCTTTTCTTCATAAATTTACCTCAAAATATTTTGAAATTTATTATTTATCATATGTCATTATAACCAATAGTGATCATATGTCATTAGAATGTATTGTAGCAAATATCATATTTTATAGGTATTTTTTAAATTTATGGTACGTTTTTTAAAAGATGATAAATTATAATATATATTTTTTGATAAATAATTGGATTTCCTTTGATTTTCTAAAAAATTACATATTTACTGTTAACTTTAATAATAAATTTATGTGTATAGTTTCATGTTAGAGAGAGAAAGAGATAGGATGGGTGAGAGAGAGACTGAAAGGAGAAAGGAGGAGGTTTTTTTTTTTTTTTTTTTTAAATACCTAAAAATTTTATGCTATAATTTAAAATTACTCTTTTCAAAAATGTATTTTTCTCTTTTTCCTAAATTATATTTTTTAAAAAAGGGTTATATGCAAGAATGTCATAGATTTGATACTTCCTTATATTTGTGTCCGTCATAGCTTTAAAGTTAATAATTTTATCATTTTATAATACTAAAATTATTAACTTTAATATTAAAATAGATAAAGTTATAAGGTGGTACTCAAAATATTGTTCACCACCTGATTTTCTCCTTAAAAAAATACCTATATTAGTTTGTTTGGTGAAATCACTCAAACAATTCAACTCAAACTTTTTTGTCTTTTTCCCAAAAAATTTTTATCTTTTTTCTAAAAAGTTTTTTTGTCTTTTTAAAAAATTCAAAAAAATTTATTATTAAAACTTAAAAATTTCAACTCAAACCGTTTCACTAAACAAATACCTATGAGTTTGTATTGTAACCAAACCAAAAGGTCGGTTGGGCCAACCTAGCCCAAAGCTCGACTTGACCTTGCAAAACTTGGGCTAGGCCGGTTGGTCGGCCCGGAATAACACAACTTAATATCGTCAAATCTTGTTCGTTGTCGTTGTTGTTTTTTTTTTTTTTTTTTTTTTTTAAGACTTAAAAGACAAAGAGGTCTACCACGTGAAAAAAAAAAAGGGAAAAAGGATAACAAAATTGTTGTTTTTGTTACCTCAATGACTTCACACTTAGAGGTAAAGGTAAAAAATGTGACTCTTTTAAAAACCTCTTGATAATTTTATCACTGTTTTTAAACACTTTTAACTTTTTTGCCACTTAAAGCACTCAACCTAATATATTTCATCCGAATTTCTCCTATTGGTAAAAGAACTATTAAGATACTCCGTATATTCTATACCAGATGTCATCAGAACTAACAGTAATCACTAATAGTGTTGGTCACTAGCTTTAGTCGCCAGCGCCAATCACCATAATATTCTAGTAGACTGGCAACCACAGCCAAAGACCTTCGACTATGCATGTTAAAAATAAAATTAAAATTTCTAGTAGTATATCTAAAATATTTAGATTCTACTAAAATTTTCGGTTACCGGCGTTGGTGAGACGTCCGTCCATCCATGTTGAAAACAAAAAACTTTTTAATAGAATATCTAATATATTCTACCAGAATCTTTCGGCGACCGAATCCGGAGATGTCCAGTTATCTGTGTTGAAAACAATATATATGTATATATATTTTAATAGAATATCTAAATAATCAAAATGAAAATGAGTGAATATTTAAAAATGTATGTTTAGTCAAAATGTGAATCGAAGATTAACTATGATATTTAAATAGTGTAAAAACTTGAAATACGTTTAGGAAAAAAAAAAAAAAAAAGACCACATGGATCTCGTTTTGTTTCGTTGTGAGCGTTGTGAGCATTTAGAAAAAAGAATCATCTCATTTCAACTTTAAGTAAGAAAATATAGATTTTTAAAGTTTGAGTTTTTTGAAAATAGAAGAGAAAGAAAAAAATATATATAAATTTGAAACGTTGTGTAAACAAATGCCTTTAAAAAAAAAAAAAAACACTCCGGAACTGCAACTGAATCTAAGTTCAAACGAGCCCTAAGCCTAAAAAAAAACATTATTAAAAAAAATTAAGGGTTCGTTCGTTTCGTAAGTTTGAAATGAACAAATCTTTCTAATTATGAATTGAGAAGTTATTTTTATTTGGATGTGTAAAAAAAAAAAAATGTCATTATGAGAAGGAATATAATTTCTAAATGGTGCATATGTTTGAATAGATATTGAAAAGAGTCTTTCAAAAAAAATGGTTTTCTAATAGATTTACTAAGATCTTAGTATAGTTTGATCAGATATATACATATTTTTGTTCGTTTCTTTATTATTAACACATAAAAAAGATTGTGATTACATGTATAATTTATCGATAATTTTACACTAATTCTATCATAAAATATATAATTTTGGTCCTCTATAAAAATAATATTCTATCATAAAATGTATAGTATTGATCCTCTTAAAAAAATAATCAGAGAAGATCCAAATGAATTAGCAAGATATCTAATTAATTAGACACCCAATTGAGGGGCCACCCTCTAGTCACCCATTCACCTCTATTGAAAATAAAAAGGAAAATCACAAAAGTCACTGACTAACACCATAACTCAGACGAATGAAATCTCAAACTTGTACTTATCATTTTAATTTGAAGTGACCTTAGACATATCATTAAGACTTCCTATTGTTGACTATTAAATTAGAACTGTCATTTTAGTTTTCGTATTAGATTAGTTTTCTTACTAATTTTACAATGTAAATATTTATAAATCAGATAGTTAAAAATAAATTTAAAAACTAAAAAAAGCAGTTCTGTAATTTTTTTTTTTTTTGGAAAAAGGGTTCTACCTTATAATCTAAATGTTTTATTTATCATTTAAGTTTAATTTTAATTAAATTATATTTTTTTATATCAGTTTTTATCTTTTTTTAAAAAATTAACAAAATTTATAATTAATTTTTAAAAAATCAATCAACTCTAATATAAAATTTTCTTTTTCATCAAACGAACCAAATGCAAGTTAAAGTTTTCAAGTTTTACTCCATGCATGTACGACCTCCAAGAAACAAAGACAAGGAATTTTGCACTTATATTTGCGTGGAAACTAAACAGATTGTACCGTTTTGCAGCCTTTGACATTTTCGTTTCCCTTGGGTCATTGGTCGCACATATATATATATATATATATATATATATATATATGCATTTGATGAATTCTACTTTAGCTTTAGATCTTGCCATTTGCCAATATTATTAGGGTGGATAAGGTGAGTTGGAGGAATGTTACTTTTGAAGGGTAATTTATATTCCGAAAAAGAAAGCGATAAAATATACTCTTATTTGACAAAAATAGTGCATTTATTGAAAACAAATAGCTATCACAAACAGAAAAAGAAGCGACCTCCGGTGACAAACCAACTAACACTACCAAAGAAGACAAAATATGTCCTCTCTAAAGATCACGAAGCCATCATCACCACCAAGACCATCACCATAGAGCCCAAGGCATCTTCTCTAAAATTGGGAGTACGGTGGCCAACCAAAAGCGACGTAGACTCCGACTAAAAGGAAGAAACACAAATCGCACAAACCTAACGAGAGAAAGGGGGAGAGAGTTCTCTTTTTTTTTTTTGTTTTATTGTTTAAGAAATTGGTTCAACAATTTTATCCTCTTCTGCCCCCATGATTTGGAAAACATAATTTTTAAAGAATAAAGAGAGATCAGTCTTTATTGATTCACTTGCTAATTCTCTACTGGATAAACGAAAGGTGAAATCGTCTTTTTTTATTATTATTATTTATTTTTAGGAATAAATAACCGGAATTTATAAATGAAGTACAACTAATTTACAAAGGTGCCTAGGTCAAAATCTGAAAATCCTAAAACATTAAAGTCGGCGGGCAAATCAGTCAGCAACCTGAGCCCACTCCCAGTGAAGTGAGAACAAGACACTCCGACTCCTTTGAATTCAATTTGTCAACTTTTTAAAACCCGTCTCTCTCTAGTCTCAACTACTTTTCACTATTTTAGCAAAAAAAAACTACTTTCCATTAAAACTTCTCTAAAACATAAGAACAAAAAACAAAACTACTTTATATTAAAAAAATGATAACAAAAATAACAAAAACAAAAATTTCGTCCCCAACTCCCAACGATTTTATTAATTAATTAATTAATTTATTTATTTTTTGGAAGTGCCTCTTTCATTCATTGTTTCTATAGTTGACCCCGTTCTCTTTAGTTCTTTGTTATGGTCATTTTTCACCTCTTTGACACTAATAATTGGATTTCCTTTGATTTTCTAAAAAATTACATATTTACTATTAACTTTAATAATAAATTTATGTGTATAGTTTCATGTTAGAGAGAGAAAGAGATATGAGTGAAAGGAGAAAGGAGGAGGTTTTTTTTTTTTTTGATACTTAAAAATTTTATGCTATAATTTACCATTACTTTATTCAAAAATGTTAATTTTCTCTTTATCCTAATTTATATTTTTTTAAAAAGGGTTATATACAAGAATGTCATAAATTTGACACCTCCTTATTTTTGGTTTTGTCATAATATTAAAGTTGATAATTTTATCATTTAATATATTAAAATTATCAATTTTAATATTAAATTAGATAAAATTATAAAGAGATACTCAAAACATTACTCTTCACCCAATTTTCTCCTTAAAAAAATACCTATACGTTGCAACATTCTCATTTTTGTTTGAATTGTAACCAAACCAAAAGATCGGTTGGGCCAACCAAGCCCAAAGCTCGACTTGAACTTACTCTTTTACAAACCTCCTGATATTTTTATCACTGTTTTTAAACACAAACTTTTTGCCACTTAAAGTACTCAACCTAATATATTTCATCCGAATTTCTCCTATTGGTAAAAGAACTATTAAGATACTATTCTCTACCAAATGTCATCAGAACTAATAGTAACCACTAATAGTGTTGGTCACTAGCTTCTGTCGCCAGCGCCAGTCACCATAATATTCTAGTAGACTAGCAATCGCAGCCAAAGACCTTCGATTATGCATGTTAAAAATAAAATTAAAATTTATAGTAGTATATCTAAAATATTTTAGATTCTACTCAAATTTTCAGTTATCGGCATTGGTGAAATGTCCGGCCATCCATGTTGAAAATAAAAAACCTTTTAATAGAATATCTAATATATTCTACTAGAATTTTCAGACGACTAGAGCCAGAGATGTCCAATCATCTATGTTGAAATATTATATATATATATATATATATTCTAATAGAATATCTAAATAATCAAAATGAAAATGAGTGAATATTTAGAAATGTGTGTTTAGTCGAAATGTGAATCGAAGATTAATTATGATATTTAAATAATGTAAAAACTTGAAATACGTTTAGAAAACAAAAAAAGTGACCACATGGATCTCGTTTTATTTCGTTGCTCTCGTTGTGAGCGTTTAGAAAAAAGAATAATCTCATTTCAACTTTAAGTAAGAAAATATGGACTTTTAAAGTTCAAGTTTTTTAAAAATAAAAGAGAGAGAAAAAAAGAGAGATAAATTTAAAACGTTGTGTAAACAAACAACTTTTCAGGAGGAAAAAAAAAAAAAAAACTGCAAAACTCCAACTAAGGCTAAGTTCAAACGAGCCCTAAGCCTTAAACAAAACAAAAAAAAAAAACAAAAAAAAAACATTATTAAAAAAAATTAAGTATAAAAATTAAGGCGTTCCCACTATCAATATATATTACGTAATTTAACGAAAGTAAACATTTTGATTTTAACATTTAGAAGATTACATACGATTTAGCTATTCACAAGTAAGAACAATAATCATAGAAAAGCCCCATCTTAAATTTCATTGATTAACCTCTCCCAAAGGGGAAGCTACAAAAACGCTCTCATTCGTTCCGATCATCAGCATAAGACTAATAATCAAGATAGTGCTGATATATATATATATATATATATATATATATGTAGACACACACACGCACACACGAAACAAAGCCCCAAATAGCCAACAACAAAGAGATCACCTTCCCTAACTGAAGCTGTTTGAGCTCTCCGGTTGACCGCCTCCACTTTCAGCTGGCGAAAAGTCCGATCGCCGCAATCCAGCTCGCCACTAACGACTCGAAGATGATCACCTCAATGACAGCTCTAGCAGTTTCAACTTTTATGAGGGTTGCATAAATAATACATTCTATAATATAGCTAAGATAACACTCAATAATATAGGGACGTTGCTTTAGTGTTAATAAAAATTCTTGTAGGGTTGCTTTAGAGGACACTCCCTGAAGAGTTGATCAGGCGTTCGTTTGTTTCGTAAGTTTCATTATTTGTTTTTTCATTTTGAAATGAAAAAAAAATCTTTTTTATTATGAATTGAGAAGTTATTTTTATTTGGATGTGCAAAAAAAAAAATGTCATTATGAGAAGGAATATAATTTCTGAATGGTGCATATGTTTGAATAGATATTGAAAATAGTCTTTTGAAAACAAATGGTTTTCTAATAGATTTAATAAGATCTTAGCCTATTTTGTTCGGATATATACATATTTTTGTTCGTTTCTTCATTATGAACACATTGAAAAAAAAATTGTCTTAATTGGAGAGGAAATATAAAAGTTATGACATCTTAAAGTTCGAATTAAAGAGAGAAAAACTTTTGAGTCTAAAAATACTAATGTGCAAAATAGGTTTGAAATCAAAGTAAAAATGTAAAATGAGGGGAGAGAGTAATCTAAAAAATTAACCTTATTCTCATTTTGGTTCCGAAATGGAAATGAAATTTCAGCTTGAAAAATGTTGTTGCCAAACGTCATTTCTATTCTGAAATGAAAATAAAATAATTTAAAACCTAGAAAATAAAACCCTCCCTTGTTAATACACAACATAGAGTTCTTAATTAATAATACAAAAAAAAAAAGGACAAATGACATCGCTATATTCTTCTTCTATGCAAAAATAAACAATAGAAAATTACCGGTGAAATATTCAAATAACTTTAATAGGGATATCTACTAGAATGGTACTCAAAATAGAAGTCACGTCTTTAGAAATTGACTACATTTCAAAGTATTATATATGGATGTCCATTTGATACCTAATAATGTAATAAATACCTTTAAGATTGGTAAACTACAAGATTGCTATTTTTGGATACACACACGATTAAAATGCACATACTCTATTTTTATTTATAATATTCTAGTACAAATATTTGTAGTTTCAGTTTTTAATTACGTTATTAAGGTGGTCAAATTGATATTCCTTACATCAAAATGATAGACCAATTTGTTGACATTAATCATAACGTGATAAAAGATAAGTATAAAAAAGAAATAAATTAATTTAAGGGGATATATTTATGTATCATCTTAAATGACAATATATAAATATATATAATCATCATTAGTTACACAAAAGACTACAATAATTAAATTCTCAAAGACAAAAAAACTACAACAATAAAATAGAAAATAAATTTATGATTTTCTGAAGTTGTAGGTATTTTTAAAATGAAAGAATTTTTAACAAATTCGAGTATAGACAAACAAACCCAAACTACAAATGCATTCATTTATACATCTCGAAATATTGAACACTTTTCTTCAACAACTACTACTTGTTTGTTTTCTCATGTAACAAACAATTGCAAATTTAAAGGGACTATGTGTCCTTTTTATAACATTTTTGTGCTATTGTACTTTCTAACACCTTTCTTTCTTGGTACAAGCTATTTTGTTTTAATGCGAGTTCGAGCTCATCCTAATGCACAAGCTCGATCCTATTCGGGGTTTGGGGTCGACCCAATCTTGGGGTTGGATTAGCCTAGTCCCGAAAATCAGGACGTGAGTCCGGGTAAGGTCGCTCAGACTAAACCTAGGTCTGCTAGGACAAGGGTTGAGGTTGCCATCAACCCTAACTCCATTCCCGGCTTTGAGTTGTTGTTGATCCTCATTCTCGATTGACCTTAATATTATACAATACAAAGTTATGGTGCATCAAATATTGTATTAGCTTATAATCACCTTAATATTTTAATAATACCGAATACTCTATTATATTATAATAATTTAATACACTACAATATGATACGATACACCGTATAAGTAAACAAAAATGCCATCCACAAATTGGTAATTCAATTTGCACGCATGGTGCTGGAGATTTCACATGCATTGGTAATCATTTTTGGGTTGTTATAATGAAGCTTATTCAAAAGTCTAAGAACTAATTAACTAATTAGGATTCTAAACATATAAAATAAATATCAAATATCTTCCTCTCCAAGTTCGAATGAAATACGGTGTTACGTTCTATTTTCCGAAATTGTAAATATATTCTTTCAATAACAATGTTGTCACTCTCTTAAAACTACTCCTCTAATTTGACATCTAGTATTGAATAATGTCACAGAGCCATTAAAACTCCCTGTCATCAGTTCATAAAATATATATTTTCCTCAACCGTAGAGAATTTGTCAAAAAGTCATACTCGATATATACAGGTACCTTTAGGTGTCTTCCATTTGTGGAGTCTGACACATATTATTTTCTCCTGATCATGCGTCATTCGAATTCATTGATGGAACCAGTTATCTATCAGTGTCGAGTTTTCTATTATATGAGGATTTGTGTGTGAATTGGTGATGGTATTGTCTTAAAAAAAAAAAAAAAAAAAAAACCTCACTGAGTTACAATGCGCGTGTCTAATGTATATATATTACACACTCTTTAGGTTTCCTCCCAAACCCAATGAAACTACTGCGAAATACAGACCCCAATTTAATTGTTTGGTTCCTACTTATAATAAAACTTTTTTTTTTTTTTGGTTGCTAGAATTACATTTGAAGATGGAAAGCCCCCTTCCACATAAGTTTAAAACTATCCTTTTGAGTGGTTTGTCACATTTACCCTTTACCAATTGATATATATATATATATATATATATTTAAAGTTATTCTTTGTATAAATGCAAAAAAAAAAAAAAGGAATTATGTCAATCCTAAAATGATAACGCAGTCCCTCTACGGATGCAAAACACCTTTTCTCGTTGTGTCAGAACAGATCCTTGTGAATCCGAAGGCGAGGTCTTAGGGTGGGGAGAGTCCGGAAGGCTCTTATTCTAATAATCCATCTGTACAAGCAGGAGGTGCCATTTGGATGCTCACACAATAATAATAACGATAACTGTTTAATCGTTGCAGATATAGCATAATGGAAATTTCGTTATTCACTTCATCATAAAATATAAAATTTGAATTGCTTTAATATAAGAGGCCAGTCTAGAATTCAAAATAAATTATTCTTTTTTTTTTTTTTTTAACTTGAGGGATCAAGTTTCTTTTTGAAATGTATGCGTAGGAAAAAGAGAATCATTTTAAATATTGAAATGTAGAAAAATGGGAAGAGCTCCAAGAAGATAAGGTTGATTTCTTGTTGAAATTAACGGCATAATTCTGTAGTGTACATGCTACAGATACAACGTCAGTTTTGTTTTTGTTTTGTTTTACTACTTGTCGATATTTTTATTTGTAGGTGTCAAATATATATATATATATATATATCACATAATTTAATGCTGAGATATTACCTTTATAAGTCAAAAGATGATAATTGTTATGACGCAAGGTATGAAAAAGTTTAATTAGAATTGGAATTCTGTAACACAAAATATTTCAACATTCAAGATGATATATGTAGCCAAGAATCTTCTAATTACGAAATGATTTTAGCAAAACAATTTCCTAATTATTGATAGTCTTTATGCCAAGATTAGATAATTAATTCGCAAATTTTGCACGAATTAAAGTCTGCATAACCCTTATGTATCATGCTGCAATTATTAATATCAATAACCTTTTTTTAAAAGGGAAATTTCAATCATTACATCGTAGAAATTACAAACATATAGAATTGATCCTGAGTTATAGAGATAAAACTCTCAATGAAAACTGGTATCATCATACATTCTGATAATGTACAAGGGGAAAAACGGATGTCTAAGACCCGAAAACGAGATAGTATCTTGACCTACCACTATCGAGTACACATAAAGCTCTTTTCAGTAATTCCTCTACATTCGATGAAAACTCTAGACCGATTGAGAGGCTACCAATTGTAGCACTGAGGCCACCACTAAATCTGTCTAAATTCATAAATAACAGAACCAAAATACTGCACAGACTCTAATTCGATGTGTAAAAAACTAATTCGGATGGTGGGAAAACCACCATTATTATTATTACAAATCATAACGCAAAAAAAAAATAAAAATAAAAACAAAGTAGTAAACCTAAAAGGCGAAGACAAAGACACCATTATTAGAATTAAAATCCTAAAATAAACTAGGAAAATCTCACCACCACAGATGCAGTCATCAGCAATAACTAGGCCACTGCAGCTACCACGACCAAACCAAATAAAGCTATTGAGAAGAAATTTACCATTGAAAGACCTAGCACCCAACAAGTCATTGTCTTTTACATATCATATACATCCTAAAACGACATTGAATAGCCAAGCTGCAACCCATATCTTTCTTATGGTGATGAGATCTCTTTCACATGGGCTGGGAATTTGGAGGTCAACCCGGAGGTGCTGCCGAACTCCGGCCTAAAAAAGGAGAGACAAGACTGCAAAATCCTAGGGCAAAGAGAAAAGTTTAGAGAGAGAAAGAGAGAAAGAAAGAAAGAGGTCTCATATCAGACCCAATATATTAACCTAATTAAATTATCAAAGAACTAATGAAAGTATAATATACGTTTTCCAATTAATAAATGTGTGGGAAAATTAAGCTGTGTAGCTTTTTTTAATCACCTAATCTAGTAAATGACCCATTTTTTTATTTAAGAAAATGGTCGTTTGTTATTTTTCAGGATCATTTAAGATAAATATTGATTAACCGTTTTAGAAAAAAAGAATCTTTTAACTAATTTTTAAAAAATTCAGTCATTTATTAAAATAACTTCTTAAAAAAAATTTATATTTAGTTATAAATCCCTAAATGTGTGTGGAGTTTTTATGATTTGGGAAACTGGCTGAAGCCATGATTTACAATTAATTTCTTCTTTCTATATGATATACAAATAGAAAAGATTGTGATTACATGTATAATTTATCGATAATTCTACACTAATTTTATCATAAAATATGTAATTTTGGTCCTCTATAAAAATAATATTCTATCATAAAATATATAGTATTGATCCTCTTAAAAAAATAATAAGAGAAGATCCAAATAAATTAGCAAGATATCTAATTAAATAGACACCCAATTGAGGGGCCACCCTCTAGTCACCCAACCACCTCTATTGAAAATAAAAAGGAAAATCACAAAAGTCACTGACTAACACCATAACTCAGACGAATGAAATCTCAAACTTATACTTATCATTTTAATTTGAAGTGACCTTAGACATATCATTAAGACTTCCTATTGTTGACTATTAAATTAGAACTGTTATTTTACTTTACGTATTAGATTAGTTTTCTTACTAATTTTACAATGTAAATATTTATAAATTAGACAATTAAAAAATAAATTTAAAAACTAAAAAAAACAGTTTTGTAATAAAATTTTTTTTTTTTGGAAAAAGGGTTCTACCTTATAACCTTAAGGTTTTGTTTGCTATTTAAGTTTCATTTCAATTAAACTGTACTTTTTCATATCAGTTTTTTTTTTTTTTTTTTTCTGAAAAGTCAATAAAATTTATAATTAGTTTTTGAAAAATCAACTAATTTCAACATAAAAATTTCATTTCCATCTAGCGAACTAAACGCAAGCTAAAGTTTTCAAGTTTTACTCCACGCATGTACTACCTCCAAGAAACAAAGACAAGGAATTTTGCACTTATATATATTTGCTTGGAAACTAAACAGATTGTACCGTTTTGCAGCCTTTGACATTTTCTTTTCCCTTGGGACATTGGTCGCACATATATGTATATAAACATATATATATATATATATGCATTTGATAAATTATACTTTAGCTTTAGATCTTGCCATTTGCCAATATTATTAGGGTGTATATATATAAGGTGAGTTGGAGGAATGCTTCTTTTGAAGGGTAATTTATATTCCGAAAAAGAAAGCGATAAAATATACTCTTATTTGACAAAAATAGTACATTTATTGAAAACAAATAGCTATCACAAACAGGAAAAGAAGCGACCTCCGGTGACCAACCAACTAACACTACCAAAGAAGACAAAATATGTCCTCTCTAAAGACCGCGAAGCCATCCTCACCACCAAGACCATCACTATAGAGTCCAAGGCATCTTCTCTAAAATTGGGAGTGCGGTGGCCAACCAAAAGCGACGTAGACTCCGACTAGAAGGGAGAAACACAAACCGCACAAACCTAACGAGAGAAAGGGGGAGAGAATTCTCTTTTTTTTGTTTTACTGTTTAAGAAATTGGTTCAACAATTTTATCCTCTTCTGCCCCCATGATTTGGAAAACATAATTTTTAAAGAATAAAGAGAGACCAGTTTTTATTGATTCACTTGCTAATTCTCTATTAGATAAACGAAAGGTGAAATCGTCTTTTTTTATTATTATTATTTATTTTTATGAATAAATAACCGGAATTTATAAATGAAGTACAACTAATTTACAAAGGTGCCTAGGTCAAAATCTGAAAATCCTAAAACATTAAAGCCGGCGGGCAAATCAGTCAGCAAGCTGAGCCCACTCCCAGTGAAGTGAGAACAAGACACTCCAACTCCTTTGAATTCAATTTGTCAACTTTTTTAAACCCGTCTCTCTCTAGTCTCAACTACTTTTCATTATTTTAGCAAAAAAAAAAAAAAACTACTTTCCATTGAAACTTCTCTAAAACATAAGAACAAAAAACAAAACTACTTTATATTAAAAAAAATAATAACAAAAATAATAAAAACAAAAATTTCGTCCCCAACTCCCAACCATTTTATTTGTCTCTTATCTTTTTTTTTTTTTTTTTTGAAAGTGCCTCTTTCATTCATTGTTTCTATAGTTGACCCCGTTCTCTTTAGTTCTTTGTTATGGTCATTTTTCACCTCTTTGATAACTTTTATCTAAATTAGTTTGGTATTTTAAATTATATGTATCTAACATACTGTCCATTAAATAACTTCATGCCCAAAAATTCAATCTTGGGCTGTCCAAGTATCATTTTTCTTTCAGATAACAGCGATCATAATTAGTTCCTACACTTTTCTTAAAACAAATAATTAAAGAAAAAGGAAAGTTTTTTCCCTCTAGTGTATGGTTGGGGCTTGTATATACTTTTCAATGTTCTAGAAACACGATATTGCAGTGAGATGATCAATAAAATTTCTATTTTGAATAGAAAAATTATATATCTATGTACATTTTCTTTCAAGCGTGAGAATTGTGCTTATGGGGTTTTATTTTTCTAAATATCTGAGAATTAAAATTTAATCGTAACTTTGATCTTTTCCAGGAGGAATTTTCCTTGAACCGGTATTTATGATAACGAAAATTCTATTGATTAGAAATGTTGGAGTAATAAAGAAATTTCCTTAAGGAAATCTTGTTTTTCCTTCGAAATATTGAAAGAAATTTATTTTCTGATGATCAGAAGTCAACGCTAGCAATAATAATATTCCCACTACATAATACATATACTCTGTGACAGCCAAAAAAAAAAAAAGGTGTGCTGTCATTAATTTAAAGCTTGAATTTAAAGAAGAAAATAGCTAATTGACTGATAAATGAAGGACTTAAAAGATAACTTCCAAAATTTTCATACCTGTATATATAGAGTCTTTATCATGTACGTGTCTTTTCCTTTTCTCATTAATTACCAAATAAAAACATAAGTACAACCATGTCTGGCAAATCAATAACAACTCAATGCAAATTTAGATGTGAAGAAAAAGTTTTTAAAAAATGACGTATCTACATATGGGTTGGCAATTCATGTTTGCGGGTCGTGTTCAGGCTGACATGATTATAGCATGACACGATTAAGGTAAACATGAATACGACGTGATTAGTAAACCTATTGAAAATCTAAACATAAACACAAAATGCTTAAAACACGACTATCACGACACGGCACGTTAACACGATAATTAAACTGTCTATGACTGTTTGGCACGAAAACGACTCATTTATGACCCAATTAAGTGAAAAAATTATTTAAAAAAAATTAAACACGTGGTAACTAATTAAAATACCAAGGTTTCAATCTTCATGATAATTAACACACATGTAAACATAAACACAAGTCTATAAAAAGTATTTTTTCATTTACAATTTTAAAACTTTCTTATATATGGGCTATAAACAGGCCGTGTTGGGTTGGCGCGTTTGCAACCCATATAATTAAACATGTTAAACAGGTTAAGTGGGCTAGCACGTTTCCGGTCCGTTTAATTTCATGTTATACGTGCCAACCCACTTATGACCCAAATATTAAACGTACAGTCCCAACCCGTTTAGTTCGTATCATTTTCAAGTCGTGTCATCATGCCGTGTCTGAAATTGCTAGCCCTACCTACATACGTAGAGTCAATTTTGCTACATGCATCTTTTTTTTTTTTTTTTTTTTGGGGGGGAAACAAAAGATGAGGGGAAACAATATGAATCAAATGCCATCAGCAACTGTGAAGTATTATATGACGGGTGGGACAGGAAAGGGCAATTTGATTTTGTAAAAGAGTGGTTTGGAAAAATCCAAACTGGGACTGCTCATTCTACATGATGGGACGGACAATTTGAAACCGCGGTTTGACGGATTGATGAGTGCACAAAAATACCAGAACTGTGTGGTGCGGTTCTGGTGGGCAGGATGGTTTGGTGATTTTTTGTGCATCCCTATATGTATAATCTATGTTGGAGTCATGTAGTAAAAATCACAACATCAGCGTTTCTTCATTGTCTTTGTTGCTCTCCATAACTCTCCATCTTGGTGGGTGAAGAAAGAAAAACCTAGTGCACATGTGAAAGCCTTGTCTCTCAGTTTTAGTTTAGATTCATGATCTACATTGTTTATGGATTTGTCAAGAATAGCCTAATGATACTCCATAACAAATGACATGATTTTTATGCTTCAGGTCATAATCCCCCATGAAGACGATCATCGTCATGTCTTTAACTGAATGTAATTATTACAAAAGTAAAACTCAAATAATCACAAAAATCTACTACTCAAGAACTCTATGGAAGACTATAAGAGAGAAAGGAGAGAGAGAGAGGGTCTTTCTAAGATCTTTGTATGACTTAACATCACCCTTTATGTACTGTTTGGCTATGCATATCTTTATAGTCTATTCTCTTGACAAAAGTAGATGTATTTGTATATTCTCTTCCTACAATGTATGAGGAAATAATATCCCTAATTAGTTGCTAGAGAATAAAGTTCACTGATTTACTCCATCTATGGCGATGTGTGCAAGTAATTGATACTTTCTCTTTCTGAATTTTATTCCAATTAAAATCTAATACATATTGACTTTTGCATCGTGCATCATTATGGGCGACTTAAAAAATTCAATCATGGACACTATGATGTACACACAGAAGGCATTTCGATATTCAAGTCAGGGACGAACAATTTTAGAAAATAAAATATATTGAAAAGTCGTTTGTTTGAGAGTATGGCAAATATGAAACCTTGTTCCAATTTATAGATAAAATGATCAATTAGAAGATCTCTCGAATCCATTTTTATTGACCATGTCACCAATTGGTTAGAATTGGAAAAATATTAGTATGGAACTCAACCTAGTCTCTCTCTCTCCCAGCCAGAAGACTCATTTGACCAATATTAGATTTAAAAGAGAATATTTGTTAAATGAAAACTTTTTTTTTTTTTTTTGGGTTACTGTTGGTGGTGCTCATAAATTTTGGTGCACATGACAACCGGCCTGGAGGGGACCAAATCACCAAAAGGACATGTGTCGCCACAAGATAAGAGGGACCAAAAATAGCATTATTCACACATTATTACATGAATACTTTTTTTTTTTTTTTTTGGGGCTATAGTATTACATGTAGGTTCATTACCTCTGATTTATACAGTCATGTAAATTATAGTAAATAGCAGTTTTTATTAAATAACTAAAGTAAATAACATGTTTAAATAACAAACTTATTCGGTAATTTATATGGTAAATATGCCATTTACCTTAAACTTGTTGTTTTATTCTAAATATTTTTAAAACCTGTAATTAACTTTAATTATTTACTAAAAGCTGTTATCTACTTCTTTCTCCCTTAGAGTTTTAGGCAAGTATTAATGACAATTTCTCTTGGCCATAAAGTTTAGTAGAACACTCTCGGAAGTTTAGTTGTAATAAGTTGGCTAAAAGAAATGCTTCTTTGATCTCTAAGAACATCTCAGGAGAATGCCAATAGTAATTTACATAGCAAGACAGAGGTTTTTTTTTTTTTTTTTTTTTTTTTTTGGTGTCATCAGCCAACGCCTAATTCTTCTGATCTTGATATTTATAAGATCAAAATACAGCCAATACAGATCAAGATCAAAAGCATGCATGACATTAATATCACCCTAAATCTCCTATAATTAGCTGCAAATATCAAATTGACATAAAATATTTTAACAACAAGAGTGTTGCTAGCACCTCTCTGATCTCTAAAAGTGAATCAGTGATACCATCTAATCAGACATTCTTGATATTTCACAAAAGGAACATGGATAAATCTCGTTTCAGAACATTACTAAAGGGACAAACTTAGGAATTAACAAAAAGATATTGCAGATCAATCAATGATCACCGTACCTTTTGTTAAGAGTTGTTAAATATTTAATCAAGTTATAGATATGCAGCTAATGCAATCCCAAGACTTTTATTATGTGGATTGAGTCGAGGAAGCAAAATGAACATTTACGCTTGCCAAATCTAGAAAACAATATTATAACAAATAACAATGTGATTATGTGCCCTCTTCAAATAGAGTCAAAGATGTCGAAGAGATTTTGAAGAAATAAGAAAACACTCTTCAAATTGTTTGTTTTAAAGATTTTTGACGATAAATTCCTTTAAAACGGTCATTAAAAGTTCTACATCTAATGATAATTTCCTCATATAATCATTGTCAAATGTGCCACACCAATCAGAAAAGGCACGGAGGGAAGGACTTTATCACGGATGTTTAAAACCGTCATTGACTTATGTCTATGATATACAATGACTGGATTTCACAAGTATTTTTCAATCATGATCATATCTTTCCAGGACGATTGGGATCCAAATTTTCAAATAATAGACGTAGTTAAATTATGTATTAATGTATTTCGAATGATGTGAGAACGAAATGCTATATATATAGATTCCACCAATCAGTACCATGTTGGCATAATGACATGTATCTCTTTTTCTTCAAAAGTCATTAAATCTGTTATTATACTTGCATTCATTCGCTTCAAAAGTTGGTGTCCGTGATCATTATTGTTTTCTTTACCTCTGTAGAATTTATTAGGTAAATGACTCAAATTAGTTTTTGGATAAATTATTATTTTGTGAGTTTGAGAAAGTTGTATTTTTGTATCCTATTAAGAGCTTATTATAAATAGGTCTATTATGTATAGATGTGTGTGTGGTTAGAAAAATAGATAGAGTACGTTTGTCTCTTTTTAAAAGAAAGTGAGAAGAGAGATAGGTAAATGGTATAAGGGGTTTTAGGTAGAGAGATGTTAAGAGTGTTTGACGAGTGTGTAATTGAAAAAGTGTTAATGAATTTATTCTCCATCTCCCGTAGACATAGGCAATTTTACCGAACTACGTAAATTCCTTATCTTCTCTTTATTTTTGTTTTAGTTTATTTTTCTGCTGTGCTTAAGGTATATGGGTATTTTCCCCAATAAAATTAACCTTTTTTAGAGATAAAAAAGAAGATTAAAAAAAGAACTAATGGTATCTTCATGCCCCTCGATGTAGTACATAAAAGGAAAGGAGCAGCTGAGATCACTGATGTCAAACTGATAGATCTGCATGATGCATGACTTAAAAACTTAATTGAACCCCTAACTTATTAAAATCGAAAACTCCAAATAAAATCTTCTATATTACCATACCACCATTACCGGTGGTATCGCTGGACAATTAACTACTAATCCTTGTAAATATGAATCTGAATACTAGAGATAAGGCAATAAATATGAATCTGAATTATGCTTAGGTAAATGTTGAACTAGCTAGAACACCAATCTCACCTTTTGAATAATTAGTGTTTTTTAGTAAAAAGCTACACAATACACGGTATACTGACTTTAACCAATGAGAAACCCTAGCTTCTCTGTACCAACCAATTGCTATGTTAGAACCTTATAGTGTGTTTTGTAAGGGATTCAACTCTTGTGTCCCTTTTATTCATATCATTTTCACGTCTCTCTAATAATATTATGACACATCAGTTAAAAATATATATCTAATTATAATATGATATCACATCAATTAAAAAATTAGGTTACTTAAATATGTGACATAATATTATTGAAGTGATTTGAATCAGTACACAAATAAAAGGACATATGGACCAAATTCTTTAGTAAGAGAGACAAGGAAGGAAGCAGAGAGATGAAGAGATTAGTGGAAAGATTGGCTTCGTGGTTGTTTGATATGAAAGAAGATGAAGAATAGACTAGAGTTTAGACTCTAAATCTTTCAAAACACCTCAATTTTGATATTTTAAATTAGAGAGATTTCATATCAACTATCATATGAGGAAGTTCATGATCTCCATCCTTCCTTAAAAAAATGAGATTTAACACGCAATTTTAATCCTAATCTTGTATCAAAGATGTAACAAAAATTAGATTAATCCTAATTTTTCACTCAAATTAAACAAACAATAATATACGTTCAAGTCCATTCGTTTTAGTATCTTTGACTGGCACTTGGACTCAAATCTATATCATGAGAGTGCAAACACTTCGTGAATGGGGGGGTTTTTTTTTTTTTTTTTACCCCAAAAACACTTTATGAGAATTTCACGCGTAATTTTATTATAGCATACGATGTTTGAATTCCTCACTTTTAAACCATTTGATGTGATAAAAAAAAAAACCAAATAAGTGCATGCATACATGACTTGGAAGAATTCTAGTGCAAAGCACAAAATATTGAAATATCTTTTAGTGGTGAACGGTCTTGATGCTATCTAATTAATTTATCTCATCTCAATTTGTTCTCTTGGAATTTGATTTTTTTTAAAACAATTATTTTGATACAATTTTACTAGATTATAATTTCATTAAAAAAAAAAAAAGAACAACGAGTAAAGAAAAAGACACAACTATTTCAAGTTAAAAGCCAAATTGCAAAACAATATTAGAGAGTACTATAAAATAGAACCCTAAAATTTTAAACATCATAAATCACACATACATATTAATATATTATTATCCGATATCTTTATAAAATGACTCTTATAAATTTTTTGTGAGATATTGTAACAATCTGATAATTTTAATGTAAATTTTTTTCAATAATACTTATTATTTACATCAAATCTAAATAAAACCATTTTATAAGATTTTAAATAGAATATTAAGTGCAAATTTACAAGTTTCTAAATCAAAAGTAATAACTGTTGCATTAATCCACTGACCAAATACAATTATATATGTAAATAGTTTCTAGAATCTCCAAGAGACTTAATTACAATTCCCCAAGTCGTCTCTTTATTGCTATTTGAGGATGAGAAAAAGTTGCCCTTTGAAAGCTGAAACCGTCACTCACACAAGAGAGTAATTTGTAACACTCGATTTAACCATACACACTTTTTTAATGCAAACACATCTAGCCCATTTTTTCCCCCCCTTATTATTCTTTTGTTAGTTTGTTTTTTTCTTCTTCCTTTTTTTTTTTTTTTTTTTTTTTGGTAGTATTTACTTTATTTATTATTTTTTTATTTTTGCATTTTAATGACCCATCTAACTCCGTCCCATCCCTATCCCTTCCCTGCACACGTATAATAATTACATAACTACAAAAAACGTTTCAAAGCACAACTGCCCAACTCTCTCCCAACTTACTTTTATTATTGTCTAATCCACTCAAACTCGTATACCTTAAAATCCTTAAAAAAAACTCCCCATTTTCTCTTCCACATCCACCATTTGAATCTTCCCAAAAAAAAAAAAAAAAAAAAAAACTCTAATCTCTATCCCTTTCTCTGAAGATGGCTTCGCCGGACTCATTTTCCGGCGACTATGAGACGAAGCAGAAGAAGGTGGATCAAGACCAAGGAAATGATAATAGTAGTAACAAGAACCAAAGGAAAGTGTCATTGCTGAAACTTTTTACATTCGCCGATTCTTATGACTACATTTTGATGGCGATCGGTTCCGTCGGGGCTTGCATCCACGGCGCCTCGGTGCCCATTTTCTTTATCTACTTTGGAAAGTTGATAAATGTCATTGGCATGGCTTATCTCTTCCCCAAAGAAGCTTCTCACAAAGTTGCCAAGGTACCCCCAAAAAAAAATTTTTTTGAAAAAAAAATAAATCACAATCTGGGCGTTTCTTTTTTCTTTTGTTTGTACAATTTCTTTTATGTTATAAAGGGTATTTTATGCATGAAATGTCTTGTTATGTCCAATAAAAATGGATTTCTTATATTTGATATTGTTTGTGTTGGTTGATTGTGTGCAGTACTCGTTGGATTTTGTGTATCTAAGTATAGCTATATTGTTTTCATCTTGGACAGGTATGAGTTAATTCTTTTTTTTTTTTTTAATCTTAATTTTTTAATTATTTATGTTGAATTATTTGTATTTTTTTTATCACATCATGCACGTGGAAATTATTGGTCACTTGAGTGAATTTTTCAATTGATTTTAATAGTGGATCAAAATATCATGTATTGGAATAATTTGTTAATTATTTATGTTGAATTATTTGTATTTTTTTATCACATCATGCACATGGAAATTATTGGTCACTTGAGTGAATTTTTCAATTGATTTTAATGGATCAAAATATCATGTATTGGAATAATAATAGGGATAATTAATAAATTATATAATTAATTATAATTATAGTACGTTTATTGGGAATTATTAATTACAGAGGTGGCTTGTTGGATGCATACCGGGGAAAGGCAAGCGGCGAAAATGAGGATGGCATATTTGAAGGCAATGTTGAGTCAAGACATTAGTCTGTTTGACACTGAAGCCTCCACCGGAGAGGTCATTTCTGCAATTACAAGTGACATTATTGTCGTCCAAGATGCCCTCTCTGAGAAGGTATACTATAATAATATTTGTTTTTCTATATATATATATATATTGATAGGGGACGGATTTAGGTAAGAATTCTATATTCGAAATCTTAACTGTTTTTATTTTTTATTTTTTAATTTATGAGAGTCATAGTCGATATAATTAATTTATGAGGGTCATAGTCGATATAACGTAAAACTTGTATGATTGTTATATTGGTAATTAGGGCTGTTGTTTTTATCATTATTGTTGTGTCTAGTAGTTTGTCTAGCTAGATAGATCTTAGCCTCAAACCTAATGAAAATGATCATAATTATCTTATTATTAGATTTTTTAAAAAAATGGTTGGGAGTTGAGTATTAATTTTCTTAATTGAAATTAACTCATGAGAAGAAGTTAATTAACCTACTTTTTTTTTTTTTTGTGGTGTGTTTAAAGAAGTGTATAACAATAGGAATGGATTTTGTCCCTAATGATCTCCTCATTTTTTTAATATATTTTTCTCTTTTCTTCTAGCTCTGATATCAAATTGAAAATTAAAGAGAATAATATTTTTTATTTAATTCTGTCTCACAAATTATAGAAAATTCTTACTTAACCCTATTTATAAGAGATAAAATATCAAGAAAAAACGAGTAAAGTAATAAATAATAAAAACTATTTAATTATCAATAACAGGAAACAAACTAAAACTAGTTTTGAAAAATTATCCAATTCAATATTTTATCAGGAGATGATAGATGTTGTTAGAAATACCATTCTAAATTAAATTTTTTAAACTCATTTTTTTCTTTTTTTTTAATTTAACATTAAAGATTTTAATTAATTTTTAAAAAGTTAAATAATTTTAATCTATAAAGTTTAGTTCGAACCGATGAATCGAACGTAAGGGGTTCAATTTTGTTGGGGGGGGGGGGGGGGGGGTGGGAGAGTAATATCATTACTTGGGGATAGTTAAAGGTGGGGGGTGGGGGTGGTGAGTGGAAAGCTGAATTTGGAATAAATGCAAAAGGAGAGAAATAATGGGGTTAAATTCGCAAGGCATTTATTAGCCGGTTGGAGCGTTGGGAAGTGTGTGGTCAGGTGCATGTTTGGTTTAATTAATTTTTATTATAACTATACGGCTCTTCTAATTTTTTTTACTGACTTTTGCCAGCTCACCTGGATAAACCTCACTATTTAGATCAACAAGTAGTTGAGAAATTATCTCCAAGTGTGTGTGTACATATATATATATATATATCTTATTTTTTATTTTTATATATAACTATATCATGATCTTAATATTAAAAAAAAACATACACTACTGAAAATAAGGTATTTTGGTAGAATTTCTTTTCTCAAGAAGGGAGGAAAAAAAAAAGGACATTTATCTTCTCTTGGGGTACTTTGACAGACTTTTGGACTCTATTGGAAAAAGCAGACGGTCCAATCCTAACAACTAAATGGGTCATCGTTTTATTTAGGGTTTCCCTATATTTTGCTTACTTATATTATTTACATGACAAATTATATGTGGAAAAAAAAAAACGTAGAGTTATCAAATATATTTGCTAGCTAACTTTTATTTGCTTTGAATAGATTTTTAGAAATTAAATATTAAAAAAAATTATAAAGCGTATTACGTAAATAAAATAACTTGGTCGCAACACGTCCATCAGCGTTAATCTTAATGCAAATTTTTTAAATTACAAAAAGAATTATATTGCATTTTTCTCCTTTTAATTTATTGAAGGAAAAAAGAAAAGAAAAGAAAAGAAAAAAACACCATTAAATTTTTAATTTGTGTCGTCCCTGTCTAGGACATGGATAGATAATGATATACGTGAACCCTTAAATGATCGCTTTATCTCATGAAGCTGTAAATTTCCCATATTCATAACTCGTATATATATATATATATATATATATATTATAAATGACAGTGACAAAAGTCGAGAGGCGCATAGGCATTTTAAGATATTCTGATTACATACGTACTTTGCACTCATATGAAATTGTAAAATGGGGTGGGCTGTGTGTGTAGGTAGGGAATTTCATGCACTACATGAGCAGATTTGCGGTGGGATTCATAATAGGGTTTGCGAGGGTGTGGCAGATAAGTTTGGTGACACTTTCCATCGTCCCTTTAATTGCTCTCGCCGGCGGTGTCTACGCCTACGTCGCCACCGGTCTCATTGCCAGAGTTCGCAAATCTTATGTCAAGGCTGGCGAGATTGCTGAAGAGGTAGGTCTCTCTCTCTCTCTCTCAAATTTATGACACATGACACATAATTATGAGTAATATTAATTATACTACTGAAACAGTACCGTTTCATTTACCAATTTTTATTTACTACATTGGACAGAATGCTACAGCATATGTAGTAAGAAAATTTACTCTATCAACAGAGTCCAATCATGAATTGTCTCTTTTCTTATTATTAAAAAACATATGTCTAATTTAATGGCTACAAAACTTTATATCATAATAACGAGGTATTTTTTCATATCCTATAACAAAATCTCCTTACCACACACCAAATGGGATAGCTAGCTAGCTAGATATTCTTAAGTATATATGTATCAAATATAGATATATATTATTAGTGAAGAAAAATACGGATCTACCCACAAATGGTTAATAAGAAGTTCGTGTTCTTCTCAATTGATGTTCAAATATTGCAAAAACTTTATATTACTATAAATAATTACTATGTAATTTTGCAGCATAAAATGTGGCAGTCATTATGATAATTACTTTATAATTACGCTATTTTAAGAATGTTTTAAAAATTTACTGTATTTCAATGTCACTCTTATAAATATGCCATCATATGGTATAATTTCTAAAGAAATGTGATTGCATCTTCAAATTCAAATTCAAAAATAATAATAATAATAATAATAATAATAATAATAAAAGAGAGAAAAATAAAAAGAAATAAAAAATGAGAACTCGGGTTTCCTCATACCACATTTAAAAATAAAAAATGGAGAAAGAACCTCGTAGATCTACCGACATTTATGAGCCACAGCGGGACAACCTTTACATGTATTTATAACAAATATATTTATGAAATGTAAAATTTTCCTATCGTTTATATATAGGATTTTAATTAAAGTGAAATTGTGGTGAAATCAGGTGATTGGAAATGTAAGAACAGTACAAGCATTTGCAGGAGAGGAAAGAGCTGTAAGACTCTACAAATCAGCCTTGGCACATACTTACATGTATGGGAGAAAAGCAGGCCTTGCCAAGGGCCTTGGCTTGGGGTTCATGCACTGCACACTCTTCCTCTCGTGGGCGTTGCTCGTGTGGTACACTAGCATCGTCGTTCACAAGAGCATCGCCAATGGCGGCGAGTCCTTCACAACCATGCTCAATGTTGTCATTGCTGGCCTGTGAGTTATTACCTCATCTTTATGTCAAAGCTCGTTTTTTTTTGTTTTGCACCGATGATCTTCGGTTACTTATGTGACTAAGTTAAAGAGTTGCTTCCAATATCTACTAAGCAATTATGATATAACTCACGAGTAGCGTGAGTGCACGATCTGGGCCTCTCCTGCAGATGGGCCCACATCTTGCACTCACGCTCGTCACAAGTGAACTTAAGGGGGTGTTTGGGTGATGAGTTCAAACTCATCACCATCAACTCAATTTTTGTCTTTTTCCTCAAAAGTTTTTTGTCTTTTCTGAAAAAGTCAACCAAAATCACTATTTAAACTTAGCATTTCTCATACGACAAAATGAAGTCTTCAGGTAGTGAAGGGAAAATATCTTGATATTAGAAAGCATATTTTTCTTAAGAAAGTAAATATTTCATCTCATTCTGTTTGATAAAACCTATTGAATTAGATTCTTTTCTTGTATGTTTTGATAACTCCCTTGTTCATATTTTGTTATGCATTGCTCGTCAGGTCACTAGGACAAGCTGCGCTAGACATTTCATCGTTCGTTCGAGCTAAGGCGGCTGCATATCCGATATTCGAGATGATAGAGAGGAACATGACGAGCAAATTATCAAGCGCCACCATGTCTGGCCGGAAGCTAAACAGATTGGAGGGACACATCCAATTCAACAATGTGACTTTCAGTTACCCGTCTCGCCCTGAGGTGACCATCTTCGACAAGCTTTCCCTCGACATTCCTGCGGGGAAGATTGTTGCACTCGTGGGGGGAAGTGGCTCGGGGAAAAGCACGGTTATCTCGTTGATTGAGCGCTTCTACGAGCCCCTTTCGGGAGAGATACTATTGGACGGAACCAACATCAAAGAACTTGACATCAAGTGGCTGAGGCAGCAAATCGGCCTGGTTAATCAAGAGCCTGCTCTCTTCGCAACAAGCATAAGGGAGAATATTCTTTACGGGAAAGATGAGGCTACACTTGACGAGATCACTCGCGCGGCAAAACTTTCGGAGGCTATCACCTTCATAAACAACCTCCCTGATAGATTTGAAACTCAGGTATCGAAACGACTGCGAAAATGTTTCTGTTAGTGATACATTCTGCAAGTGATTATCTTCGTGTTGGAGTAATTTTCGACTGTTATTTTTTCCAGGTTGGGGAGAGAGGTATACAATTGTCCGGTGGACAAAAGCAAAGGATTGCAATATCGCGAGCAATAGTGAAGAATCCTTCGATTCTTCTCCTCGATGAAGCAACAAGTGCGCTAGACGCAGAGTCGGAGAAGAGCGTGCAGGAGGCACTTGATCGTGTCATGGTGGGACGGACAACTATCATTGTTGCTCATCGCCTTTCGACCATCAGAAACGCGGATACAATCGCTGTTGTTCAGGAGGGGAAGATAGTGGAAACAGGGTGCCATGAGGACCTCATTTCGAATCCAAACAGCGTCTACGCATCGCTTGTTCATCTCCAAGAGGCTGCACCTCTGCAGCGCCTTCCCTCGAACGGTCCTAATTTGGGGCGCCCGCCAAGGTAATTGGTTTACTTTCGGTTTCCATCAATATTACTAATTCGTTTACTTTTTTGGTTTGACATCTTCCATTTGCATTGCAGCATTAAGTACTCGAGAGAATTATCGCGTACGACGACAAGTTTTGGTGCTAGCTTCCGCTCGGACAAAGAATCTATTGGACGTATTGGAGCTGATGGGATGGAGACTGCGAAGAAAATGCCTGTTTCGGCAAGAAGATTGTATTCCATGGTTGGACCAGACTGGCTTTATGGGGTGGTTGGCACATTTTGCGCTTTTATCGCAGGAGCACAGATGCCCCTTTTCGCTCTCGGGATTTCCCATGCTCTGGTGTCGTACTACATGGACTGGGACACAACACAGCATGAGGTCAAAAAAATCTCTTTACTCTTCTGCGGCGGTTCGGTTATAACTGTCATTGTTCATGGCATTGAGCACCTTTGTTTCGGAACCATGGGAGAGCGCCTTACTCTTCGTGTGCGAGAAAGGATGTTTTCGGGTACGTTGTGATCTTTATTGTTCTTGGAACATATCATAAGTCGTGTTGGTAACTATCATATAACCTCCAGTATGCTTTTTGCAGCCATGTTGAGGAATGAGATCGGATGGTTTGATGAAACCGACAACACAAGCTCTATGCTCTCGTCACGTCTAGAGAGCGACGCGACTTTGTTAAGAACAATCGTCGTCGATCGGTCCACGATTCTCTTGCAGAATGTAGGCTTGGTTGTTGCTTCATTCATCATATCTTTCCTTTTGAACTGGAGGATCACACTCGTCGTCTTGGCCACATATCCGTTGATCATTAGTGGTCACATCAGTGAGGTACTTTTACCGTTCCTGTCGTCCGATGTCGACTCAAAGTAAAGAATTGTAGAGAATTTGAATGATATTTTTCCCCTTTTTTTGGTCCATTTCGCAGAAACTCTTCATGCAAGGCTACGGCGGAAACTTGAGCAAAGCATATCTAAAAGCGAACATGCTAGCAGGCGAGGCAGTGAGCAACATCCGAACCGTCGCTGCATTTTGTGCCGAAGAGAAGGTCCTTGATCTCTATGCACGCGAACTCGTCGAGCCTTCAAAACTTTCATTTACTCGCGGTCAGATTGCGGGAATATTCTACGGCATATCCCAATTCTTCATCTTCTCATCCTATGGCCTGGCCTTATGGTATGTTATTATCTCACTTCAGCTCTTCTTTTTTTTTTTCCTTTTGAGGCCACACATTTTCGATTTTGCTAGCTTTGACGTACGTGTTTATCTTTCCCTTTTAGGTACGGTTCGGTTTTGATGGGAAAGGAGCTAGCTAGCTTCAAATCCGTCATGAAATCTTTCATGGTTTTGATAGTGACAGCACTAGCCATGGGCGAGACTCTGGCGTTGGCCCCTGATCTTCTGAAAGGAAACCAAATGGTCGCCTCGGTGTTCGAGGTGTTGGACCGAAAGACCGAGGTAAGCGGGGACGCCGGAGAGGACTTGGTAACGGTAGACGGAACGATCGAGTTGAGGGATATCCAGTTTAGCTACCCTTCAAGACCAGAAGTCGTTATCTTTAAGGACTTCACTCTGAAGGTGCGCTCAGGCAAGAGTATGGCATTGGTGGGACAAAGCGGATCCGGTAAAAGCTCTGTGATTTCTTTGATTCTCAGGTTCTATGATCCTACGGCTGGGAAAGTCTTGATTGATGGTAAGTTTTTCGAACCAAACCTATTTTTCTATTTGAACATTGCAGCCATTGATGATATTTGGTCTTCTTATGTAACGTCCCCTAAACTAACTGGTCATTCGTAAACTCGTTGATACTTGGATAGATTAAAAGGTGCTATTTCTCGTAGACGTCTCTACTTAGAATTATAGGGGAAAAGAAAATTTTCCACGAATTATGGATTTTCTTTACAAAACTGATTGTAGTTCTACCAAGTTTATAAGAATTAACGCTTCTTAGTCTATCTGGGTACAAATAAGTTTACGAATGATCTGCTTAACTTAGGGGCGTTACATTTTATTTCACAGTTATTGTACATAGTAAATTGTTCCATTTGTGCCCTCCCAAAAAAAAAAAAAAATTCTACTGGTACGTTTGGCTCATAAGTTCAACTCAAACTAAAATGTACTTTTTCATCTCAATTTTTGTCTTTTTCTGAAAAGTCAACAAAATTTATAACTAATTTTTAAAAAGTCAACCAACTCAAACTTAAAAATTTCAACTCAAACCGTTTTACCAAACGCATGTTTTATAGGTCAATTTCATAATATTTCATTGGGTTATTCTGTTACTGATCTCAGGGAAAGACATCAAGAAACTCAAGCTCAAGTCACTTAGGAAACATATTGGCCTAGTGCAACAAGAGCCAGCTCTTTTCGCAACGTCAATCTACGAGAACATTCTCTACGGAAAAGAAGGAGCCACCGAATCAGAAGTGATCGAAGCAGCCAACCTCGCCAATGCACACAGTTTCATCAGTGCACTTCCAGAGGGCTACTCGACCAAAGTCGGCGAGCGAGGAGTTCAGCTCTCCGGTGGCCAAAGACAAAGGGTAGCCATAGCACGAGCCGTCCTAAAGAACCCTGAAATATTGTTACTAGATGAAGCCACAAGCGCGCTAGACGTCGAGTCAGAGCGCGTGGTGCAACAAGCCCTCGACAGGTTGATGAAGAACCGGACGACCATCATGGTTGCGCATAGGTTGTCGACGATAAAGAATGCGGACCAGATCTCGGTCATACAGGATGGGAAGATCATTGAGCAAGGGACTCATTCAACTCTTATAGAGAACAAAAATGGAGCATATTACAAGCTAATAAACATTCAGCAGCAGCAACAGCAGCTAAAGTAACCGGAAAAAAAAAAAAAAAACATTTGAGAACACATTATTCAAATTATCTGTAAGAGGAGGGGGTTTTTGTTTTAATATTGTATCTTTGTAATTTTGTTTTCTCTTACAAAAAATATTGACTTGTTAATTGAAGAAATTGTTTTTATTTTTATTTATTTGTTTTCCTGAAAATAATGATATACATTGTTCAGAGAATGCTGTACAAATATAATAAGCTATGAAGTTCCTGTTTTTGGCTCCGAAATTGTATATGTAAATGTAACCTCTTTTTCTAAATATTGGAGGACACGAAAACAATATATTTTTTTTAATAAAAGAAACAATATTATGTACTAGTGAATATTCTTTTTTGCTTACTTTTTTGTGATTTAGAAATTTAAAATAAAAATAACCATATGCACTTAAGCTATTAGAAGTTTGACTAATATTAGTTTTTATAATCCCACACATTGCCCCAAAAATCGATATTTTTAAGTATTCAAGAAGAGAGCTTACAGAACCAGCAGGTTAGCTGGAATGTTCAAGCGACGGTTGTCAATGGAAAAATGCTTTGGGGCACGTTGAATGAAAAATACTTGGGACACTATCGGTGCTGAACACCACTACTAATATAAGGTAAGCCTCATCTGTGGATCTCATATCGCAAAACCCATCTTTTATTAGTGACACTCAAAATACCGCCGATGCCCTTTATCGACGTTCTTGATGGTGCCTTGTCTCTAGCAGATCGTTTTCCTTCCTGTTCTTTCTCTAGGGTTTCTAGGGAAATAAACTCTTCCTCTGTGCTTCATGAGATGGGTGCTTATGCTCTGCAAAATGGGTTTGACGCTGCTGAATGGCAAGAAATTCCTTCTAATATTTTCTTTACATTTGCTACCGGGTACTTTTTGTCTGTTTTTGGACTGCTGTTTTCCTTGTCTTCTTGTTTATGTTAAATAAATTCCCATTTATCCCCCAAAAAAAAAAAAAATCTAGCGCTGTAAATAAATTTCTACTTGTTATGAATCTCTTTTTAGTGGCACGGGGTTTTTTTCAGACACATGGCATTTTAGTTTGAGACATGCATTCCATAACATATGTCATTAGAATTGAAATGACCACAGAGGATTCAATCCAAGACTTGGGTTCGAAAAGACCCACCGCGGTGGTCGGATATATGACCAAATGTCTTGCCATATATCACGCAGAGCTGCGGTGCAGCACCGGAAAAGTCATTAGGATTGCTGGTAACTGCACAAACAATCGCTCATTATGCAATCTACACCGTCATATCCTAAAAGGGTTACACCGTCTGCTATATGCATCCATGAAATATGCAACATATTTCACACATTCATCCCACAGATTAACAAAGTAGAAAAAATTAACCAAAGACCCCCAAAAGAACATTTTCAAGGAGTCTCAAAAGATGTACCATGTGCTTTCTAGAACCAGCAAAAATCCTTCTACCGAACATGCTCGCGTCTTACGTTTACGATTCCTATCTTTCTCCAAGTTCTTCATTTCCTAGATATGCATTAATACAATGAAATAAATAGAGATATCAACGCCAAAATCATTTTTCAAAGGACGACATGACAGGGATTTATTTTGCTTACGTTATAACAACTTTATCAGCAGGCCAGGCAATTGTACAACCCACGGCTTCTTCAATAGAAGTCATCTCCGCAGTAGGCCTCCACAAAAACGCGTCTGGTTTTTTTGCAAGATCTACCCAAACTCGCATGGCATTAGGTCCAAGAGGAATATTCTGAACCATAGCTTTTGGATCGGTTGAAGACCTACGCCCTTCAGCAACAACTTCACCAGACCCAGTCCAATCCATTATCATGCACTTGTTCTGTAAGTTGGTATTTAACACTATTCAACTAGGTGCGAATCACAAAAATAATCCTAAAAATGAAAACAATTTTAGAACTATAAAACGAGGCGAGGTTGTCAAAATTTTTACCATGGAAGGGAGAAGGGCATTTATGTGGTCCTGGTTTAGGGAAGATAAATCCTATAAACACGGAAAGTTCGAATGATGAGAAAAGAAGAAAAGTATGCAAGGAAAATGTATATGCATCGGTTACTTGCCTGATCTTTCAATAAAGTTTCAAGTAAGCACTGCATATATGCCATTTTCTCCTTCAATTCTCTACATTCACCTTCCAATCGAGCAATACGATCATCATTTTCCGACCTTTTAGAGGCTCTGGATCGGTCAATAGTATCAGGACCAAGCACTATTGAGAGAACATCCTTTCTCACATTCGTCGTAGATGACAAGGGCGTCTTTTGTTGTTCTTCTGTATTTCCCTAAACAAGTTGAAGCGAAAGGCTTATAAAAAACACACATGTAAAAAATGAATTCAAAATAGTGTAGAGAGGAAACTTATGCTCATACATTGGTTTCACCAGCAACTGCTTTTATAAGTTCACCGTTCTTCTTCAAATGTGCTTTAGTCCAAACAGCATCCCTAGAAGGTGGAGCCCTGCTTGTACCAGCTTTACTCTATATCAAAATCAAAATAAAAAATTAAAAATTAAAAAAAAAATAAGAAGAGGGAACGTTGTATAGATTTTTCATCACTTGATTAATAACGACTAAGAACAAGCACAACGTTACCATCTCATCAACCAGCCGAGCATATCCTTTGCGGCTACAAGTATGCGGAACTTGCTTCTTTCTTATCTCTTTGAATCTGTCACTTTTGGCCTAATGGAGAAGATTTATATCAACGAAAATGTATACTTAAAACACGTAGAGAACATCTTCAATAACATAAATTCTACACTGTATGTAAGAAAGTTGTCCTATACAAGAATATGTCTCCTTAGTCACCCAACATTTGTTATAAAATAGAAATACAGATTATTATATACCTTGAATTCAGGACTTGTTTTTTCTCTCACAAAAGTTTTCCAATCAACTTCAGATTTGATGTTCTTGGGTCTCAGTTTGAGTCTCTCTTCTTCGTTTGGCGCTTCTCTTATTTTATTAACCAACCTCGATTTTGACGATCTCCAAAGATGACCCATCTCCTTAAAGATATAATCCTTTTGATAGTCTTCGTTAACCCTGTATCTTGCCTGAAAGACATTAAAACAATTAAGCAATTAGTATTACATTGCAAAGGATTAGAAGACTACGAAACTATGAATCTATTTCGTACCTGAACAGATTTCCATAATATCTCCTTCATCCTCTCAGGAACCTTCCTCCAATCAACAATAGTTACCGGCACGATCTCTCTAACAAGTGGTCCCAAGAATGAAGACAAACTTACTGATCCAGGACCAATTGGTTGACCTTTTGTATTGAATTTGACTTCAATCAGACCGTCACCTTCTTCACAGACGCCCTTTAATTTTGTTGGACCTCTTTTTCCCATAATTCCCTGTGATTCTTCTATCAAGTCTTGAGATTCTTGCTCATCTGCTTCTGAGTTATCTATTGGCTCGTCATCCTCAAAAGATTGTTCATCATCCTCAAGACATTGTTCAATTGGCTCATCAACATCAGGACTCCGTTCCATTGGCTCAGGATGTTGTTCTATCGGCTCATTATCCTCTTGACAGTGTTCCATTGGCTCATCATTCTCGGGATATTGTTCTCTTAGAGACTGTAAAAGAAGTGACAAATTATCCTCAGCTATCGGCTCATTCTCTTCATGACCCTCGGGATATTGATCTCTTAGGGAACGTAAATGAAGCATCAAGTTGTCTTCAGCTCTTGGCTCTTCATCCTCAGGACATCGTTCTTTTAGGGACCGTAAGAGAAGTGATTCCCATGTCAGATCAGCAGCTGGGACATTCCTTTCTCTTATTAGGCTTGCACAAGCTTGGGCAGTTGATTTTATGGATGCGCGAGCTTTTGTAGATGCATGTGAACCTAAATTACGTTGAGAGGAAACAGAAACTTCAGGGAAAATGCCAACTTCAGAGGATGTTCGATGAGACCTCGTCTTGTTGGCTGTCGGATAACCTACTGATGCATTTCTTTTACCAAGTGATATTTTGGGGGCTGCATTAGTCTCGACTTCAGGAGAGTCATCTCTTAGTATTGTTCCACGAAATGACCTGCTAGGAACATGTGTTGATGAATTTGTGACTTCTTGCGTTGGGGTTGCATACTTCTGAAATGATCTCTGTTTACAAGGTGGAACCGCTTTAAGTAAATCTTGAACAGTGTTTATCTTTCCATGTTCAGTTTCTGAAGACTCTTCTCCAGGTTTCAACTTCTTGCGAAGTGACGTCCTCCTTTCATTTAACACTTTTAGTGAGTTTCCTGTGTGTGGGCTTGTAGATTGGTTCTCTTCTGTACATAATTTCTCACTTGATTGATTTTTGCAAGGTTTCCTCTTCTTTTGGCCAGCCATTAATGTCAACCTAACCGAGAAAAGGGCAAAAAAACTACATGTTATATTCTTTTGAGAAATAATAACAAGAAAAATAAAAAGTACACGTAATAAACTAAGGGCTGTTCAATTATATAATCACAGCGAAGATGTTTGAAATTCTGATAGTCTACAGAGCATAAATTCCAGCAACGGAATTATTAAGGAAAATACCTTTTCATTAAGTATCTCACTCTATCAAATCTTGTCTTGTTGTTGTAACATATAGAAGAAACATTCCAAGTTTCCAAAGACGAAATTGGCAAGAAAAATACATTTTCATTCACCATTACACGTTGTCCTGTTGTTATCGTCTGTTAAAAAACATATAGCCCCAATCTTTGTTCATCATGATCCTTAGATCACTAAGTTACTACTTACTAACCAGGGCACAGAACAAGGCTTGAGAGTTGAGACTTATATGCAGTTTAACAAGCTTTGAGCTAATTCACACATACCTATGACATTTGGTGCCGATTTGATCAGAACTACAAAGTTCTCACCGAAACTACATACATATATATATAGAGATGTTATATATATGATGAGCCAACAAGTGCTTGTTTTCGTTCTATTCTTTTTGTCAGTTATGATGACAGATAAAACAAGTTACACATAGATCAACTGTCATTCCAACTGCGAACCCGTGTCAAATATCAACAAAAAGTATACATTTTTTTAATTGCTTTTGTGAAATTCCGGCAATTGAGTTTATTCTTCGGAAAACTTTCACCAATTGAAAATTAAGGAACACAGATAAATCAAAGGCCAAAACAACGACCAGGAAAAACTACCTGTCAATAACCTAACCAAAACTAGTAACCCCAGAAAAATTAAGCTAAATGCAATACAAACATGCAATTTTAATCATTCTCAGGTGTTCTTATTTATTTACTCATGAAAATTTCATTTCTTTGAATAGAAAAAAAAAAAAAACAAACAAACAAACAAACAAACAAACTTCAATAATCTCTAGCAAAAACAGCACACTGTTAAACTAGAAGGAAGAGAGAGAGAGAGAGAGAGAGAGAGAGACCAAATGGACAGTGAGAATATTACACTAAACTTAGCACACATGAAGAGGGAAATCAGTATTATGTGTATTTCACTATATTATACATTTTCTATATTATGGAAATTGTGATATAACAAAAAATTCAATTGAAAGCTTCAGATATGTAATAATTCGATTTCGTAGAAATCTCATAGTTGAAATGAACAGAAAAGGAGAATTGGAGAATTGAGTGAGAGATGAGAACTTACCTAGCATCTGAAAGATGGGATTTTTGGGTTATGGCTGTCGAATGCTTGTGATTTCAGATTAGGGCAAGCCGAAACTGCACAAACGCAGAAAATCGAGAGGGGAAAAGAGGAGAGGAAGATAATCGGGGGACGTGGGTCTACGCCATTGGGAATTTTGGGGACGACTATGCCGTTTCGGGTTTTCGTCAGTGGATTCCGTCTGTTTCCCGAGAAAATGTGCAATTAGTTCCAAGGGAAACGTTTTTTTTTTTTTTTTTTTTTCATTTTTCATTTTTTTTCCCTTTAAAACATTGGCGCGTTTTTTTTTTTTTTTTAATTTAAGAAAAGGTCCAGTTATTAATTTTAATCGATATAATCAATCAAATTTAATCCCTTCAACTTGTCGCGACGGAGGCAAAAGATATGATAAAACCTTCATGCTAACGATAATTATCTATCTAATTCCATTATAAATTGTAGAGTTCCACCCACCTCAATTTTTTTTTTTAAGTATAAAGTAAGATTCTTCTCTAATTTCATTAAAAATATCTCCGAGCTACCATTGCTTGCATGTTAAGTAAAAGCTTTAAAAAAAAGTAATCACGTTATCGATTTTGTGCATATTAACGAGGTTTTTTAACTAACTAGTATGAAAAGTAATTGCATTACCAAATTTGTGCTTGTTGACGGGATTTTATATCTGACCGATTTGAAAAGTAATTACATTATCAAATTTGCGTTGTTGATGAGCTTTTGTATCTGATCGATATGACGTGTCGAGTAGTGATTGCAATAATCTTTGGTTGATCAGTGAATGGTCAGAGAGATTGCTGAGTTTGGAGTAAAAATGAATAGGGCAAGGCCTCCACCATAATGTTGATTGTTGAGGTTGGTTAGGCATAAAGGAAATCGAAAAAGGATCTCTCAAGACGTACATTGTTATCAAAACGCCAAAAGAACCTACAAAACACAAGAAGAAAAACTATACGAAATGCATTAGAATAAAGAATGACATGATGAATAATTAGATTGATGGAGAGTTTAGTGAAAAGGCTGTTGATAAGGCAATAATTCTGGACTATCTTTAGAGATAGCCGAGCATCTCGATTGTCTTCTTATACAAACTTTTGTGATTTCTGAAAATTTTTCAAATTTGAAAAATTGATGAAGATGACGAAGCTTCTATGTTTCTAAGAGCTAAAAGATGAGTATGTGTAAACGAATTCGGAGTTTTATTATTTTGAGCGACTCTAGTTGATTTTCTATTATTTTTCATGGGAGTAAGGGATGCTCTATTTATAGAAGAAGACTCGGTTACTTTGGAAGTTGCATTGGTCAGAACATGTTCTCACCAAAGCACAGGCTTTTCGGCTATTTGACATGGTGGTATATTTTAGGTTATCTAAGATAAGAAATCGGGTTTTCTAGGTTATTTATCACCATTTATCTTGACAAGTTAATTTGAAACCCTCCAACTCTAATCAATAATAAACGGGCAACTTTAATTACCATGACCCATCAAAGTAGGGCCCATACAAGTTTGAACCCAAAAGGAGCCCATTCACACCACAATAGGTGAATGTTAGGTTCAGCCCTTAGGAAAATGCCTTGCACAGAAAGAAATAGGTATCAACAATTCCAAATGCTAACAAATGTTGTTTGTGCCTAAAAAAATAATTTGAAAGGCAAAGAGTCAGGAAAATTTTAGAGCGAAAAAAAAAAAAAAAAAAAAAAAAAAACGACAACAACAACAACAACTCTTTCCATGAGCAATGAGATAAGAAGACTCCAAATTGTCAACAAACTACATAGACGGCCCTTTTTGCTTCCACTCACTCATTTATAAAGTTCGAGTACCTTGTTATTATTTACCCCCACAACCCACTATTTATATGAACAATGTTGGAACCAAACATTTATATAACAATTCTTCTTCTTCTTCTTCTTCTTCTTCTTCTTTTTTTTTAATTTTAAGTTGGACATGAAACACATTGTCGTGTTGATTTCTATTTTATTCGTTACAAGGTTCAAATTGGTGCACTTGGACCTTGGTGCTTCTCATGTCTTATTGTCAATCAACTCGCCGACTCACTTACTAAATCGCTATCCCAATAGCACTTACAACAACTTCAAATCAAGATTAACATTCTTTGCACAAACACCATCTTAAGTCAAGGTGATAATTTGGGTCATAATATAATATCATAATCTGAAACTCACACGGAATTAACAAGCTTTGCTTTACTATAAATATACGTCAATAATGAATAATCAATCAACTAACATATTAAATTTGTTATAATCATATAAATTAAAATTAGTCATAATTTATCAATTATTTATTAAAAGATTAACTTGAATAGATTATAAAGGTTAGTGGTGACAACCTATTTAATAAATGGGTCGTACTTATATTGATTGACATATTTAATAAATGATTAAATGGATCATGTTGAATGAGAATTTGAGTTGCTATTTTCCACAAACATGAAATTGGCCCTAGTCTATAACTGTGGGATTTTCTAGCTTTATGACCATGTATGTGTGTGTGTATATATTCCTTCCATCGTCATGTTTCCCTAGGTATCAACTTTATTTGTGTATGTATAGTTATGTAAGTGTATACGCAATGTAGATGATGTTATAAATATTGGTGAAAACTAACTTTGACCAGTACTCTATTTCTCAAAAAAATAAAAAAATAAAAATAAGTAAACAAAACCGCCGAGTTGTTACAATAATACAATGTAAAAATTTTCTTACCAAACATCAACTTTTAGGAAGTTTCTTGGATATAGAAGGGGAGACATTGGAGTTTCTTCTTGCTTTTGCTTTGCTCTTCTTATTTTTTTTTAATTTAAAATAATTATAATTCTGTTTTTTTCAGTTGTCTTGTTTTGGCCTAATTCTTTGTTGTCACTGGAGGAAACAGTTGGGGAAAAATTAGTTTCTCTAATTTTATCATATTAAACAGTTAATCAAGTTCTTATGATCTAGGGAAATCATGTTTTGGAAGATTTGTAATTGGTTTCCACTATCTTATTTCAATTATATATATGTGTGTGTATATATATATATATATATATATTCCCTATCTATCCAAAATAGATGAGGTAATAAAGGTGGAAAAACTCGTGGCACTATCTCTTTCGTCAAAATGCACAAAAAACCTTGAGCTAATTATACCCTCATTATCTTAGTAAGGTCAAAGCTCCAAACCAACCAAGATTTGGTTGATCTAGGATATGTCAAATGGGTACACTTTTCAGTAAATCCTATTATTTTATTTGGTCAAAAGGGAAATTTGCATCCTCTTTACCTGCCCTATTTGTACGGTGTTAGAAAGTGGGGAAATCTTCACGAGTCATTAATTTATTTGGTCAAAAGGCCAAAGTTTAACTATGAAAATTTACATTGGGTTCGTCTATCTAATTTTGATATCTTAAATAATATTTGATCAATTATATTATAATATATTAGTGAATGAAGTTAAATTTAAAATTATATATATATATATATCACGGATAACAAAATATTTCAAACTCTTTAAACGACACAACGTAATGTTATTAGTTAAACATCGTTTGATATATTAAAAATCAAACAAGAAATCTAAGTTCGTAATTACAACTTCCTTAAAAAATAATTAATAACAATTAAGTTCGTACTACCAATTTTTCTTCCTTATTTAGTTAAAAATGTTCGGTAAAATTATGTGGATGTATGTTAGAGTAAATTCCATTCAATTCCTATAGTAAATATTTGATGTATCATTTAGTACGCACCACATCATGATTATATGAATGCTACCTACTAATTCCTTTGAATGTGGTTCTGTTTAGTTCAAGACTAATTTTGTTAAGAATTTAGTTAAGGAAATAATAAACAAATAATGCTATCAATTTTTACCTGTTTTTTTTTTTTTTTTTTGCCTTATTTTTTTTTTATCACAACATAGATGGTTGATCACGGTAAGGATATTCCAACCATAGAAGTTGATCTTAAGAAAACGAACCACTAATCCTCTCTCAAATAATGCAAAAGAACCAAAAATTGGTCCTAAAATTTTAAGAAAGTGAAGGCCAATTGGTATATGCTAACGCTAAATTTTGGTCTCTGATTCAAGATTTACAATCCCGGTAATTACAAAGTTAGGGGTAATATATAGTTAACAATATTATTGGCCCCTAATTAATCTGGATTTAGTCCTAGGGATTATTCATAGGAATTTAATCCTGTTATATATATTTGCGAGCAAAAAGAATAAACTATTTGGAGGGCTTTTTTTTCAAACATTTTTTTATATTAATTATTTACATCATATGGATGGATAAATAATAGATGATAACGAAATATTGATCTTATCGAGGAATTTAATCATGGATTGAGGATTTGGATTCCCACGTACTATTTCGGACTGGGATCGTAGTCGACTCCAAGGTGATGCAATTGTTTTCAATGACAATTCTGCTCTAATCTTGCTAGTCACTATTGATATGAGATGATATATGTACGACATGAATTGAGATACAAAGCTCACCCTCAATAATATGAAATTACTATTAAGTTATATCTGTAGTCGAATTTATAATTCACATTAGTGACGCGGAGTGTTGAATTCCTTGGTACAATTCAAACCAGGAAGAAGGAAGTAATTTATAAGAGGAGGCGCTTTCTTTTGCATCCGTCCAAGAAATAGAAGAAACCATGTTTGGTGGGTGATCAACCATGTGCATGAATTAGTACAAGCAAAGATTAATATTTGACGAAAATAAAAAAAATTTGGAAAAGGAATGTTGCATGTTTTTGGAACTAAATTTGAGATAATCATTAGATTAATGTACAAGCTTATGTCAAATTAGTAAGAAAATGACAAAACTGATTACTTCTGCGATGAGGCATGAAAGATTATGGTCTACACTTTTTTTTGTTCTTCTTCCTTTTTTTTTTTTTTTTTTTTTTGAATGTAAGGTGCAGATTTGGATGATATATATATATATATATATATATATCTGTGATGTATTGCATGATGCAATACCCAAATTCTCTGTTGGGAGAGTAGATGTTAAGAGTGTGTGTTTTGGAGGATATATAGATTCATATTATTAATTATATCCTATCATGTTGGCTATATATATATATATATATAATAAAAATTAAAGGTAGAAATAAGCTTTGGTCTAACTTGACATTTTTTTTTCATTATTTAAAAGAAAAGGCTTATTAATTGACATTTTTCAGAATTTCGGTTTGCAAGTTCAAGTTCACCTAGCTAGTGATGATGACTCTTTACCAAATAAATAAATAAATAAATAAAGGACTAGTGACAACTTTCATGTGATGGTATTACAAGAAATTTTCTAACTTTCTAATTCCTAATTCTGCAAAGTTGCATTTCTCCATGTGACATTGTACTCGAGTTATTCCTTTCTATTACTTTTTTTTTTTTTTCCCGGTCCTCACGCCTTCATTAACTATTCATTTGATAATCTAGTAATATTGTAATCTAACTCATTCTCTTATCAGGCTCAACTCAAAATTTTCCAATCCAGCACAAACTTATAATTTTCATTAAAATGTGTCTGTGTATATATGCACCTATTCTCGAAATTTACTACGAAAGTAACATGAATATATTTTCATTAGCTAATTCAAGCAAAAATTAACAAAATATATTTGTATACATGATTTATGTGAATTATACAATTCCCTTGGATCAGCACATTAATATTGTGTAAGCATTTTGATGCTTTTGTAGCTCTACTTTCCTCAAGCAGAAACTTCATGATTTCATCAAAGAGTATTTAGTTAGGGAATACAATAATATTGTAATTTCCTCGCTGTTTATAAATTTCCTCCATCTTGATTTTTATTTTTTTATTTTTTCCTTAATTTGTATTTCGTCCCACACGTAAATAAAGCTAGCTCCTCCACCTTGAATTACCTTTCCAAACCTAAACCTTCCTCATCGTAGAGTACTTGTATATATATAAGATTGACCTTTATTCTACAATTATGAGATGTGATCTCTACGAAATGAATTATTGGTCTGAACACATGAAAATGTAGCGACAGATGCAAAAGACAATATTCCTACCTAGCTAAATGACTAAACAATAATTGTACACATATGTATATGTAGAAACGTATGTAAATAGTTAAATATATATATATATATGCATACGTACGTACATACACTTATATACCTTCTTTCATAAACTTTTTTTTTAATGACAATTACTCACGGAACTTTGATTTTTTGATAATTATTAGGTGAAATTGGTTGTTAAATCCTTAAATTCTAAGTTTGTGTAATTTTGACTCCCGTTCTTTTTTTTCTTTTTTTTTTTTTTTTTGACAGCTAGAATAACCTTAAACTATCAAAATATTACTATTATAGTTATTTCTGTTAATTTTTATACCAAATCAGTTAGTAATTTTGATCAAAAAGTGATACTCCTTTGGAGAATATTCCATTTAAAAATTAATTAAAATAACTATTATATTGATATTTTTAATAGTTTAAGATCAATCAAGCTACGGAAAAAAGAAAAGGGACCAAAGTTGTACCAACTTAAAAATTTAGGAACCAACAGAACAATTTATACCATAATTATTATATTACAAAATATTCTAGTATTCACACGTCTCTAACAAGAGCTAAGGGCATTTTGCACTTAATACAATTGTTGGTGTAAATTTCAAATATTTTGTGATGGACATTATTAAATTTTGATTTCATCAATTTTAATATCACGAACTTAAACTGTCAAAAAAAAAAAAAGTTTAGAAAATAAATAACTTACTGAAAAGAAATTTAAGGATCGACACAATGCTCATAATTCACAGGACTAATATTAGTGCTAATTACCTCAATATTCAAAAGAAAAACAATTTTAATATCTAATCAAAGTAATTGTCTCTACAAGCTTAGACCACCCCACCACCCAACCCCCCACCCCCCCCCCCCCCCCCCCAACCACACACACACACACAAAATAAAAATAAAAATAATAAAAATAAAAAGTAATAGGGCTTCTAACTTTTCCTCGATGCCACATACGTTTTATATTTCTTCTTTTTGCAAAGTTCTTGGTCGGGAGATAAGTAGATAGCCTTTAATCTCACGCAACTTCATGGTCATTGATAGAATTGTTTCCTTATTATAATAAAATTAGACTATCAAACTCATGGCTTTTAACCTAGACATTAATGCATTTCATATTTCAAAATTCAACCATAATTAGCCATCTCTTTAGTAAATTAATGACACCTGCACTACCTAATCCGGATATGATTTTGGTCCCATTCATATGGTAACAATATGTTGTAATCATAATTTTCATTAATAATTATTTCTTAATCTTTTTTGCTAGGAAAAAGGAAAATATATTATTAATGATAATTTCCATGGTTACTTCCCCACATTTCCTTCACAAATTAGAATATACCAGAAACAACAAATTAACAAGGACAATGATCTCATCATTTTGACATGTGTCCCCCAAAATGCAATTATAAAACCCACCATTTGTCTTTGCAGGACTTTGGGATACAAATTCTGAAAATATTATTGTGCATTAATTTTGGTTGTACAAATATTAATTATGGGTAGGTCACCTTGTGGTGATCATGAGACTTCTGGGTTGAAGAAAGGGCCATGGACTCCTGAGGAAGACAAGAAGCTCGTTGATTATATTGCCACTAATGGCCATGGGTGTTGGAGATCTCTCCCCAAGCTTGCAGGGTTGAATAGATGTGGAAAGAGTTGCAGATTACGATGGACAAATTACCTTCGACCCGATATTAAGAGAGGGAAATTCTCCGAAGAGGAAGAGCGGATCATCATTGACCTTCATTCGGTTCTTGGAAACAAGTAAAGTCAAAATTTTTTTCTTCTTTCTTTCTATCTAAAGATTGTTTATTCAGACAGTAATTAAATTACATTATTAGATTGTTTATTCAGACAGTAATTAAATTACATTATTAGTATATCTCAACTAAATTGACATTCTACTGACCACAATGTGTATCTACCCTATTTCTTCTTCTTCTTCTTCTTCTTCTTCTTTTTCTTTTCTTTCTCTTTTTGTGTTTTTTTACAGATTTATATGTTACTAAAAACTTTAAAACAAAGTGGAAATTCTAATTGTTTGGACATTTAAAACAGATTAAATCACACGAATTAGTTAGATTAATTTTTATTATAACGATATTTGGTGTAATTATACAACTTCTTTTTTTTTTTTTTTTTTGTAGGTGGTCAAAGATTGCAACCCATCTTCCAGGAAGAACAGATAATGAGATCAAGAACTTCTGGAACACCTATCTTAGGAAGAAGCTTCTCGAAAGGGGTATCGATCCGAACACTCACAAACCAAGGACAGACCTGAATCACCTTCTGAACCTTTCCCAGCTTCTTAGTTCAGCTAATCATAATCTGAACTACTTAAATAATATTATTAGCAATAATAATACTACTCCTTGGGAAAATGCACTCAAATTCCAGGCAGATCAAGTAGCCGATCAATTGATCAAAATTCAGCTATTCCAAAATCTATTCCAAGCTATGAACAATACTAATTGTTCAAGTCCAATCTTTCCAAACATACAAAACTGTGCAAACCTCTCGAGTCCGCCTCATCAAAACCCTAACCCGATATTTCATGACATTCAAAGCATGAATGTTGCTCCTTGTAATGGTACAAACATTGACTCTAGGGATGGAAATGATCTTAAACCGAACTCGTCGGCATTCATGGAAGGCGAAGGTGGAAATGGTTACGATGTTGATCTCCGAGCGATTAAGGGCACGGGAAGTTCGACTGGAATTCATGAGGGTATTGTTAATCCGCTTCCTGCATTGTTATCAGAGCCGTCTCCGGGGACTACTACTTATGACCAAATTGTGGACAACATGAGTAGTGAACCTTCTTCTACTGTTTTTGAGGCTTGGGATAAACTCATGGATGATGATCAAACAAATGAATCCTACTGGAAAGATATTCTTGAGTATGTTAATTAAAATTTTATTTTACTGCGTTATAAAATTTCTTTACATATCTCTACTGATTTATTTGATTAATTTACCATTTATGTTAGTTAATTTCCTTCTGAAATAAAAGTTTTGACAAACCAAAATATTCATTTGTAATTAGTTTTTATCTTTAATTAATAATTTACTTTGAATTTATGCAGATTAATGTGAGAGCCGCCAACACCTTTCTCTCCGGGTAGATTAGAAAAATGAAGTACTCATTTTGAAGTATCTTAGCTTTATTTGTTCAACTTTAAACGGACAATAAGTCACAATTCTTTTATTATGATGTTTTGCACTTTCTTTTTTGTTCCTTTTTTTTTTTTTTTGGTCCCCCTTTTAAGTTGGTGCTTTGGGGCATTAAAAGTCGGGTTGATCCTGGTTCTCCTGTGGTTAAAGCTTCAGAATCACAAGAATCCTTAGTTTGAATGGGATTCCAACTCAGCACTTTTTGAGATTTCGAAAAAAATTGTTCTTTGAAGAGCACGGTATGATAAAAGTTGTAAACTGTGTTCGGAAGGAGTTCTTGTCTATTATTGTCCTCTATGGTAGAATTCTGAGAGGTAGTGATTTACCATTTAATGGATATCAGTGGTTCAGTTATACTGTTGAGCTCATGAGATATATGTCAATGTAAAAACGATACATACACATGTAAATCTTTATATATATGTGGACTGTATTTGTTGTTATATATTTATATGTTACATTATCCTTGCCCCTTCCATATATATTCTACTTTATATAATGTTTTTATTATTAATCATTCCAAGCTCTTTATAATAACACCCACGTAATTCAATTGGCCCGGGTGCAATCTTATTCTTTACAGTTGATTATTTAATTTCTTCCAAGAGTACAAAAACTTGATGACAACTAGCAGATCTATTTGCATACACATAGATACAGACATAAATATATGCCATTCGTCACATAGATTCATTCGTTATTAAGAAGTTGATAAAAATTAACACCCAATAAAAAAAAAAAGACAAAAGAAAGAAACGGGGAACGTTGCATGATTGTGAAAACGATTCAAACAAATAAGATATAAGCATTGGTTTGCAATGGGAGTAGTTTTTTTTTTTTTTTTTTTTTTTGAGGGAGCAATGGGAGTATATTAATTAGATAATTATTTAAGTTTTTGACTTATTTAATCACGTCAAAGTCAGCCATGTCGTGGCCAGTATCTAAATTATTCGACAATATATATATATATATATATTGTTGAGTTTAGTGACCCGAATTCAGTTTTGACCCAGTCCGAAAAGCTCTCAGTGCAACATATGTGGGTAAGTTTTTAATTTGAAGAATTTTTAGGGCTCTATGGTGGTAGCAAAGGGATCGGGCCAGACCTAACCTGGTTTTTCACCCGATTCACATTTTAGGATTTTTGGTATATATATAATGTAATTTTAAGGCTTCATTATTATGCTCTTTTTTCTAAAGCCACTCCTCTTATACTGATATTTGATTTAGTAGATTTTCTTCTCTTTTACCTGTGGTTTTTCTTTCCGTCTAGGATTTTTCATATAAATATGTGTGTTTTTTTTTTTTTCCTTATTGTCTATTCGTTCCTAATTTCGTAATATATATATATATACATATATATATATATTCTTCTTAGATCACCAAGTGTAAACATCAGATCATAAAAAACTAATATAAATGACTAAAAAAATGATAAAAGAAGTGAAAAGGTGAAATCCCTCGACGACATAACATTGATGATTTGTTATTCGAAGGTTGCATAAGTTTAGTCACTAAAAGTCAGATTAGTAGTTGCAATTGTGAATTATTAGGTAAGATGGTTTACGTTGAATACAAGTAATTGACTTGACACAATGCAAAAAACCCCCCCTCGTATTATTATCAACCAAAACGACCCCAAGTTGAATTTTCATGAATTTCTGAATTAAGCGTCTGTAGATCGACAATGAAAACATTCGTTAAAACAAATTTGATTACAAGTCCGACAGCTGGATTAATTAAATTGTAAGAAGAATGCCATGATTAATATCTAATTGGGAGTGATAATTATGGTTTGTCAACCTTTAACTATAATAATCACAATATCTAGTGATGAAATATGGATTTGACAATTAAAGAAAAAAATATCACCATCGAACCCTTAGTATGTCCAAATAATAAAAGTTATAAATTAAATAAAACCTTAATTATTTTGACTTAAGGGGCCAATCACCCTTTCTCTTACATCCATTAAATTGTAGGCTCAAACTTTAAGTATTAATCAAATCCAATCATCTAAACCAACCATTAAAAAAAATTTAAAAATTGTAAAAAGCTTATTGTGAAAATACTCTACAAAAGGAGTCTTTAAAACATTAGATATAGAGAATGAGGAATGAAGAAAACATAAATGATCGGATTTGGGACCAAAAATAATACAAGGTACGGTTTGTACTTTTCTTCATTTTATCACCCAAAGTATGTTGAATACATACATTAGGGAAAAAAAAAAATTCTTGTTTTTTTTTTTTTTTTATATGTAAGCACCCCATGTGTATCCCTCATCTATATTAACTAACCTATTACTAATTTTTTTGCCACACAAGAATCGAACCTTGAACTTAAAAGCTCGAATTTAAGGCTTCTAAGCCCCAAACCCCCTTCTCTCACTGTTGGGTTAGCTCCAATGGCTTAAAAAGAAATTCTTTTTTGACTGCTGTGATATTGTCCTTGCTTGAATGTCCTTTTATGCATTATGTTTTTTCACCCTCTTTTTTCTTTATTTATTTATTCATTACTTTTCATCTGATTACCTTGAGCTAAAGAAGAAACTATAAACTCTTTAAGATACGCGAATAAAAGTAAAATCGATTCTCATAATACCAAAAGTTTTTTAGTTGGGATGTCCTTGCAATTTCTAATGCTTTAACTTTCTCTCATCATTTAAAAAAAAAAAACGCAAATAAAAGTCAAAAGAAGCTTGGGATAATACATTATTAGTAATATATGTTTCGCGATAACAATTTTAGTGTGTTACTGTTTCCTTCTCTCTCTCTCTTTTTTTTTTTTTTAAGCTAAAGATTGTGTGTTAAAATAGTTATTAATTAAGAGTTGATCATATAGTATTTTCTTTTTGAAAATTTTCATATTCTTTCTGCTCATATTACTTTTATTTTAGTTTATACACTTTCGATATAAATTCCTGCCTCGACCTCCTGATTAGAACCTTAGATACTAATGCCTTAAATTAAATAAGCATTTTTCTTAGCTCGGTTTCCTTTTTTTTTTCTTTTTTATAAATGATGGTAATAGATATCAATAGGTACATCAGACATCCGATTAAGTTCATATTCTTCTAATATCCCCATCCCTTACCCGTCCCATTATGTTGTTATAAAAGAAAAGAAATTAAAAAAATGTTAACGAAAATAGGAATGCAAATTAAATAGGAAAGCAACCCTATCAAGGGCAAGAAATCGGAGAAAAAGATTCCCTATATATAAGTGGATCACATACTCAAAAAAATTAAGTCCTAACTTGCAATTTGAAATCTACGACAAATATATTTCATTAAAAATCTTTTCGTCAAAACCCAACGGAAAAAAAATCCAAAAAGAAAAAAGATTACATAACTATCATAGTTGGATACTTACAAAATCTAATTTAGGAAGATCGGCAATGTCCTTAGAGATCTCTAAAAAATTAAGATTGGACCTTCGAACTACCAAGTAGTGTCATTTAAAAAAACTGCATTAAAAGCCAACTTATCCAGTTACATGGTTACCTTCAATACATGAGTGACAGTAAATTTATGTTGCCCAAATATTTCAGTACCTACAAATCTGTTACGTGGTTCTCTACTCTAAACACATGAGAGACTAATAATTTAATGTATTCTTACTTATCAAAAAAAATATATATACGATATAAATATATATATATATATATATTTGCTCGGTGCGCTAGTGCGCCTGACTATATATACGAATTTAGATAGTCGGCTACATGGGTTGTGGGCCATGCAACCCTAGAAACTGCATTAGAGAAAGATAGATAATACGATGGGGAAGTTAAATTATTTTCGACTACGCATATAGATTTTATGATTTACTGTTATAAAATAAAATAAATAGTTTGCCAAACGACCATTGAGGTTAGGAAGAGAACCTACAAGAATCATGTACTGAAGTTTTTATGATGCTTTTGCTCTCGTCATTCCTTTATATAAATGTTTTATATATATATATATATATATATTGTTGTCTGTTGTTCTATAATGTAGCTATATCACTAAGGGTTAAAAAGTCTCACATAATGTCTTAACCATTTTAAAAACAAGCCATTTGCATCTAGCTCTGAAGGAATTAATATATATTGATAACTTTATAAAATAGAGTTATTTAAACATTTTTACACATTTAAATTCACTATATTCTTGAATATTTTACTTAATTTTAGAATAATTTAATTTAATTTTACATAATTTTAATTTAGATTAGTTTATTTGATTTTGTGTAATTTTATTAAATTAGTTTATTATTGATTTTAATATATTGTAATCAATTTATCCCTCTAAATAATTAATTTTCTCCTTTGTATAATTTAATTAGGTGAAATTGGGGACAAAATGGCTATTTAAAAGCTTAAAAATGGATTAGAAATTCAAATTAACTCGGAACAAGCCAAAGCCCAGTCGTAGCACTCCACACGCGTGCCAACTCGCCCTGTAGACCGTATATCTCGCCCAGATCACCCCAACACGCGCGTGAGTTTCACGCCTGATATGAACCCCGTCCGTCAGACCAGCGCAGGCCCATCACTTTAGTTGTCGTTTCCCCTGCAGGAGGGTAAAAATACGCATCCCGTGAGCTCGCTTTTCTCCCATCCGCTTTGCGCCACGCGTCCACATAGCCCCACCTGTTTGCCTGCTTTCCAGCCACTCACTCCACCTTCGCCACGTGGCCATGCACATTTGAGCTTGCCGCAATTGATCAAACCGCGCCAGCTGCTGTGATTTTTATTTTGAGCAAATTTTAAGGGAGATAGACGTTTGAAAAACAAAAAGAGGATATGAGAAATTAGGGAAAAAACTTCAAGATTCGTAAATACAATGGTTGAGGTTTTCATTTATTTTTTTTATCTTTCCTATTTTGTAATTGGATGATACTTGAATTTTTGATTTTCTTAATTTTGTGTTTAATTTTATTTATGATTTTTGTGTAGTTTGTTGGTTCTAAGGTTCAATTTAGCTCAATATTAAAGCTTTGCCTCTTCTATTTTTTTTTTTTTTAATTTGAGTTTGCCTAATTGTGTTATGGGATTGTCTATGGTATTTTGATTTTAAATGATTTATCACCATTTAGTTGTTTAGGAAACCATAATGAAATTGGGAAATGGATTTGTAGTTAGGTCAATCATAGAGTGGCATAATTACTACTGAGATAGGAATATACCTGGTATTTAGCACTAATACCCCCAAACTTATCATTTTTGGTAACTTACCTCCCAAACTTCTAATTTTGACAATTTACCTCTTAAACTTGCTATATTGTAGTAATGTATCCCCCTACCAATTAATTTTCTGTTAAATTGATTATGAAAACATATGTACGCCTCATGTAAAGATCAGAAAAACAATTAAAAAGCTCCAAATATTATACAAACCCTAATACAAATCTTCTACTTTTAATTGTTCAATTTAGTGTAAAATTAACTAAAAATGGGATACGTTGTAACAATTTAGCAAGTTCAGAGAACAAATTATCAAAATTAAAAGTTGAGGGAGCAAGTTACCAAAAAGTAATAAGTTTAGGGGGACATCAGTGCTAAATATCCGGAATATACCTGTTAGAATTGTGTAGCCATCGGAGGAAACCAAGAACTTAACGAGTTCACATTAGTTGGTACTAATAGGGATATGATTTACCATTTTAATGTTAGATATTTCTACTTGACTACCAAGAGGAGCTTATAGATAGGTTAGAGATATTCCGACTATCGTTTAACTAGGCAACCAAATTAGATTAGGATTGGGTGGTTTTATGGATAAGTTAGGTGAGATTGAATCCCTAGAATCTTGCTTGTGTCATTTTCATTTCTTTGGTTTTGTTTTGTCAATTTAGTTTATTTAGTTTATTTTTATTTTTCTTTTTTCAATCGACCGTTCAAATAATCCTAGCATTAATCAATTTTGGTAATTAACTTAAAATTAAATACAATCCTTGTGAAATCGACAACTTTGTTCATCACTCTATTATTTATGTGACTTATACACTTACAAGATTTCACACCAATCATATTTTCAACAATCCCCTTTTTAAAGTAGCGGTACTTACATTAATTTCAGGCTGTTTTACTTTTGATGTTTTTGTTTTTCAATAGATATAACTACCAAGTAACTTGGTGTATCAAGAAACTATCTAATATAGAAAGCTATCTTCTATAATAATAAATAATAAAAACAATCTAAAAAGCTAGTTATAGGCAAGTTAAACCGTTAGGTGGCTTAACTATTATGGACTTTATATAGTAATTGGTAAAATTTGAAAACGAAACTAAACCAACCTATTTTCAAAAGTCAAATTAAATCGCAACAAAATATTTAGTATATAATTAGAAAAAGAAGAAGAAAAAAAAAAGAAAAGAAAAATGCAAGTATAAACCAAGTTGCAACATTATGTTGATTGAATTTAACCAAAACAACATATAATTTCAAAGTCATGTGCCAAAGCCAAAATAGTATGCATTTGGATAATAAATAAATAAATAAATTAGTATTCAATATACAAACACCATTACTTTAAATGAACTTATAATACAAGAAAACTTAACCCCAATTACAAATTGGTTCCACCAGTTAATTTTAATTAAATGCATAAGAGGGTAAAACGTGCACTAAAATCCAACAATAAGAAATCGAAAAGGCACATCAATCATCGAGTACACAGATGGATCTTTCAACAGTACTATTACAATTGATGGAAATATCCGATCGATCGGGAACAAGAGACCCATAGCAAAAAGGTCATCCCCAACACTGCATAGAATTAATTCTAGCGGATTGGATACCCAAACAATATGAGAGAGTGTGGAAGCCACCTCCGTTATTACAAAGTAAGCACAAAAATATATTAACAAAACACAAGGCGAAAATATCATCGTCTTTATTTTAAACAAATAACTATAACAAAAATGAGACCACCCCAGATACCATGGATAATACCTCTGGTGACAAGCCAACAAACACGACCAAAGAGACCAAAACGTATCTCATCCAACCATGAAGCCATCCCTCCCACCAAAACCATCATCCTGGAGTTCAAAGCTTCTTCTCTAGGGTCGGTAATCCTGTGACCAACCAAAAGATGGCACCGGGCTCCGGTCTCAAGAGAAAAATACGAACGGCGCAAATCCTAGCAGATAAGAGAGAGAGGGAGAAAGAGAGAAAGAGAGACTAAAAACTCTACTTTTATAAGTTTCAATGTCTACTGATAAAAGGTAGACATATCACTAAAGATAACATTATCAATTGGGAGACAACATTATCAATTGGGACATTAACCAGGATCACATATCAAATATATGCTCTCATACTTTTTTTCTTTGACAAATGTACCATCAGCATTGATATTTAGACCATCTTCAATGTCTACGTTCTTGCCGATATTTTATTTAGCAAAAAAAAAAAACATAAAAAAGTGAGAAAATATTGATTACAAATCAAATATGCTCGCTCATACGCTACTATATATATATATATATATATTTTTTTTTTTCACAAATATCAAGAGAGAAAAATAACATTTACATATTTGTGATCCAATATACATTGTTCTTTCTAGAGCTATTGTCATTAAACTTTAAAATTTGTAAAAACAAAATTTTAATACTAAAATAATTTCGAAATGATAAAATGTAATTATTAGATGAAAAAGCTGAGACCTCAACCATGAATTAAATGTCAAGTTTAGTGTTGACTACGATTGTTGAGAAATATTCCATTAAGTTATTAGCATATTTATATATGCATATATATATATATATATAGATGTAGTTTTAATAGTTATTCTTTTTTTATAATCATGGATGGTTACAGACAAATAAAAAGAAGTGTATTATTTTATTAAATTTGATGATGTGATATTTTATGTAACTTATTTTTACAAATTAAGCAACCTACTAACCTTAAACTACTCTTCACACATTTTTTTTTCAATAAATTCTTTTAATGCAGAATTGCCCTTCTATAAAATTACTTTCATTACCTTTTGCGTTCTAACTTTCGATATCTTGGTCCTAGCAGTCAATTAGAAACAGAGGTAATTGATATTTTTGCTTTGCATTATATTTTTTTTATAATTTTAAGTCCTTTGATATGAAATTCATATTCATCGTTTTGTTCATGTGATTATGTTTTTGTTTTATGTTTAATAACTGAAAATGAGAGGACCAAGACAGACAGAAAAGCTAGAAGATGGTATCTTCCTGTAAGAATAAGAATGATTTTTTTTAAAAAAATGTAAATAGCAATAAGGTTTTTAATATTGGTCAACATTAAGTCTCTAATGCAACTCATTACAATTTTAACTATTTTGTTTTACAGAAAGATATACTACCCTTTAATAATGATTTACCACTACATAAACGTTGGAAGAAAATGCAATACTATGAAACGTTTAAGGGTAGTGTTGACGTTTGCGATGAGGCAAGGAATATTTTTATTTAATTTGTTTGTGTTGCAATGCTAACATTATTATAAAAGTGGATTCAACCGAAAAAAAAAAAAGTGTATGAAAAATATATGATGATTAATACAACAAGTATGAGATGGGCATATAACTGTGACACTAAACATATTTCGAAATATAATAGTAGAAAAGAAATCAAGAATAAAACAACGATTCCAAAAACAAAAATTGAGAATAAACAAAATCGGGAATGGAAATGAAATTAATAATAAGATTCAAAAATTATGAATGAATTTTTTTAATTCATAATTTATTTTAAAAATATTTTAAAAAGTCATGTTAGTAAGTTACCAACAAGTTGTTCACCCAAATTACATTTAATGATCTCTCTAAGTTTCATGTTCATTAATTATCATTAAATTTTTTTGATCAACTATTCAATTTGTTACAATTATCCGATCAACATCCTACGGCTAAAAGAACGATAATTATAAATAGGTAAATATTAGAGTAACTCTTGAAAACTCTTTCATATATATATATATATATATATATATAATTTGACAACTACATTGAAGAACACTTTTTCTCTCAAATTTTAAAATTAACTATTAGCACGTAAATTCCTTTGAAGATGTTCTTAAACCATCTCCAACGTACATGCCAATATCAATGATATGCTTTCATAAAAGGTATGAAAATAACAAATTTCATTTGCTATCTTATTTTGAGCTCTAATGTATAATATTGTATTTATAGTCGTCAATATAATATTAAGTTATAAAAATCGTAAAAAAGCAAATTTTTGTATTTAATTAATTTCAAATGATAATACTTTAATGATCCTAAAATGAAATGTTAAGTTATACAAATGAATAGTAATCAAATAATAATAAAATCTGACATTTGCTATATTTGATGATAAATTATGACAATTGAAAAGTGAATTTTCTATCTCAAATATCAAATATAGCACATGAATTTAATAGACTTAGCGTATGAATTTAGCATTTCATTAAAGATGCTCTTAAGTTGGAGATCAATAGTCTAAAGTAATAAAAACTTCCATGGATTAATATTCTCAAGGGACCTCACCAACTCAATACATTGAAGCCTCTCATTTTAATGTTTTTGAGATAATGGCATAGACTTTTGAGGGTGTGGATTCGTAGGTGTTGAATGTGCAGTGGGCTAAAGAGAGGACCCTTTTGTTTTTTAGTCTATGTTTGATAAGAGGGAAAGAAAAAACAGCAAGGAAAGAAAAATATGTAAGTGAAAAAAAATACGAGAGAGAGGATTTTTTTTTCTTCTTTATATTGTTTGGTATTATGAAAGCAAATAAAATAAAAATGTTATGTAATTATTATTTTATTTATCTAAATATTATTTTACTTTAAAAACAGGGATATAAAAGTAATTTTTGTAGTTATTTGGTGGATTTTAATTTCGTCCTATTTTTAGATGGAATAAAAAAGTGAATCTTATTACAATCTTTTTTCATCCTATTTTCCTTTTCCTTCTCTTTTTCTTCTTACCAAACAATCAACTCCATCAACTTCTATTTGCTTTTCCTCATCCTACTTCTTTTCTTTCTCTTTTCCACCCGACCAACCATAGCGTAGCCAATACTAAGCTTGACATTTTATGATTAAAGCTATCCACAGGACACTAGACAAAGGATCAAAAGGTTAAAGTTGTAATATTACAAGTATAATTTAACAGTAATTTCATACCATAAAACATAGAGTTTCAATCCTCCACTATGAGTTAAAAAAAAAAATCAAAATTATATGAAAATGGGGCAACATGCATTTGTTTGATATATTGTGATAGCCTAATGACAAATCCAATTAATTACACCATATAGTCATTTTTCAGTACTTGTTTTCCATTTATTTGATAAACAAATTTGACCTCGCAATGAAGGATAACACACACATATTTAACCTTCTAGCCACACACGTAAATCGTTTAAAACATGTATATATTTGGAATTTTTTTTTTTTTTATAATTTCAGTGAGTGCATTATCCGCGAAAAGAAATTAATATTAAAAAAAAAAACCTCTAGTGTAGTGTTCATTCAAGTAAAATGAAGGAAACCTAAATCGTCATTGTTTATACAAAGAAGGAAGAAGACAAAAAAAGAATAAAAATAAAAATAAAAACTATTATGGGATCCACCTATAAAAGGGTAACAAGAGAGAGAATCTCTCAAATTTAATCGTGGTCCTAATAATGAGAGAATATAATTAGAGAGTATTCCAGTTAACAGTTGTCTAAAAATTATAACTTAATATGATGGGTTTACATGAGTTCTTTTTTTAAAAGTCCTTATAATCGATCTGTTCCATGAAAAGTTATGATTGGAGCGACAAATAAAAAGGACGGAGAATACGAGTCCCTAAGTTTGTGAAATTTGTGCGCCAATAGCGCATAACTGGCACGTGTAGCCCTATGTGGTGCCGATTGACACATACCAAGTCCCTACCACTACAGGGTTTGAAACGTCCTGTCAATGCAAGGGCTTTCTTATGCCCTCGCGATTGTTTTGAAGATTAATTATTTTGTTTTCTCATGTTGAAATAAAGAAATAGAAATCTCTTTTCTTATGCTCTTTTAAATAGCAAAAGACAAAAATTGTCTATCTATTTTATTTAGTTATTTAGGTAAATAAATGATTTGTTATTGTAGCATATAGTAACAACAATTGCATCCAGGAAAAGTTATATTTTTTTCTCATGAATGTCTCTCACTTGATTTAGTAGGGAGTCGTTTTCTGGAGATTGTGGACAAATTGCATTGCCAATTTCAATTTTAATTTGCCAGCAGCGAATCCTATTCTGGTCTCTTCAATAATTTATGAAAAAAGGAATCAAAAAAACGAAAAACCTATTAATATACCAGCTTCAATCCTAATAAAGAAAATTTTACATAGGACTTGTTTGGTAATCAAGTTTATTTTAAATTAAAATGTACTTTTTTATCTCAATTTTTGTCTTTTTTTGAAAATTTTTTGTCTTTTTCTAGAAAATTTTTTGTCTTTTCTGAAAATTCAACAAAAATTTTCAACTCAAACTCAAAATTTTCAACTCAAACTTAAAATTTTCAAACTCAACTCATTCACCAAACGAACCAATAGTGTCCTATAGAATCTCCCCTTCCAAAATTGAACGTGAAAGTTTCCTTCCATTCAACTCATGCGATTACACCAAAAAGAGATCAGGAAGCGATTTTGAAAAATTATGTGACAAAAATGAGCGTCAAAACAAAATAAAATGATCTAATCTTATAAAAAATAAATGAGTGAAATTTATTTTGTTTCATTTTTGCATTTTCTTTTTAGCATAAAAGGTTCACAAATTCAGAATATAAAATGATAATATTTTAATATATATATATATATTTTTTTTTTTTTTTTTTGGGAAGGAATCAACATCTTCACTGCACTAACGCCTTTGTGCACATTGCAGTGGCGTTAGACGACATTTTTTTGGGATAGACGACATTTTTTGGAAGGTGTAATGGTCATGCATTTTTAAAAGGCTGGTTTGTATTGAATTCTAATATAATATCTGTTGGTTGATCAACTATTAGAGTGAAATTATTCAACTGTTTTCACTATTTTCATAATAATTCAATTCAAGTCCAAATTCAAATTTTCACTTTTTAAAAATATACGTCACCTTAATTTTTCTATACCTGTACAATTGAAATGTTATTTTTAATAAAAACTATCAAAATACACATTTAATTTAAATGCACACTTCAAATTCTATATTTAAATGCATATATTCAATTTGAATGAACATTCATATCAACGGGGTTTAGATTACTTCTCTTAATATAGAACAGTGCGTACAAAATGGACTTTATGTTCTCCAGCTTGTGTTTTTTTCACTCTTCTCTCAAGCCCGATTTACCCAATTCTCATTATACTCGAGACTACGTCCTATTCCAATATTTTTGGTCGTGGAAAAGATTTTCCCCATAACCAATATTATTGAACTTCAAACGACTTACTAATTAACTCCAAAAAATATTTTTTATCCCTAATTTCGGTCTTCCAACAAATCAAATAATCAAGAAATGAAAAAAGATCCAAAATGACCTTCCAGTCGGGGAAGATACAGGTTGCTCCAGTGCTCGTGTATTGAACCATTTTTCCCCGTGGGAGGAAAAAAAAAAAAAAAAAGTATCACCGTAAAATAAAAGCATATGAAAACCTTTGTAAAAATGATTTGGCACGACCCTGAACGACCAAGAACAATGCATTTTTACGTTTAACAGCCGGTATGGTCGATCAGTGTCAATGTGAAAGGTCATTTTGCTTATTTTGTGATATTGTCATTTTGACAAACTCCTGAAACTAATCCTACCTTACTACGCGGCGGGGTACGACTTTCAAACTTCTGCCAACGTGCACGTGTGCTTAGACGATGAGTGAGAGGAGAGACAAGACGAGACGAGACGAAACGGGAACCCGTGGAAAACTTGGAAGTTCAATCACAAAATCCAGAGCATCAAAAAGATTTGTGACCAAAGAAAAGCTCAGAGAATTACCTAGGTCGCCTGACAAAGTACATGCACTACACAGTTGCCACAATGCCGGTAATAAGGAACAGTTCTCCCGCCAAAACTTAAACACACACATTTTCCTAATAGAATCATGTTTAATGCTGCAAAAGAAAATCCCATAGTCTTACAAACAGTAAGAAATTAACTTACCAATTTCCAAAGAATGTCATTTATGTTTTCTTAATAAGTTCCTAAACTCGTTTTCATGCTTGTTGTGAACACCTCTACTGTGCTTAAACAAGACTAACAACTTTCCTAATCCAAACGAGCAGTAAAAGTCATCTCAAGGCATCTACGGTGCTTAAATTAGACAAACAATTTCTTAATCCGGAACGAGCCAAAAAAAAAAAAAAAAGTCATCTAAAGGCATGTTCTTCATAAATTCCCCTAACAAAAGGCAAGTATAAGTAGCAGAACAACGTGCAATGCAATAGCAAAAATTCAATCATAAAATCTTCAGCCCTCAATCCAACAATCCACAAACAACTACTTTGAAGATACGCATTCAAGGACTCGATAATACGAATATAAAGCACATACTCATCCTGTACTTATTTGGAAAGAATACAAATAAAATTATTTCAGATATCAAATGAACACGATCATCGACCTCAGATAAAAAAGTTACTCTATTTGATTTAAATTTGTTGTTATTGACCTTTCCCATCTTTGCAGATCTCTCCTTGGATCAAACTCGGCTTGGGCATTACGAATATTGAAGGCCAACAAAAGCAGTGTAATATGGAAGGGGAAAAAATGCCCAACTGATGTACAAGTACAAAATTCCCTAGTTACAAACAGCGGTAAAATGCAAGCCTACTTGCATGCATGCAGGCACTCAAACTTCAACTTCAAAAAAAAGCACTTTAAAGAACACGATACCTTCCTTTGTCTCGATTTGACATATAATGCTCGGTTTCTCTATTTTGAAAGATCCTAAGGATGACTACGTTCCTCTGAGTGGTCCAGTTTGCTTAAAATAAAGGAGGCAGAGGGTATATGAGTGGGATCAAGGCAGGGCTATAACCTCCAGTCCAGTACAGTACATGAAAAAGTTTCAACCTACAGGTCCTTAATTTCTCAACGAGAATTCCATGCATCAATTGATGAGGGCAAACAAGTACAAGAAGGAGAGTAAAGTTTAGAAGGATTATGCTTCAGCTTCCTTCAATCAAGATGTCACAAAATACAGCAAAGCAAAGCAAAGCAAAGGAAGAAAGTTACTCGACCAAAGCAAACAGCAAGCCAAAAAATGCAAGCTTTAACTTGAAAGAACAACCATGTAAGTAAACCTTAGCTAGTCTGTAGGTCCGCTAAGGAAATGGAACGAAGCCAAAGCTCAACTTAACTAAACAAGTGAGGAAAACTCTTTCTATGTTATTAGTAAAGTGGCGCTAATGTGCCCCTTATCGAAAAGGTAAAAGCAGGAAGTATTTGAACTTTTGGCAAAGACAACTAATAGGAATGTGAGCGCCAGAAGGAACTATGTGAGATCAAAGAAAGGCTCACAAGGCAAGGCCATAACTCATATTACCATTTTTTACGTTAGATCATCGTAGAACAAATTATATTGACAGGATCAAACACATACCACCCACTCACTCTTTTGGTTTTTCTATCATACTTTGAGTTGGTAGATAAAGGAAAATCCTAACAGGCAAAGAGAATAGGATTCCCTGGGTAATCCTTTCCAACAACATACACGAGTATTCTATTGTTTGCTTCTTAACTTCATCTCTCAAACATTCACGTATTCCACATAAGGAAATCTAGAAACATAAGACATTAAAATCACAACATGAAGTGAGAAAAAATGCACAGAGTATTCTATTGTTCGCTTCTGAACTTCATCTCTCAAGCATTCACGTACACGCAAGGAAATATAGAAATACATATAGATACATTAAAAATCACGATACAAAGTGAGAAAAAAGCATTTAAGACAACACGTCCACGAGTTTGAATAGATGAGAGGATAAATTGCCAGGTGATGAACAGGTCGGCACATAGAGGAACTAAATTCTAGTATGTTTCATTGCTCGTATCAACACAGATACAAGTAGATGGAAAGCTAAGTAAACTGCTCAAGTTAACACTTAAGACACAAGTATAGAAAGATTCAGGGAATGCTAATAATATGCCCAAAACAACATGCAGGCAATCTCTTCAATTAGCAATCATGGAAAGTCATAACTTGCAGTTTAACACATTTAGGAATGTCTGACGTGGACAAGTGCATTGTCCCTACCAAATTGATATTTCGAATGGAAAACTCTTGATTTCCATTTAAGCGCTTTAAAATTAGCCCGCGCATGCATTTGACGTGCAAACTTCGAAAAATTAGCTACGATCCATGCAATGCAACATGAAAACATTACTCTATGTCGACCGCGTGTCGGTGTCACAGGATTGTCACCAAAATAAATACATTAGATGAAACAAATAGATCAAAATGCAGCATGTAACAACACAATAAAATATAACCATTTAAGTAAATGACTCAAAATCATGAAACCATGCAATGTAGACATCAAACAGAACAATTCTGTATCAACAATTCCATGTAACCCTTATGAGAATAGGCCAATAAAAAAGGACTAAATTTCGTCGTATGTCACTTCTCAGCATACATGAGACACAACAGTTCGCAGAAATTATATAAGAGCCTGGCCTCATGGTAGCTAAATACAGGATTCAGTGAGACTGGATTAGTTTCAACTTTCAACAATCTTCTACGCATCTATTCAGCAATGGATCCAAATCAATATATTTTTTCGAACAATTAAACGAGTTAAAAGAACAGTTAAAGAACAATATTGCTTCAGTTATTGCTTCAGTTAACCTATAAAATCGAAGAACAATTAATAACTTAAGATATCATTGACAAAATCGCGAAATCCATTTCGTAAACTAGAACAATTTTTTAGTAAGGAAAGACTTTTAAGCCTCGAAATACAACTTGACTTTCCTTGAAACTTTGAAAGTATTTGAGAAGTACCTATCTCCATAGCAACGGCGGATGGAATATACAACCTCACCACTGAGCAACATCATCTAATGCTGTCAAAAAGTTAAAAACTACTCAAGAACAGGCCTACTCATTCTCAGCACTGGATCAACTGCTATCTAAAATCCCAAATGCACAACTCGCTCCGACCCACAAATTGGTGAAATGGCCAACCTGCTTGAGCAAATTCCGATGACCCGAAATCACCAAGAACAGAACGGACAAGTCCAGCGCAATCAAACTACATCATCATGGTTTCTCCCTAATTCCTGCTTCATACTTTAATGGGTTTCTCCTCTTCTCTGCTGAGAGGTGACACCGGAAGAACTCCGTCTTCCCCATCGCTGCAACAGGTGTTGCTTACAACCTTTCTCATTTCTTTGTCACAGCCACGGCTATCCCCGCCATCTTTCTCCTCCGAATCCTTCCCGGCCTCCCTCTCATTCTTTTCCATTATGTCACAGAAGAAATCCGTCAAGACAGTCTCGTAGCCCGGCATTTTCGCATACCCAGGGAAATAGTTGATGTCAATTATAAGGTACCGGTTCCCGAACCGTGCGTCCCGAATCACATCGAAGTTAAACAAGTTCAACTTCATCGCCCGCCGCAGCCCGCTAGCAATGTCGGTGAGGAAGCTCTGCGGCGGCATCTCGGTCTCGTCCAAATGCATCTTCTTGTAGTACTTGTCATCAGTCCTCTCGTTGGTGGCGAGGTTGGACACCTGCGAGAACGACAACAATCCCTCCAAGCTCCTAACTTTCTCCTCCTCCGACACGTCCGGCAGCGACTTCCGCTTGACGCACTTGACGTACTCCCCGACGACATAGACCTTGAAGATGACGCCGCCGTGGTTGATGAACTCCTGCAGCACGATCGGCGGTTTCAGGTTGTTGAGCCCGTCGTGGTTGAAGACGAGCGCCATCTTGTGCGACTTGGCGCTGCCGTCGGCGACGAGCGGCTTCGCAATGACCGGGAACTTCAACCCCTCCCACGCCTGCCGATCGAAGAGCGTCTCCTTGTCGTAAATCACAATCTGCTTGGGAATCCCGAACGTCTCGTTCCGGTCCTCAATTTTGAGCTCGGAAACCACCTGGAGCATCGAAATCCGGTTGTGTAGCCGCTCGATCGCCTCGGGATAGTCGATGACGACGGCATTAGGGTTCTTGGCCGTGAACTCCTCCAGCTGGCGCCGCCAATCGTCGCCGTAGAGCTTGTGGAGGACGCAATCGAACGGCCCCTGATCCGCGAGCGGAATCTCCCTCTCGATTCGGACGAGATCGATTCCGCGAGAGCGAGCGAGGCTCACCAGAGAATCTTGAATGAAGCTCTGCTGCTTCTTCGGAGCCAGCGCGTAGCCCACGCCGAATCTCCGCTCCGCCATTGATGACGACGATCTCGAAACCTCGAACCGAAAACCGTGCCCTCTTCTCCAGAATCCGACAAGAATCCACCACCAAAACGCTCATAAGGCAACAAACCACCTGTCGATTCGAACATTCACGCTCGCCGGAATCCCAAGAATCCAAGTTTTTTGTTCAAGAATTCAAATTTCCATTTAGCCCTAATTCCCACTGGTTTCGAGCTTCGAAGAAATCGATAGAAATGAAGAGAGAGAAAGAGAAAGGGCGCAGAGAGAGAGAGAGAGAGAGAGAGAGAGAGAGATGGAATGGAAGGACAGGTGAGAGAGAGCGAGAAGGTTGATGGGTATATATAGCTTCTTCGGACTAGGGTTAGAGATCTGGGTTGGTGGTGATAAAGTAACCGGGGTTAGGACAAAAGGAGGGGGGGGCTACGGGACACGTGGCATATGCTTGGGTGAAATGTGAGGATTCGCGGCGGGCAAAGAAAGAAGTGCGTGTGGGTTTTTTCGCAAATTTGGGGCTAAATTGACGTATGGGTTATATAGATAGTCAACTATCATTTTCTTTCTTTTTATTTTTAATTTTTGTTATTGTTATTTTCTATTTTTTATTTCTCATTTTTAATTAAAAAGTGGGTGTGGTTTTGATATTGACTTTGGTTGGGTGACCTTTTTGACTGTGGTCTTGCACTTGGGGGGATTTTTGGGAGAAACTTTTGTTTGGGGTTGAAAAAATGAATTTTTTTTTTTTTTTTTTTTTTTTTGGGAGTTGGGGGGAGGGGGGACCGCCTTATCCTTGGGGAGGTTTCTTTCATTTTATCTACCATATGCAAATTGGCATTGAAAAGAGAGCAAGGCTTTAGCTCTACTTACAAATTTTTTTTTTTTTTTGGTGAATGCTTTTTTCGGCTAAATAAAAAGACTCAGAAAGGGACGATCGATATTAATATATTTTTCATGGACGTTATTGAATGTGATAATCACTATAATTTAAAAAAAGAGCGTGTCATTTCAACCTCTTTTTCAACCAAAAACCAAAAAAAAAAAAAACATGCATCTCTTGATTCACTTGTTCGATTATAAATTAAGTTTGAGTTTCCTAATTCAAATATTTATTGAGTTTTTTTAATTAAAAAAACAATCATTAGAAAATTTATGTAGCATGTTGACAACAATAATAATAATTATATCGAAAAGTAATAATTTTAAATCATTAGAATAAATTAGAATCATATCAAATTTTATAAAATTTAATAATTTAAATAGAACTTGATGAGAGAATTAAATATTATGTGGTGCCTGTAAAGTACTTTTATGAAACTTTGTCCCAATATTTTTAATTCTTATTATGATTAGCCATCATGCAATGAAATAATATATTCCAACAAACTGATTGTGACATAAATATTCATCACTAGTATTCACCCTTGAACTTTACTCGGAGGTATTTTATTAGTTCCTGAAAAGAAAAAAGAAAAAGAAGGAAAAAAAAAAAAAGTTGTGGCATAATGATCCAGAAACTTACATAAGAGATGAGGACATTGAAAATTTCTGTTATATTTCAATTTTTGGTGGGCTCTCTATAAATTCGGGTTCATATCATCGCTTATTTAATTTAGAACTTAATCAAATTAACAATAATAATATGGAGTATCGATGGTGTTAAAATAATATTTAAGATATCATCAATGTTAAACACTATTATTAATAAAAAGTAAGTCATATTTATAGATTCTATACTATAAGACTTATCTTTTATTAATAAATGATGTTCAACACGATAATTTTTTTTAACATTTGAAATTTAAAAAAAAAAGTTTTACAACATAAGATTTACTTACAAAGTCCATTTTTTATTTGTGATGGTGTTGAAGCATGGGTACATTTTTCTCAAATTAAAGTTCAAAGACAATATTTCTAACCTAAATTTAGAAAGCAACTATTAAAGGCATAACAATCTTATCCCAAGATGGAACTTCAAGAAAGATTATTGCGTGCTCTTTTGGAACTCAACTTCCTCTTCTAGAATCTTCCTTTTTTGGATGCAAGTAAAGCACAATACTCACTTCAATGAATTGGTGTGTTGAGTTAAGTCCCTCTTTTTCAAGGCTTTTAACTAGTGGCCGGCTGGCATTCATAATATTGGAAAAATGATTGGGGGTGCGAACATCATCGTTAATAAAAAGGCGAGTCTCAATTGGGAATTTTATAATAAGAGATTCATTTTTTATTAATAGGTGGTAAAACGATGATGTTAAGATCGTTTCTTAAATATTTAGAGAGATTTGTTTGAGTATAATAAAAAGTGAAATTTTGTTTTAATATGTTTCTGAAAGATTGTTTTAAATTATAAGCTCTAAGAAATGAAAACGGAAAAAGAAAAGCAACTTTAAGTCATTTTTTGTTTGCTTAACAAAATTCATTCTCACCATTTTGTTTTTGTTTCTGTTTTCAAAGCATTTGATAATCAAACACGATTTTAGAAAAATGCTTTTGTTTTTGCTTTTCAAAAGACGTATCATTTCATTTTCAAAACAATCTGATAATGATACTAAACGCCCCCGAAACAACTCTTTACTCTATGATTAAATTTAATAAACTGTGAATTTACAATTAGAGCTAATATGACTATAACTATACTTTTGGTTTCTTTTTATTCCTCTTTTTTTTTTTTTTTGGGGCTATTCTCAGATAATTTTGTTTTAAAAATTGTCTAATTATGTGGTTATAAATATACTCTTATAAAATTTCATACATAATTTCATTATAAGGTGTAGAGTTTTAATTTCTAACATTTTTTTTTAAATCTACTCATACTACACATAAAAAGATATTAGCCCCAACAATATATTAAAAAGGATTTACACATAACCATCCATATAAAAGGGGGATCCATTTATATATATATATATATATATATATATATATATTAAATTTAAACAAGAGGAATTCAAATTCTATATTTTTTTAACATGTGTCATTTACAACCATGAATCATAATACTACAAACACTCCATTGACACAATTAAGACCAAATGTACAAATCAATTAAAGTAGGTTGACAAACTTTTTTTCTTGTAAAAAATATATCATTTATCTAACACCCTCCCAAGTTAGCAGCTCGAAAAGAATATTAGTTTAACAAAACTTTAAATTTGACAAAAAGAAATATTACGCTGCTGAAAAAAAATTATATTCATCTTTGAGAGAAAAAATTATCTACAAAAATCTCAAATCTTAAAAATAACAAAACTTGTCATGGGACCCTAGAACATCTGGTTCAATCAATCTTTTGACCTTTCTAACCATGTAAATTGCATAACAAGAACTATTTGAGCAAAAAACTCAGCAAGTATACCATATAATTATTCCACATTAAAATACGTATCTTAACTTTAGCATAAGACCCTCTAGTATGATGTTAATCTCGTATCATTAGAACCCTTTCTTTCTGAATGGTCCCTTTCTTGAAACTCTTTTCCTCAAGTATTTGGCCCTTTTATCTTTACTGAGTTGATTCTAATAACTATGAGATTTCACACCATACATAAAAATAAGTTCTTTGAATCTCTTCGAATTAATCATGAAAAACAATAATAAATTACGTAACTGAAAATATGTTTCAAAACATAATAATGTTCAAGTGATACAGTATAAGATATACTATACCTTATATAAAATAGCTGCTTGCTAGATAGTAAAAATTTTATTTATTATTATTTTTTTCTCTCTTTGCCTCTAATGTTTCCATCTCTCTCTCTCTCTTTTTTGGTTCCTTTCACTTCACACTTTTTCTTATTCTGATGCATACTTACAAATTTACTTCAACAGTGTAAGGCAGTCTACATATATATATATATATATATATAGGATCACAAGTTGACAGCAAGCACTTGGATGCATACTTACAAATTTACTTCAACGGTGTAAGGCAATCTATATATATATATATATATATATATATATAGGATCACGAGTTGATGGCCAGCACTTGGATGACAACCGCACAAGCAAGCCAGTTGTCACATCCTCCTATAACTCAAGCATGACATGTCCCATAAAGAATAACACCAGCAAAGCTATTTACTAGCTAGCTAAAATGAGGTGGCCTTAAATTCTACATGTAGCATAATTATCAAAAAGTCCTATAAAAATCTAACAACTCATTCGAACATCTTAAAAATTAAAAGACGTCATCAATCCTTACTAATTATCTTCTTTTTTTTTTTTTTTTTCCTTCCAAAATAAGCTTGTAGCTCTAACTTAATCGGGTATTATAATTTATATCGTTCCTCATTCGTCCTTTTCATTTATGGTATAAATTCCAAAATACTTATATTACAACAGAAAAAGAAATAGACTCAATTCTATTCCAAGAATGATATTTGTTTTACAAATCATAATAAGTCACTTAATGTTGCACAATACATTAATTAGGAAAGGAATTTAAAAAAAATTATGAAATATCAATCCTTAAATAGATTATGAGAAGAGATCAGGAAGGAAAGACAATACAATATCGTATTGCCTAACCCTAATGGTGGTAACAAAGTTGACAATTTATTTTGGCAAATCCATTGAAATACGTCAACTTGACAAGTACATTATTTGGAATCTTAAACACAATTAATTAGATGGATAAATCTTATTTTGTCAAAGTGCAATTCATAGCTGAAAATGACATGTTTGCTTAATTATAGTCTTATATGATTTAAATGGATTTCAACCCAACTTTGAAACTCTTTAAACATTCTATATATCACCCTCACGTACACGTGTATATATATATATATAGAACGGTTGTTATCTGGTATCTTTATAAAATAATATTAATAATTTTTTTTAAATATTATATAATCAACTGATTCTAATATAACAATTTTCAGTTATATTTATTTTTTACAATAATAAATAGTATCACATTACAAGATTTTAAATATAAAATTATATGTATATTAATTAGTTGTTATAAATGTTTAAATAAAAAGTTATAATTTACGGAAGTATCCGTTCATTAGATACAAGACCTAATTTCCTATATATAAACATATAATTTGCCTATTTGTTGTGGACCAACGACCACAAATTCAAACATATATCATACAAGCATAATTGATAAGTATATTCTTTCCTAACAATTTGGTCGGGAATATCCTCCATCCAAACAGAATCGCAAGAAAAAGAATCCTAATTCAATGTTAGGCATAAACCAACTTGTAATGAGCATCTATCTAAGAATATTTTAAACATTTTAAATGATTCTATCAACTCTCGTACTTAAAACTTATGCCACACGTGAAGAATATCTCAACACTTAACTTCTACATCTTATCCCAAATTAAATCTCCCACTTTAATTTTATTAAAATAAGGGATAAATTACTCGTTTGATTCCTAATCTTTTTAAGAAATTACGAGCTAGTTTTCAATTCTTTTTTTTTTTTTTATGACTAAAAACTCCCTAAATTCTTAAAGAGTACAAAACAATCCTTTTTATTAAGGTTAAAAATTTGAATGGAACATATCATGTGAATGACACATATAAATTGAATGATACAAATTATTTTTCTTGATTACCCTTAGAAATATTTATATATATATATATATATATATATATATATACATATGTTCATGAATAAAGATAAAGTTACATATGATCGAGTGAGAATTACTGCATCTACTGTACTTTTTCGTTTTTTAAATTTTCTTTTAAAAATTTTACGATTATCTTATTTTTATCCTATTAAAAATTGATTCTCTTTATATTAGTCACTATTATAAACTTTAGAGTAATTGACCCAAATAGTCCCTGAACTTTTTCAAATGTGACGGTTTGGTCCCTGTTTTTGTTTTTGTTTTTTTTGGCCGAGATGACCCTAAACTCTTATTTTTTGATCGTTATAGTACTTTCCGTCCAAAACCGTTAAATTTCTAATGAAATCTTGCATGTGCAATGCATGTGATCAAATCTAAAAGGGTAATTTAGTAATTTAATAATAATTAACTTAAAAAATAAAAAAATCATTAAAAATTTAAATGTATGTATATATATATATATATATATCTCTCTCTCTCTTCATTTCCTTCCTCAGATGTCAAGAACAAAAAGCAAAACCCAGATCCAAAAAACCTAAAGAACAGACCTTGGTAAGGCGACGTCAGGCGCATGGGGCTTCACTTTGGCAATGACAGGGGATGGAAAGAGAGAGAGAGGAGAGATCTGGATTTGAGTTCGTTTTAGGGGGATCTGGATTTTGAACCAGTTCGGTGGGGGGTGGTGCTTGTGTTCATCGGCGACGATGGTGGTGGGGGAGGCGCTTGTGTTCGGTGGCAACGGTGGGGGAGGGGGGGAGGCGGCTGGGTTTTGAGTTTGGGAGAAGGGGGAGGGCTCGGCGATGGTGAAGGAAGGGGGAGCTGAAGCTGGGTTTTAAGTTTTGTGGGAAGGGGGTTGGGGTTGGGGCTGGGGCTGGGTGGAGCTTGTGTTCGTCGGTGGTGGTGGTGGTAGGGGGGAGGCGCTTGTGTTCGGTGGCAATGGTTGGGGGGGGGGGGGGGGGCGCGACTGGGTTTTGAGTTTTAGGGGGACGACTGGGTTTTGAGTTTTTTTTTGGGGGGGGGGGGGGGGGCGACGGTGAAGGAAGGGGGACCTCGAGCTGGGTTTTGAGTTGTGTGTGTGTGTGTGTGTGTTGGGGGGGGGGGGGGGGGGGGCTCGGGCTTAGGCTAGGGCTAAGGCTGGGTTTTGAGTTCGATGGGTGAAGGTTGGGGCTGAGCTCGGTGATGACAAATGAGGGGGGGGGGGGGAGGGTAGCTCGAGCTCGAGTTGGGGCTGGGGCTTGTTTTTTTTTTTTTTTTTTTGGTGGTTTGAGGGAAAAAAAAAAAAATGAGGAAGAAGGTAAATGAGTAAGAAAATAGAAAATCAATGGGTATTTTGGTCTTTTTACTACAAAATTATGACTTATGCAAGATTTCATTAGAAATTTAACGGTTTTGGACGGAAAGGACCATAACGGTCAAAACATAAGAGTTTAAGGTTATCTCGGTTAAAAAAAAAAAAAAAAAAAAAAGAGGAAGAAGAACAAGGACCAAACCATCACCTTTGAAAAAGTTCATGGACTATTTTGACTAATGTAAACTTTATCATCTAATCAAAAGTCAACTTTATCATCTAATCAAAAGTCAACGGTCACACCAAAAGGAAAGAGCATTTTATTGTCATTGCACCCTAGCACAATCGATCATGCATGATAATATTAACACCATACACTTTGATGTGGTTCATTTTGCAGTCCAAATTTACCAAAGCCTTTGCTTAATTTGACTTATCTCTACTTGACTACGTATAATTATCATATAAAGCCCATCAAATGGCTTTGGTTGGATGAAACGTGAAATGCTTCCTTTTATTTTTCATCATAATTATTACATATGTTCACTAAAATAAATAAACTAGAATCTGTCAACTAATAATTTGCTTTAGGATCAAAAAATACAAGACGTATACATATATCTCCATCTTTTGCCATAACTCTACACAAACGGTAGGGACTAAAATTTCAATGACGTACAACCGCACCCCATTTTTGTTTCTCTGAGTTCCAAGGACATAGAGGTGTTCATGGATTGAATTTCACAAATTAAGACTCAATTTGCTATTCAATCTGCAATGTTCAGATGGGAAACAATTCCAATCTTTATCAATTCATAAACCTCTAATAAATTTGTGCTAAAAATAAGATGTTTCCGTTTCCTATCAATGAAATATTCATCCCAAAAAATTCAACTAATAAGGTCATGATTTGGACACAGTTAAAAATACTAATTATCTTGATATCGGTTGCATGAATAATTCGCATAGTGATCTCTTCATTGATCATAAATTTCACATTATCGATAAATGCCCTATGACTATGGGTATCACAGTGATGAGATGGTTGCCTCCTCCTCAGGATTTGATTAAAGTGAATACGGATGATGCTAATACAAAGTGCTCTTGACATAGTAGAGGTTTTGTTAAAGCTTGTTTCGCTGCTCCTCAAGTCATTCATTTTTTTTGAGGCATAATCTACTGCTTTTATTTTGGCGATTGAAAAGGCTTAGTAGTTTTAATGGTATAATTTATGGATTGAATGTAACTCTATTTATATGGTTAATCTTTTCAAAACTAAATCAAATAAAGTTTCTTGGATATAGTTCATATTTGTGGATTTTGAAATCCTCAATCTACGTATCAATTGATTACTAATCTGATCCGACAAATTGGAATTTGATTGAACAAGCAAAAATAAATAAATAAATAAATAAAGGGAATTTGATTGAACAAGGTTCTTGGAAGGAAGGTGAGCAAGCCAGTACAGATATCTCCAATTTCAGAGCTAGTATCGGAGAAAGTAGCCAAAAGTAAAAGTAACTAATTTATCAGCCTGGTCCAACATTTTGTTATAAGATGGGTAAAAAAAGATAAATTGAAAGTAAGACAGATTTGAGTTCAAGAGGCACAGAACCTTCGATCAACCATATACCCTATTTAGGCAGCTTTCTTAATACAAGAAGCAAATGAGCGATAGCTCTCTTCGATGACTATATTCTTACAATAGCAAAGGCATGATTCATCTTCTAAGAGAGAGTGGATGCAAATGATTTGGGAATTTAATGAACATCGCTTTGGATACCATACTTTTAGGGCTTATTTGGTTGTAAGTTCATTTTAAACTAAATGATATTTTTTTCATCATGTTTTTTATCTTTTTCTCTAAAAGTTTTTTATCTTTTCTGAAAAAGTCAACCAAAATTACTATTTAAACTTACAAATCTTAACTCAAACTCATACACCAAACTAACCCTAACTATCATAAAGAAACTATGAAAATCATGAAATAATAAATTTCTTAATATTGCATTTTTTTATCGTCAGTATTACATCAAATAAATATTAAATATGTTATGATTTGTATTTCTATATATTAAGTTAGAAAGATGCTCCTCCCTAGAAGCCATATAGACGAAGTACTTTTGGTTCCTTAGGTCTATCAAAATGTCAAATGAGAAGGGGAAACAATTGTGGTTATCAACGTGTATATGCACCTTTCTTTTCTTTTATTTTCTTGTCAATCGTCATAGGAGTCCATCATTTATGAATCCTCCAAATTGGGTAGGTGGTGAAGCGTGTGGGTCAATCCTATATCTTTGACAAATGCAAAACTTTTTTGGACTATGTGTGTGTGTGTGTACACAAACATACACACACACACAGATATATATATATATATATATATATATATAGAGGTCTATAGCACTGATTGTTTTTTTGCCTGTTGGCCACTTTACAAATAAAATATATATTTTTTATACTTCCATGAGGAGCACGTGCTAATTTATCCGATGATGTGACAACAAGAAATATTAGAGTAATATCTAAAACTCCGACAGTAAAAAAAAAAAAAAAAAAAAAAAGGACGGAAAAAGGATAAAAGTATTTGCACAAAATGATCAAATTAAAACAGTCATAATAAAAATAAAAAATGAACACTAATATACTTATTTGCGGATTTGAATAAAATTTGAATCCGACTTAATTTGTGTTCCTTATTTACCCCTCCATGTAATATGGTCCTATGGATAATTGCCTAGTTCAATTTTTTTTTAATATTTACGGATTTTTTATTTGTAGAAAAAATTTTTTTGTTAAATTCAAAAATTGTGGTGGTAATTATTATCTCCTTATTTATGTTAATACATTCAAACTGAATATTAATCAAGGATTTTTAAATTTTAGAAATATTACTCCATTTTTAGCAATTGTCACATATTTTTAGGGATTCTCAAGTTCAAATATTTTGTTTGGAATTAATCTTGTTTATTTAGGAGATGACACAGTTTTTTTTTTTTTTTAGTTTTTTTTTTGACACAGTTAAGGACACTATCTGTATTTTTTTTCTTTTTTTTTAATTGGATTTGTTTTGTTGTTCTGCATATTATTACCCATTTTTAAGGATTTAACTTTTTTATTTTTTCCGAATATTATTCTCATTTTCTTTTTTCTTTTTCTTTGAGATACTACGGCTTTGCAGTCATCAAATTGAATGTAAGTTTCCTATTTTTTGGATTGTGGTGTTTATTAAATAAATTGACTTTTTCGATAATTATTCTCTCTCTCTCTCTCTCTCTCTCTCTCTCTCTCTCTCTCTCTCTCTCTCTCTCTCTCTCTCTCTCTCTCTCTCTCTCTCTCTCTCTCTCTCTCTCTCTCTCTCTCTCTCTCTCTCTCTCTCTCTCTCTCTCTCTCTCTCTCTCTCTCTCTCTCGGTTGCAACTTGAGATTTTGCATTGTTGTTCAAATATGTACATTTTAAATTTATTTTCCATATTGACTGCGTCCATATCGATGGACAGCAAGAGCAATTACCAAATCCATATTTGGTTTAAATAGACTAATATATATCATAATGACCAAATCCCTTTTTGAACGCAACTGTTATTAAAAAAAAAGAGAAATAATATGCAATTGCAAGTATAATTTAGCGGTAATATCACACTTATTTTTATTTTTTTGTGTTTAAATATGTACTAGAAGAACATTTAAATTGGTACTTTTTGATGTGTTCTAACTCTCCTAGCAGGAGATGTAAGGATCATTATATGAAATAGTTTTATTTTATTGATAATCAAATAAAGTAGAATATCTAAAGTGGCCTAGCCTCGAAGAAGATATATCTCTGTCAGTTAGGATTCTTGAAGTAAGGTTAAATATTCAAAAATGTACTTATAAAAAAGTGAAACGGGCTTATAAACTTGCCGAAACTTGTTAGAGTCTCTAAATTATTATCTCATCTATAATAGTTTTAGTTTTTTTGACCTTCAATTATATAAGTATTAGTTTTAAACATGTGCTTCCCACGTGTGGATTTAATATGTTGATTTAAAAAAAAAAAACTTTACAAATGTTAATTTTTTTACAAAAGAATTGTAGATGTTAAATTATTGAAAAAATCAATATCTTTTCTTAATTTAGTTATTGTCTCCTAGCGAGTTTAACAGAATCAAGTAACTAATAATTAAATATAACAATTTGAAGAATTGTAAGAAAAAAATTTGTTGATACATATTTGAAAAAAAGTTATTTGACATTGGGACAAATTGAAAAAATAAAAAGCATTTAAATGAGTCAACTATAAATATGTAAAACCTTTGGGGAGAAAAAATAGAAACAAAAAAAGGAGGCAAGCAACTCAAAAAAAAAAAAAAAAGTGCACAAAAAAAATAAAATAGATAGACCAAATTTTTAAATAGTATAAAAAAGATAATTCTCTTTTATAATATAGTTATAGATATAGATATAGATATATGAAGATTTACTAAAAAAAAAAAAAGATATAGATAAATGAAGATTTACTTTAAAAAAAAAGATATAGATATACAAAGGTCAAAAATTCAAGTAAGAAGGAAAAAAAAAACATAAGTATTTTATTTGAAAAGAATTTTCTCCAAAAATGAAACAGAACTAATCTTAAAGAAGTTCTCTGCCCACAAAGTACAATCAAGAGTCAATTGTGTGAAGTGTGAAGCGGCCAAGTTGATAGCTGGATAATATTTCAAAGGATTGTTTATGAAATTTTTTCCATTTTTTTTCAAGTCAAGGATTATAATACGTTTTTCCTTTAATTAACCTTTTTTAAATATAATATTTGCTTTCTCCATAAAAATATCTTTATTTTCTCTCATAGTTTATAGTGAAAAAAAAAAGGTCTTTTCAAATATAACGTGGACCTTTCACTATTTAGGGCACATTTTGGGGGTAAAAAACGTTGGACACATTTGAAGCAACGATAAGACAAACAATTCAACTTAAGTTCAAAAAGCATCATGGGAAAGCAAATACATATAATGGAATTCATAATTGTAAAAATCAGTGTCATTTTTCTTTTCCTGACTAGGTTCATCATTTTTACCTTGGTGCATCATTACGTCAACCTACAGAACGGTGAATAATTAAACATTATATAAATATATACATATTTGCAAATTCTTTCTCTCTCTCTCTCTCTTTTTTTTTTAACTTAGCAAATTCTTTGTTGCATTTTAATTTTTTTAATTAACATCTAGATTACTATTTATTGTTTTTGTGTGTGTATGATTGTTGCCATCGTTGAAGCCTATAGGAACATATTGCAAGGCGACTATATAACATGTTGTATCACATTGTACTATATTATATACTAAAAATCGTATTGATTTCAAAAATAAAATCCAACACAATTAAAAACCAGCAAAAGAAAAAAATATTGAACACGACCTTTTTTAAAAAAAATAATAATATTATTAAAATCCGAATCCCTCCCTACTTTAGTCCATGTCATTTAACCTAATGGTTATGGGCTAAACAAAATCTACTAAACATGACAAAAATCATATCTCATACCTATTTTTCCAACTAAAAAATCGACTTTTAGGAAAGACCTCAAAAATTTAGCTCAAATACGCTTCATTCCATTTTTTCTTGTTTATCATGTTGGCACATCACAAATCAACATTTATGCTAAATTGCTAAATTCATGGTATTTGGCACCATAAGCTTTTGAGTTTCATGTAGTACTCTTTATTATTATATATATATATTCTGTGTTTTTACTCCATTGAAAAGTGGAAGATTTGCAAAAGTTTGAACAAATAGACAGTTCTCAATTTTTTGTTGATTTATATTCCTATAATCTCTTTGTCATTTATTATCATATCTAGTTTTCCATTTACAAATTCATATTATGCTAATAAAAATAAAAAAATAAACCAAAATGTGGGGAAAAATTAGTTTATAATAATAAGTACGCGTATTTGACTATTAATTTCATGGATAGACATAGTTCTCTTGAAAAATAAATAAAAAATAAAAAAAAAGTGGGGGTGAGTCGGCTAATCATAAATAAATACACTGATTTTTAGTCTGACTATCGGAACCACTACATGAATGTCTCTGTATTGAGTTATAACAACTTATTGCAAACAAATCAGTTAATTAATAATCTTTGAATCGTAAGACTCGTAACCTAAAACTATCCTTAAAATCTTCTCGTGGAACTCGAACTTTGAACCTTCCATAAACTAAACTTTTTTTCTTTTCTTTTTTTTTTTTTTTTTTTTGGCTACTCAAAAGTCAAATGCTAAGCACTTGGAGTAAGCACTTAAAACACTTATAGCTTATTTATCACTCCGTTTAGAGACAATTTTTTAGTACTATTTAAAATTTTTTAATAACGTTTTCTCTCATGATAATTTAATTAAATTTACTTTACATTCAAAGAGGAAGGTTATTCCACATTAGTGGAGCCCAAAAAGCATCATTACCAAGTACCACTAAAACACTATCTTTATTGTTACATATTTATTGGTTGCGCCAATTTATAATATATTTGAATTCCACCAACAAAAAAAAAAAAAAAAAAAAAGGCTACTACTTTTGTATTACATTATATGGCAGGTTTGGCAACTCCAATCACAATAGACATTAGTGATAAAAGTAAAGTAAATTATTCATTAGACAACAACAAAGGTAAAAAAGGTAAATATATATAATCTTATATAATAAATAAACTAAAAGGAGAAAACAGGTTATCCATATTTAGATTATCAACAGAACTTGGCAAATATTGACAAGCATGACTTGTAGGCTCCCTCTCTCATGTTTGAACCTTTATGCTTTCTTTTGCATCATTTAATATAACATAAGGAGTCGAGAGAAGAAGAGAATCATGATAAAAAGTATTAGGAGTATCTTATCCAAAAATAAAAAAAAATAAAAAATTTGTTCTACAAGAGAAAGCCATATATGCTACAAAATGCATGCATTTGTCCAAAATAATGATAATAATAATCCCAACCGGCAAAAAAAAAAAAAAAAAATCATCTTTTGGATGAACTTGGCATATCAAAGATTGTATATAGAACTAAAGGAGAGAGAGAGAGAGAGAGAAAAGGAAACAAAAAGGATCACAGGTAAAATAGAACTCAACCAAGTGGTTGAACTCTATGTTTGGAAGAGTGAGAAAGGGAGAGAAATGAAGTTCGATGAGGGATTTTAGAGATGAAAATAGAATCTTGGTTGTTTGATAGGGTGAAAAATGAGAAGGAAAATAAAATTATAAATCGATGAGACTTATCATAATTTAATCATTCCGACTTTAGAAAGAAAATACAAAGGAAAAAATTTGACGAAAAAAATGATGAAAAAGTTAGGAAAAATGAGGTTCTCTGACCTAGTTCTCTTCTCAAAGCTTACTTTCTTGATTAATTTTGGAGGTTTATATGAAGAATGAAAGAATCCTACAAGCTCTGTTTCTTCAGCATCATCTCAAGGAACTCTTCTTGATTAAATTTTGGTTGAATTTCGATTGTTCTCTCACTTTTTAAGAAAAATTATAATTGCGCACTCCTATTTAATTTAAATTTTCAAAAAAAATTTTTTTTTTTCTTGTGAGATTCTACAATTTTGGTCGTATTTTATAAGAAAAATTACATGTCCACACTCAATAATTGATAATGACCGTCAATATTTTAGTGAATCAAACTCGATAATTAAATCTAGAAAGATAGTAGACTAAATTCTTGTATTAATCATTTTAGTATTTTATTTCCCCGCATTTACATGGTTATCTTATGGAAAAACACTTCATGAAACAGAGACAGCCCACTTGTTACTTACTAACAAAAGGCCCAATTGCTTAAACAAGTTTTAGGCTGGTTTTGAAGAAAACTGTAGAAAGGAAGATATTAATACTTGGAAAAAAGAAGTAAATAGTATTTTTTTTATTATAAATAATTCAAGTAGATAACATATTCTAAAAATATATAGAATAAATAATAATAAATAAATAAATTTATCAAGTAAATAATTGTTTATCTTAGTAATCTTTTTATTTATCTAACAAATATGTTATTTATTTCAAATATTTTAATATCGTATTATTTATTTCAATTACTTTCGTAAAAATATTATTTGCTACAATTTTCTTAATAGTACACATACTTTGCAGATGTTATTTTTTTAAAAAAATTGATACATTACAAAAACATCAACAAGATTTAGTCCAAAAAAAAAAAATCAACAAGATAAATCTTCTCTCTCATATTTAAATTGAGAACCATAATTTATGTTAGAGAATAGTGCCCCCTTAGAGATGCTATTAAGATTATCCTATTTTTTACACACAATTAAATTTATGATCCTCTTTTCTCCTTATAAAATCAAATCAAGAAAGACAAAATTTTTACAATATGACACAAAACAAATTTACCTAATGATTATTAAATTATTTTGCTTATAAATTTTTTACTTATCTGAAATATTTTAATTAATATTCTTAATCTAGTATATTACTTTCCTGCCATCGACGTCAGTGTCAGAGATTACCGTTAATATGTGTTAAGAAGCAGAAATAATCTGATAGATTATTAAGATTTATCTAATAAATTACTTTTTAACAACTTGTGACTATCAGTAATCGCTATTGTTAGATCTGATGACATCTAATAAATTATCGATGATATTTTAGTAGATTACTCATCGGTAAGTTATAAGTAACCTTGCGAACATATTTTTTTGACCTGTAACTCGTACTTTAGTATGGTTTAGATACAAAATTCCAATAAAAATAATTGAAATCTTCAGCTGAATGTGAATGCCTAACCTGTGAAAGTGCCAGGTACACTTCTACGTGGGATATCTGTCTCTAGTCACCGTTCCTATCTTATTTTCTCAGCCAAATAAATAAATAATGCCTTTCTTGTTTTTTTATTGCCTCAAAATAAACAATACTTTTCAAGCTTTTTGTTTTTTTTTTTCTTAAAACTATATTGAGTTTCCTTCCTAGATAAATATATAATTGCCTTCGCCAATATTTTTGCTGTCTATAATGGATTTTTTAGTGTTAGAATTTTATATCAATTGTATTATTTATTTATTTATTAGATCTAATCAAAATCACATTAAAATACTAAAAAAAGATTATTTTCAAATTATATCTACATTTTAACGTAATTGAAACTATACATTACGTATGTCAAATGTTCCCAATATTGTACTTTTGAATTTTAATTTAATATCAAATTTGCACTTTTTTTTTAATTGAATACTCTTTTTGACAAGACGACTTTACTTGGTAAACAGGTTAATAAATAAGTTAATAACTATCTTTATATGCGTAAAGTCGTTATGCAAAAGATAAAAATTCAGCATTTGACCCAAAGAAGGTATGAGTTTGATATGAAACTGAAATCGAGGGGTAAAATGTTTTGAAAATATCCAAAATACATGGTATATATTTTTTTTATAAGACTAAATTAGCAAGCATAAATCGAAGATAACCTTAAAAAATGTAAAATAATTAATTTTATATAAATCTGATGATTAAAAAACAATCATAATATATTTTTTCAGGTCTTACCGTAAAAATCTCTATCATAAGAATGTTAACATAGTGGCATGTTATTAATGTGGAACATGTGGTCGGCAATCTCAAAATGTCAAATATAAACATAGAGCCTCTCCTATTTTTTGGATACAAAATGGAATAACATTTTTTTTAAAGAATCAAAATGGAATAAATTGGTCCCCTTAAAAAGATGCAATAAACTTGTGGCCTTATTCTTATTCGTTTGAGTCGATGTTACTTCATCTGAATTATCAAATGACGAAACTACCCTTCACCTTGTAGGTGGAGAGGAGGATAGGTCCTCCTACGAAAATGACTTTTTAATGCTTCACATAAATCACAATTAATAGTATGAAAAAAAGTCAAAGTAAGGGCATATTAGTCATTTCAGTTTAAATTTATTTGCCATCAAGAAATGTAATATCTGCTAAGCATACAGTTGATCGTGACTTTTTTTTTTTAATTTTTATTTTTTTCGGTTTGAAAAGGGCGAAAAGTTGAAGACTAACCAATCTTGATTTTTTAACTAAAAAAATTATTAAAAAAGGGTTGGAAAAAAGAAAAAGAAAAAAAGAAAAATGAAAATGACGTGACTTGCTCTTGCGTTTGATCTTTGCTTTTCAATTAAAAATGTGATCAGCTGCTTGCGTCAAGCAAAATCTAAGGGAAAATGTACATAATGTCAATGACCTAAAGATTCCTCACAAGCGAAAAATTAAATTATAGAAGTCGCACGAAGAATAGTTTTGGAAAGGAAAATCTTAAATTAATTAATTAATTAATAAAAAGGAAAACCTTATGAAAAATTGAAAAAAAAAAAAAAGAAAAAAGAAAAACGAAAGAAAAGATAGTATTTCACTTAACAAAGACAACTATATAATCCACTTATTGAATAAGGATATTACTATAATTTTCCTTGGGAAATTGAGTTAAAAGAAAAAAAACCACAAAGAAAAATTATATCTTTATCTTTAGTTAGTAATTGGAATATATGTGACATCGTCATTATGTATAGTATAGCCTTGGTTCTTGTCCTTCTTTTTTTTATTTTTTTTTAATTATATTCTAAATCAAGAAAATACAAATACTATTATTGATTGAAATGACTCCATAATATAAATAAATTTAATTTCAATTACAGATTGATTACACCAGTAAGTTCTAATGAACTATACAAGAGGGTAAACCATGCACCAGATTTCAAAAAAAAAAAAAAAAAAAAGCACACTAATAATCGAGTACACAAATGACTCTTCTTCAACACTACTTCAATCGATGGAAAATTCCAATTGATCGAGACTAAGAGACTTATAGTAAGAATGTCACCACCAACACCGTATAGAAATAATTCTAACAGATTGAACATACATCTAATATGAAAACGTGGGAGGCTACCTTCGTTATTACAAAATATAAACAAGAACATAACAAAAAACTGCAACACCTACACAGCGGAAACTTATATAATCACTTTTATTTCAAACAAACAACTATCACAAATAAGAAAAAAAAACCCCCCAACTCCATAGATAATACTCCTGGTGACAAGCCATACTATATGACCAAAGAGATCAAAACGTGTCCCCTCTGACCACGAAGTCATCTCGCTATCAAAATCATCATCATGGAGTCCATAAGCATTTTCTATAAGGCTGGGAGTCCCGTGACCAATCAAATGACAGTGCTGGACTCCGGTCCTAAAGAAGAAATATGAATGGTGCAAACTCTAGTACTAGAGAGAGGGAGAGGGGAAGAGAGAGTATATATATATATATATATATATATATATTGGTAGAAATGGATTCAATTAATTACAATGAGTTCTTTCTATTGTTTTCATCCCTTACAGTTTTACCTTTCGTTTCTCGTATTCCTAGAGTGTGTTTATTTTGCATCAAAGAAAAGGAAAAGAATGGGATTTCTTTTTCCTATCTAATCACGTGTTTAAATGTTGTTTACAAAATTATTACTGAAAATTTGCTTATAAGAGGGAAAAAAAAAAAAAAGAAAGTTCGATGTTCCAAACATAAATAGAGAAATGAGTAAATGAAATGTATTGCCATACATCCCTCAGTATTTTACTAAGGGAAAATATATTCCAAATTGTTATATGCAATATAATCATCAATCCACACACATAGCCTCCTATTACAGAAAATATGAAATCAATAGACACCGATTTTATCAGTAAATTCAAATGAAAAGCAAGAGAACGTTACATATACTAGATTCTACAAATGGAAAGCAACCAAAATGTATACTAAATTTCAAAACACACATGATTTTTTAACAAATTCTTTATAATAGATGAAACTGATGATGAGAAAGCCATAGTACAATGGTTACATAAGAAATACAAATAAGCAAATCTTGAAAACCAAAAATAAAACTGTATTTTTTCATTTCAGTTTTTGTCTTTTTCTGAAAAGTTAATAAAATTTATAACTAGTTTTTTTAAAAATCAACCAACTCCAACTTAAAAATTTCATCTTCAACTGACGAACCAAACGTAAACTAAATATTAAACAAACAAGGCAAAAACCCTAACTAATCATGGTAATAGCTTCCGGTATTACTCAAACTAAAGCCTCTAGCGACAACGGTCGACATAGCACAACTAAACAACTTGCATCCCTTTTTTTTTTTTTTTCTTTCTTCATTCATTGCTTGATTTCGTAATTTTTTTTTTCGCGATATCCAAATAGAAAGTTCAAATCTTAATTTAATATATGCAATTGAGCAAAAAAAAAATAATAATAAAGGGCTCGAATCCTCTCACGGGAACAAAACCTCAAAATAGCAGGCTAAGATAATGATTAACGCACCCAAAAATGCCTCATTTCTGATAGAGATCCAATAACATCCACAACTCTGATCTGATAGCCCTCCTCCTCATACAAACTCCATTCCTGAATTTTATCATCCGTCGACGAAAGAGATCCAACAGTGTATTAAAATGTTGAGCATTGAGTTGGTGATTCTTTAACAATAAAATAAGGACAAAAAAAAAAAGAAAGGTTAAGGAGGCAAGTAAGAAGGGTAATTTAGAGATTGCATAGTTGGAGAATAATAGGCTTCGTTTGGTGAAACGGTTTGAGTTGAAATTTTTAAGTTTGAATTGGTTGACTTTTTAAAAATTAGTTATAATTTTTATTTATTTTTCAGAAAAAGATAAAAACTAAGATGAAAAAGTACAATTTAGTTTGAGTTGAACTAACTCACCAAACAAAGCCATAATGAAGTAAAAGGGCGTAAGGTGGAGGTACTAGAAGAGAAGGTGTACAAGAAAGTGCATATGGAGTGGTTGACGCACTTGCAATTATTTTTAATTTTTATTTTGTCACGTGCTTTTCGTGGCTTACATGTCACCATCCACTCTCCCTTAAAAGTTAAAAAATTATTACCCTACATATTTAACATTTATTAATTAGTTTTAATTAATTTCATTAATATTCCCTATTTCAAAAGACGGAAAAATGAAAAATCAAATAGAAACCAAACTCTATTCAATTTTCTTCTCCTTCTCGTGGACAAAATTATTACAACGTAATCACCAAAAAAATTTATCTCACGTTTAACTTTCACTCATTAAAAAATTTGTGATTTGACTGATTTCACTTGTAAAATAATTTTACAGCTATTTATTCTATCATTTATTTTTTGAGGTAGAACAACCGTCTGTAATTCAAACTTTGTTCTTGCTCAAAAAAAAAAAAAAAAAACTTTGTTCACAATAATTTGTGAATGAAACATAATTACGTGGCCCTTCAAAAATAAATAAATAAATAAATAAACTTAATCATTTGGTTCTTTTAATTATTTCAATTTATAGTCAATTAATTTTGAGGTACCCGTACGACCGCAATTATATTAAGTCGATCATCATTATGTAATTACAACTGTTTTTTAGAAAAATTTGCTAATGAAATTTTGTTATTAGGTTCTTTTAATTTTTTGCAATTTCTTTTCTTTTTTTTTTCCATCCATATTCATCAACATGATTGAAAAAATGTACAAATATATATTTTACCGGAACAAGCAAGAAAAATATATAAATAAATAAATATACATATTCATCAACATGATTGAAAAAATATACATATATATATATATATCCGGAACAAGCAAGAAAAATATATAAATAAATAAATAACTTCGAGGGTGGGAAAGCAGGAAGGGACATGACGACAAAGGACTCTGGTTTTTGGTCCAAAAAAGCATATTGAGTAAAATATTTTTTTTAAAAAAAATTTAATAAATTACTTTTTTCATTTTTTTTAAAAAATAAAATATTATTAATGGAATTATATTTTTTCTCATTTTTAAGGTAAGTCCATCTCGGCTTTTTGGATTTTAATGCGAATATTCTTCAGCTATTTCTTAAATTCTGTATCTCTACATACTCTTTAACCTTTTAAATTAAAAAAAAAAAAAAGAGAGAGAAGAGAAGAGAAGAAGAAGAAGAAGAAGTGGCTCCAAAGGAACTAGAGGAGAAAAAGAACAGGTCTTTCTGTTTTCTCTTTCTTTTCTCGCTCCCTTTTTTTCCCGAGAAAACGACGGAAACGGAAGGAAAATTCTCACAGAAAAGCGGGATGGCGGAGAGATTAACGGAGAATGCTGGACCTGGATCTAACGGCAACAACAAGTTTCCATTGAGCTTTTGGGAGATGACGGTGGCTTCTACGGTGGTCTTGGGATTCGTGCTCGGATTCCTCGGCGTTTACCTAACCATGCCTTCCTCCGATTACAGCTTCCTCAAGCTTCCTCGTACCCTCGAAGATCTTCAAATCCTCAGGTTTTTGTTTCCGTTTCTGTTTCTGTTTTTGATTTTGCCTGTTTTTTTGTTGTTCTTGACTTAATTGATTTGTTTATGATCATGCGTGTGTGGTTTTGGTGATAATGCGATCGTGCATGTTGAATCTTGTTTGGGTAATGTGTTTTTGTAACGGAATCGTTGAATTTTCTGGTGCTGAATTCGGTTCATAGGATTGATTTTCCCGGAAAATTAAAAAGAAGAATCTTTTTTTTTTTTTTTTTTTCTGGGAAGATTTTGGTGTTCTGTTTGAAATGGGTTTTTGATAATAAATTAGAAAATTTGCGCTTAATTCGCATTTTCTATTCTGGTATAAAACTTATTGATTCTCATCTCTGCTTGTTCTTGAAAGGAAAAAAAAAAAAATATATATATATATATATAAATATATTCATCCAGAAATTTTCTTGTCTTTTTTCTCACCCAAATCTAACCAAACCTAGGAATTTATTGGTCTCTCAAGTCCTTTAGGAAAAATAAAATTGAATTAAAGATTCCCAAGTGAATCATCTTCAATGTTCATTGTTTTCAGAATAACAGATTCTTTAGCTAGATCGCTCAAAATGGTAGAAAAATTAGTCAATGAAGTTGAAGGAAAATTTTGGGAGTTTCTAAAAATGTGTTAGTAGTTCTAAAGTTGCATAAAAGATTCAAAATATCAGGACCATATATAGAGGGATGATTTGTTGCTTAAACCATAATTTGACATTAGAACCGAATTATCGAGTTTATGTCACTTATGCAAGTTTTCTAGAAGAAGGTAATTGCATGCTCAGATTTTGCTTCTTCGGCACTTCCTCTATTGAGCAGAGATAATCTTGAAAGCTACACAAGTGACTACACTGCACAGGTGCTGGTGGGGTATTGCATGGTTTACATCTTCATGCAGACTTTCATGATTCCCGGAACCGTCTTTATGTCTCTGCTTGCCGGATCCCTTTTCGGAGTCTTCAGAGGCGTAGCCCTTGTTGTTTTCGCTGCAACCGCTGGTGCTTCTTCTTGCTACTTCCTTTCAAAGCTGATTGGGCGCCCTCTTGTGTTCTCGCTTTGGCCTGACAAGTTGAGATTCTTTCAAGCGCAGGTAAACCCGCCAAGTCTGGCATTTTTTGTCTTCGGTTATATCAAGATCCCAAAAAACGGAGTAAATTGCTTCCTTTTATTCTCAGGTGGCTAAAAGAAGAGAGCGGCTGTTGAACTACATGCTGTTCTTGAGATTGACACCGACTTTACCAAATACATTTATCAATTTTGCTTCTCCGATTGTTGACGTTCCTTATCATATTTTCTTCCTTGGAACCTTAATTGGTCTCATTCCCGCCGCTTATATCACCGTCAGGGTACAACACTCTTCGAATATCACTATCACATAACTTGAACACTTGAGTATGCATATATTGATGAATGTTTTCACCCAAGTGGAGAAATCAAACATAGGTCTAGCAACGAAGTTCATGAAATATCGAATATCAATTTGCCGTCGTAAACATGATGCTACTTATCTAGTGTTGTTGACTCTTAGAGTTTCAATGTTGCAGGCCGGACTAGCTCTTGGACAGCTTCAGTCCATAGGTGATCTCTATGATTTCAATTCAATTGCCACTTTATTCTTCATAGGAATCGTTTCGGTGACCCCCACTCTGGTGGGCAAGGACAAGTCATAGAGCTTCATGCGACTTGACCGTGGTGGTGTACATGGACTCGTATCCCATCGGCAGCCATTTGGGTAACGTCTCAATCTTAACATGTTTAGTGAAAAAACTACGGCTTTCTCTGTAGTTATGGTTTTCGCTGCATCGTGCAGATCATGGCTGCTTGGCTTCATGGAAGTAATATGCGGGATGGACTTTCTGCACCGTCTTATGGTGGAGGAAGAGGGAGGGACATGTAGGACGTTTTGTGGTGTTTAATTTCACTGGTAGGCATTAGGCAAGAACTCAAGTTCGTTAATGTGTATATCAAATTAGTACTTTTATGTAGGCATTTTCTTGTTTAAGTGTGAACATGCTTATAGTGTTAGAACTATTGAAATCATCCTCTCTCTCTCTCTCTCTCTCAACACACACACAAAAATATGGATTTTTCTATCTTCTGTTTGTCTTCCGCGTTTTACTCGATATGAAATAGGAACGCTAGGATTTAACTTTTTTTATACCTTACTTACATGGCATTAAACAATGATTTATTTTTATACTGGTAGATGTGATTTCTTTCTTAGCACTTAGCGATGTTGTAATTTTAAAAACTGTAGGGAAAAAAAAAATTTGGAAAGAAAAAGGCGTGAAGGAAAAGAAGAAAGTAGGAAAATTTATGTTTTACATTTCTTGCAAACTTTCTATTGGGAGCGTTTGGAAATGTTATCGAATTCGTTTTTAAAAATTGTATTTGGTTATGTTTCCAGAGTTTCGTTTCAAGACTCTGGCGTCAGCAGCCTGGCTATTGGAATAAGTCAATTTTCACGGTTTATATTTCTTGTCAAGAATTCGTACATGCATAAATTAGCTTTGTCCCCTCGTGAAAAAAATTTAAAAAAATTTAAAAAAAAAAAATCCCTTTGATAAGTGTCTACCAATGGTAAAGGTCATCCATCAACTCAAGCTTTGAAATGTGTGCCATGTACTGTGCTACTGCTAATGGCCCTTCCACAAAACTAGCATTTGAAAATCTCATGAAGTGGAATTTTGATCATTTGATGTGATATATAAAACAACTAATCCAAGAAAAAGTCAAGTTACCTAAAAATAAAAACAATAACAAAAAAAAGTTAACGCAACTTATGTGGTGAGTAAAGACAATTTATTGACAGTTGATATCAGTATTTTCATAACTAAAGTAAATAACTGAGAAATTTAATTAACTTCACTCTGTGTTTTAAGCCTATGTTTGATGAATGAGTTTAACTCAAATTCAACTCAAATTTTTTATTTTAATTTTTATCTTTTTTTGAAAATTCAACAAAATTTATAACTATTTTTTAAAAAGTCAATTCAACTCAACTCAACTCAAACTTAAAAATTTCATCTCATTTCAAACTCAATTCAAACACCAAACGAATCCTAAGTTTTTAAATAGTATAACATCTATTCTGAACCTTACTATATATAAGTGCATGTCAAATTTATATCATAGAAAGGTCACTCCTCACTTTAACTTGAACAATGACAAAAATGTTTAAAAAAATAAGAAAATAAGTAAAAAATTATTTGTTAAAAAACCTCAAAATAATGAAAAAAAATTATTTTGCTTTGCATTTTTTAATTTGATTTTTAATTTTTTTTAACTTTGAGGGCATTTTCGTTATTACATTATTTAAAATGGAGTGTTGATCACTTCATGATGTGAATTTTGTGTCCTATATGTATTTGATGAAATCCAAAATAAATATTATACTTTTGAAATAAATTCAAACTATAAAATATAATTGTATTAAGTTTACACATCAACCAAGTGCATGAAATAAGAAAAATTCACGTATTCAATATTGGGAATTTCCGGAACGTGTTCAATTAGTTCGGACTTGTTTAATTTGTATTAAAAAAAAAAAAAAACTAACTTTGCTTTGCAATTTTTAATTAGATATTTGAGGGCATTTTCGTTATTACATTATTTAAAATTGAGTATTGATCACTTCATGATGTGAATTTTGTGTCCTGTATGTATTTGATGAAATTCAAAATAAATGTTATACTTTAGAAATAAATTCAAACTATAAAATATATTTGTATTAAATTAACACATCAACCAAGTGCATGAAATAAGAAAAATCCACAAGCGTATAAACTAATAAAAGAGGTTTTATACCTTGTACAAAACTTCGAAAAATCCACGAGTCATGTTTATGCTCTTTTTCTGTACTCAAAAAGCTAGTGAATTTGGGGAAGATTTTGTTTCCAAAGATATATGAGTTTTAAATGATTTGCATTACTTTCAACAAGCAAACGAATTTCCCTCAATATAAGAAAAACCTAATCTCAAACCTTTGAAAAATGAAACCCTCTGTGCACTCAAAAGCTGACCTGTCGAAACGAGCATGTTGAAGACATTTGAAACATATGGTCATTTGCAGCAAAACATACATTCAGAATTTTATAGATTTTCGACGGAATCCAGATCCAATATCGAAAACATCGAATTACGGATCTCGAGCAAGACTCATTGGTCTACTCAATCCCCTAATATCCATGGAATCAAAATTGATACTGGAGTAGAGTAATGCAAAACTATTTAACATGTAAAATAGTTTATAAAAATTATACAAGAAACAAGGCTTTATCATTGACCATGCCCAGAACTTCAGAGCAGCTAAAGCCTTTCAACTGTGATTTCATGCCTACAATACTATAGCATTTGTTTGGCAACTATCTACCTTAATTTCTTCGCTTTCTTCCTGTGGGAACTCTCGGGAGTCCGGCTATCCATCTTACGTTTTGTTCCAGCTTGTTTCGAAGTACCGATTTCCTTTAGCGTATTCGCTTTTGCCTTTCTAGCAGCAACGGCTGGTCTTTTCTGTTTACGTTCCTGCACTGCTTTCTGAGTTTTTGTATTGGACTTTTCTGGTCTAGCACCCTTTGCAACTTTCTTTTGGACACCAGACTTGCTCGCCCGCATGCCCTGGTAAGACGTGGAAATGTTCGTAAAAGAATTCTTGTTACCACCTGTACTCCCTGAATCCCGAACCTTCTTTGGTGGCAAACTAGTTTTCTCTGCAGATGGTGAGTTCCTCCTCTTAGACGGTGTAGAATCTGGCTTGGCATGAAAAAGCCTCAGCTCCCGATCTCGAAGCTTTAAGTTCCGTTTCTTGACAACCAAATTCGCAGCTTCCTGCATGCACAAAGATGACACATACAATCAAAAAATATTTCCCCTACATATATGAAATGTTCAAAGCAGCAGCACAACCAATGAAAATTTTGAATAAAGCAGCAAGCAAACTCAGCGTCTAAAATTAGCAAAAGCTCAATTTCTCTCGCTTCTCAGCTTTCTCTTGATACTCCTCATCGGTTACATTAGGAGATAGAGCAGTAAAGAGATCTCTCACATCATCTATATAGATGCATTTATAGTCAGGGTCACTAAGTTCACTACAAACCTCAAAATTATTGGATGGTACATAGTCACATCAAACCATGTCTTCTGCCCAAGGCTAATTAGCATTGAGAAGTAAAAGTTTAACTTGAAGCAACCCTTCATTTGAAGATTGGCTTGTAGAAGTAGAACACACACGAGGACAAGAAAACTCGTCTTCTGTATCTTTCACTTGTTTGGAGAATTGGGCACCATTTACATACGGTTGTAAAGGTCTTACGCAAGATTTTGTTTTCTATTTGTGGTGTCTCCGCATGCAAGATGCTCATGCAAAAATGAAAACACAACAGAGGTGTAACTTGTGAAGCGCTGAAAAAAAAAGGTCTCCAAAAGGGTTTGAAACATACTCTTGTCTTAAACAAAACATAGGCAAAACCCTTTCCAAGATTATTGTGAGGATCTCTGATAATACGAACACCTTCAACGCTGGATTCAAGACTGTTGATGCCACAAAACAACTGATAAACTTCTTCATCCTGAAGGAAAGGATCCAATGAGAACGTATGAATACAGACTGCAAAACCATAAATTCAAAGGTAAGAAGTTTCACAGTGAGAAAGTCACCTTTACATCAAATGGCAGATTACCCACGAAAACAGTTCTCTTATGGTCATAAAGAGAGACCTCATCCCCCTTCATCTTCTTTCGAGGTGGGCACGCCCTATCAACACGGATGTGATGGTCTCCAACCTAAAAACACATCCATGAGATGTCAATAAACATGATACATATCCCTTTACTGCTTGACCTTACGATTAAGATTGGAAAAAGGCATAAGTTTCTAGTCTAATAATCAAGATAATCATCCAATCGAGCAAGAATACATACCACAGCCATATTATGCGACAAAGAAGCCTGCGCAGACTCCTCTGTCTTGAAAACAACATATGCATGAACGCTGCAAGAGAAAACATTCTGTTATCAGTAAAACAACACTGTCAAAAATAACAAAAGAAAAAATTACTACAGGATTAAGAAAATCAATGGAGACATGAAACTAGACCTTGACACAGCTAAATTGTCAAACATACAAGCCAACCAAGAACCCATCTTTATTCATAAAACTAGACTATAAAATCTACTAGCTAATCTATAGACTATAACCCATCAAAAAATACGCGCGCTTGTTTCCCCATTCGTAGCAAGTTTGTCGATTTGCAGTAATTAGAAAACATTCAAGCATCTTCACATGAGCAACCAACCCAAAATTATGCAAAGAATTGGGTGAAAAAACAACAATTCAACACGCTTAATCCAATTCTCTTGCAAGTGATACGAAAACGAAAACGAAAGATGAGCATCTCAAAATCATTACCTGTCAGCAGTTTCATGGTATTGTTTCCTAATTACCGCTCCTTTTCTCGGAGTTTTGGTCTGACAAAACATCAAATGTATAAATAATATGTCCATAATCAAATCACCTATATGATAAAGAACGAAACTTTACACGAAAATTCGGAAGTTTAAAGCCCAAAAAGCAATACTCACATCCGTAATTGGCACAGACCGAATCCTCACAGACTCGACCTCTCCGAATTTACTGAACTCCTTGATCAACGGTTTCTTCTTCACCTTCAACGGCAAATTTCCGACGAACACCGTCCTCAGAAGCTTGCTCTCGTCGTCGAATCCTTCCTTCGGAACCATAGTTTCCGCTGGATTATCCACACTCTTCCTCTTCTCCCCAACTTTCCCGCTCAATCGCTTCTCTTCACCCTCCGCATTGTCCTCCACAGCGCCGTACTTCCTCGCCTCGTACTCCTTCTCAACCTCATCTCTCTTCCTCTTCTTCTTATTCTCCTTCTCCACCACATCCCCATTCACCTCCGTTGCCTCCTCCAAATCGAAGCTTTTCAGCTTCCCTTTCTTCGATTTCTTTATCTCCGACTCAGTTTCGGTCGAATCCAAGCCAAGATTCGTCTTTTTATCGCTCTTTCTCTTCCTGCTCTGCTGCTCGGCGACGTAGGGTTGGTTTTCGTCGGCGACGCCGCCGCCGCCATTATCGGGGATTCGAGAAGGTTCTAGGGTTTGGTGCTCCTGGGGCTTTCTCCGGAAGGGGTTGTCGTCGGAGAAGATCGAAACGGCGGCGATTTTGTCGTTGACGTCTCCGAAGAGGATAGAGAAAACATCGGGCTGAGACGAAACGGCATCGCTTTGGGTGTTGGTTTCAGGCTCTTTGGGCTTCTTTTTTCCCATTCCTGGTTTTAGAGAGAGAGACGTTTGAATTGAAAACCCTAGCCGGCAAATTTCTGCGAAGTAGAGAGAGGGACGAAGGCAATACAGGAGGGAAATTAATTTGTTATGTTTTTATTTGTTTTTTTTTTTTTAACCCGTCTAATTCGGGTCGGGTTTGATTGCCTAGGGCCAACTGCAAAGAGTTGCATCCTTTAGTTGATCTGCTTGAGTTTGAAGTATGAAGTTTTAATTAAAATTGAGTTGAGTTTTAGAATTATATGTTTAGTTGAAAATAAACAGTTTAGAATTAAAAAATATAAAAATTCAAAATGTATTTGGAAAAAAAATCAATGTGGATTTGTTTCGTTTTTCTCCAAATTTCATGTAATTTTTTTTAAAAAAATCATCTCATTTTGCTTTGAAATAATAAATTTATGGATTTAAAATTTGAGTTTTCATGTTATAATTAGATATGTGAATAGTAAAATTAAACTTACCTTTAAATAAAAAGAAAAAATAAAAACAATTGAAATTATTTAATTGAAGCGAACAAATCAAATTTTTATTTTTCTCATTTGATAGCCCTTCAAAAGAGGATAAATTGCAATCTCAACCCCCAGTTATGGTGTATTTGGCATTTCGCTCCCCAAACTTTGGGATATGGTTTATATGTCCTTTTTGTTTGTATCCCCTTCTCTTATGTATTCCATCAATAATATCATTACACATCAAATAAAAAATTTCAGTTTGTATTGCTTTCATCTTCAATGAATTAAACACCTCTTCTCATATCATTGTAGTCACTTGTTCCTTTCAACCCATCTTTTATTACGGGCACAAAAGCAAAACATAATAATTGTAGTCCCTTCCAAAACATCTTTGATCGTTGCCTATTTCCCGTTATTAATGATATGAGCACACATATGGTTTTTGAACAAATTCTCTACGGTTAACGAAAATGCCTTATCAATTGATGATAAGAAATCAATAGCACAAAAACTACACAACAACCGCAAACAAAACCACTGTCATTAAACAAAAAAACAAAAAACAAAGAACGAAAATCATAAGTCAAAAATATTAAAGCACCACGAAAAGCGAGACCCCTCAATATAGGCGGAAGAAAATGGAAGAAAGGACAAGGAGTTGGTAAAGACACGTCTCTGATGGTGTCAAAGACTAATACAAGAACCACAATATAACTTGCCTCGGCCTCCTGCAGAACAAAACCTCCAAAAAACAGGCCGAGACATGATCAACACACTCAAAAATGCCTCACTGCCTATAGCAGCCAATGACGAAGGCACAAGGGCTTTTTGGGGGGGGGGGGGGGTTAAGCCCCCCTTCAACTCTTTATTAATTAGGGTTTAAGATATATATTTGATAAATATTTACAAATAGTCCCCTCTAAAAAATAAGATGCTTCATTTTATTTCTCTAAATTAAAATTAAAGCTTGTTATTATTAGTCCCCGTTAATAAAATTTATGGCTTCGTCACTGATAATAACCCAACCTCATTCACTGCTCTAATCTGACATCCTTCCCCCTCTATGTATGGCATGAATACTATTCTTGAACTCAGTATCTCATGACATATTCGTAGTTAAAATTTGATGACTAGATACCTGGTAATATGCTGAACCACCAACAAAAAAATGATTTCCTCTCTCTCAGTCACTCTTTCTTTTTTTCCTAGACTGGCTACCCTGAACTTAGATTTGGACATGGGCAAAATGAGCTGAATTTTTCAAATTTCCACTATAATCTCTTCAAAAAACAAAAAAGCTGCAACAATGTATAAACAAAAAAAAGAAACCACAAAAAAAAAATAATAAAAAAGGGGGTGGCAGTGGAAATCGCCAAAAATAATAATAATAATAATAATAGTAATACTAATAATAACAACAATAATAATAAATAAATAATAATAACAATAATAATAATAAATAACAACATTATCATATTCCACTCCAAGCGGTAATTATGATAGAGGAAATTTTCCATTTACGAGGGCCGAAACACCAAGTGGAGTAAAAGTTTTAGGCTTTATTTGACATTCAACTTAACTCTAATTAAACTGTACTTTTTCATTTTAAATTTTTTTTTCTGAAAATTTAATAAAAATTATAACTAATTTTTAAAAAGTCAACTAACAATAAATTAAAAATTTCATCTCCAACAGGCGAACCAAACGAAAGCTTAGGGTTTTATTATTATTATTATTATTATTATTATTATTATTATTAGTGAACGTTTAAAAATGTGAGTTTGGTTAAAATGTGAATCGAAAATGAGCTGTTGCATTAAAATTGTGTAAAATTTGAAATGTATTGGGAAAAAATAAACAACATAAGTATTATTTCGTTTATCTCATCGTTGTAAGCTTTTTTTTGAAAAAGTAAGAGAAAATGAGATATAGATTTGAGATGCTTTAAAAAAAAAGAAAAAAAAAAGAAAAAAAGAAGAAGAAATTGAAAAAAACTTAACATGGCCATAAAACAACCCTACCGATTACACAGTCTGAAGGAGCTCGTTTTCAACAATGTTCTCTCATAAAGATATTAGTACAAATTTTAAATTTTGTCTTTTAACAATGAAGAATAAATTTAATATTATAACAACGATAGAAAATTTGAAACTTATTTTAGATATTCTACTATTTTGAGCTGTTAAATCATATGTTAGATTAATTAAAGAAGGAAACATGATCAATTTAGAATTGAATAAAAAATATATATATATATTTCATAGTCGCGCGCATATATATAAAATCCAGTCGCAGTTACACACTTGACTCCTGTATACAGTCCCAAAATTATATTTATAAATTTGCAGTCTAATATAGAATTGTGATATTAATCATCGGAAATTATACATAATTAAATGGCGTTAAAATTAACAGGGTAAACATCAGACATATCAGGATAAAACAGCCCAAAATTCTGCTCAGTCCCGGCAGGCTTCAAATCCTCATTGAAAAGGGCAAAAACATAAGCCTCAATACTCTTCCCTGGCCTCCTTGGCGTCCCATAACCCCCCAAAACATGCCTTATAAAATTGTTATTGTACGTCTCGGCGTTCCCAACATTGGCAACGTCATTCCCTTTGGAAGGCCAGCCGCTCTCCGCCACCACGATCTCGACGGAGCCGCAGCCGACCTTCTCCAACGCCGCGTAGACCGCGTCGGCCATGGCGTCGAACAGGTTTCGGTACTCGAGCTCTCCGTCTCTCACCACAACCTCATTCGTGTTGAACAAAGCATAGGCCAAGGAAATGTCCTTTCGGTCGTTTATGTACGCGAAGTAAGGGTACACGTTTACGAGAAGGGGAGTTTGGTTCTGGAGTAGGAAGGCGGCGATTGGGATCATAATGCGAGAGGCTTCGTCAGAGAATTCTCCGCTCGAAGGAGGGAACGAGGTGCCGAGGACGGACGTCGCGACGACGGTGGTGACCGGGATGGGATAGGGTAGTTGTGAGCCTTGTAGTGCTGATTTTAGGTTTTGCATGGCGGGAAGGACGTAGTTCTGCATGGCGCTAGGGATGACTTCGTCGCCAGCAGTTATGTAGCGGAACCGGACGGCGTTGGCGTGTGGGACCACGTTGGATTGGACCCACCGGAAGGCGAATGAGATGTCAGTGGCTAGGGGCTGGAGATCTTGGTTTAGGGTTCCGAGGACTAATTCGATTCTGGTGTTGTGTAAGGCTTGGAGGACATCCTCATTCGGGTTGAATAGGCGTACTCTCGTGATGTTTTTAGAATTCAGGAGAGAAATCGTTTGGATTGGAGGAGGTAGATTGTCCCCGAGCAATCCATAGTTCACTCCGATGACTTGAGCTTCTACAAAAAGTTAAATTAATAAAAAAAAATTCATTATGTTAGACAAAAGTTAGTGAATTTGATTAAACTAATGATCTCTAATTAATTTAAGAAATTGGAAAATAAATAGAGATTTTGTGTAATAATTACCAGTTAAGGAATTGGAATGGACTATGAGTAGATAGAAAGTAGCCATAATTCTAAAGAAAACTTCTGCTCTCATCTTCTTCTTCTTCTTCGTGGTGATCAAAATAGATTGAATAATATCTGTGATATATAGGAAGAATATTATTATATGTAAGGGATAAAGTTAAAAAATGAGTAAAAGACAAATTACTTAGTAGAAAAATAAATTTTTTAAAGGGGAAAAAAAACAAAGAAGAAATCAACAATTTAGATGATGACGATGATGAAGACGGCTTAGAAAATGACACGGAGAATGATGCCTTGGCTTATTTAATTACCTGCGTTTGGCTGGTTTTGTTTGAGTGAGAAATTACAGAAAATTAATATTGGGAGGAGGTTTATATAGATAGCCGAACCTTAAATTATGCAAATTGGCAAAGTAATTTGGTACGAAGATTACTCTAAATTATAGGGTAAGGTTGATCATGTAATCAGCCTAATGACAACTAGGGACTATAATTTTTGACATTTTATAAAACTTAATTAGGTTGAGTTTTTAAGGAAACGAAAAAGAAATTTGTAGCAATTTCTATGTTACAAATACGAAATGTTTTTTAACTGTTTGATTACTTATAGAACATCTCTAATCATATATTAGGTCTTACTGAAGAAATTTAATCCAACAATTAAAACAATAACCAATAATGTAAAATATGAGGTTTTTTTCATGTTATCATACATAATATTTTTTCAGTAGTTAACTTGTCACAACATTTTTGTGGAACTTTAATTTCGGATTGCGAGGAAATTCTATATTATTTAAACATTCTTAATGGTAAATTAGGGTGATAATTTTAGAAGATAAAGTAATTTGTAGGAATTTCCTACAAATTCCAACAATGGAAATTCCTACAAACTACTTCTACCAAAAAGTAATTTGTAGGAATTTCCAATGTTGGCCGATATTGAATTGTTTGGGAAAATACTATATATATATTCTGAACGATCGCACGACTCTCAAGAATATATTTGCATACATATATATTCTTTCCTTTTTCGGGCAGATTTAGCCAGATTTTTGGGGTTTTTGTAGTACAACTCACGTCATTTGTGGGAAAACTTTCTATTTGACACAAATTCTCTTCAGTAATATTTTACCATAAATTTGTAATGAGGAATATGATCTACTATGTGTTTGAGAGATTTTCCTGTTTATTTTCTTGCAAAAAATAAGTAACCAAATATTAAAATTTTAAAATATTGAAATAAATAACCAATTTACAAGTTACATAGAAAATTTACTGGTTAAGCAACTAAATAAATAATATATTTTCTGTTTTTTTTTTTCTTTTTTTTTTTTTGAAAAAGAGTTTTTCCTATTTCGAGTTTGGATAACTTCCAATCGTTTGTTAATTGTTATGTTTGGTAGAGTGAAAAATGGAGAAGAAGGAAATTGGATGAGGGATTTTGAGGAAGAAAAGAGAATTTTGGGTTGTTTAATTAAGAAGAAATTGGAAAGAAAAGAAGTGGTCATGGCTCACCATTAAATCCTTCTAAACTTTATAAGGAAAAGATGAGGAAAAATTTTGACAAAACAATTGTAATGCATAATAACTATTCCTCAATCAATCTATGTCTTTTTATCTTTTTATTTATATATAAAGGTATATAATTGTAAATTTAACTAGATTATTTTCTTTTTTCTATTCTATTTTTTTTAGGGAAATATTCTCTCTGTTTTATACCAAACATCATGGAAAAAAAAAAAAAAAAAATCTCCCTTTCTTTTTTATTTTTTTCACCTAATTATTTTCCATCCCTCATACCAAATTTCCATTCCTCCTAGTATGTCGAGCACTACATATGTGGCAGAGAGTAGAGGAAAGAGATGATTAGAAAATTAGATTTATCCAGTTTTTGGATGGAAAGATCAAGAAATAAATTTTTAGTTTACAGTGTTTTTTATAATCAATATAGTTTTCATCCGTGCTCGTGCCGTCCCATTTTAATATCTCCACAGCTTAGTATACAAAATATGGATCAAACTGACTGCTTAAAAAATTTAAAGGCAATTAGCATAAAAAACTTTAAATTAGCAAAAAAGAATTAAGGGAGTAGACGTCCGTTATACCATTTGACTAATCCAGTGTTGTGCTTGGTGACAAACTTATATAGGGATGAAGTAATTGACGCCGGCCTTCCAATAAAAATAATGTTATTAAAAAACAAATATCTATATATTATACACAGATTATACGTATATGTATCGATGTACACATGTATATATATAGGAAATTAAAAAGGTCATTTAAAAAAAATTTACTTAAACTAAATAGCATATTTTAAAAAATGTATGAGATACACGACATATTTATGGTAAATTATTTATTTATAAGAATTTTTTAAGATAATTTTATCATATATATATATATACTTCGTAAATAAATTATTTGTCATAAATTTAATATTTACAACGAAAACATTATATTTACAAGAATATTTTTAGGATAATTTTATCATAAATAATGCTTTGTAAATACTTTATTTATTCGTGGATATGCTATTTACTATAACTCAAAAATTTGATGCTATTTATTTTTATTACTAGAGATTTTTGGTCTATTTCTCTCCTTCTCCCTATATGTGTGTGTGTATATATATATAGATTCTGCAACAAAATGCTTAGAGACACCTAGGTAGAGCCAGAAGCCTTGTTTCCATAGCAAACATTAAACATCATTCGCCCAAACAAAGAATTTAGCGTAAATAAACATAAAGTTGTCATTAACGATAATATACTTGGAATTTGGAAATGATATATCACACAGGGAAATTCATTCAAAATTCTCTATATTCTCAACTCAAGTTCGATTATTAATTTGCCAATTAACTTCCAAAATCAAATAGTCACCCTCAATAATTCATGAAAAAGAAAAATGTCGCATGCAAAGTCGTGTTCTTTTGGGTACAAAAGAGGATGCACAAAGTGTGAAAAGATTCAACGACATGAACATAACCTTTTTTATTATGTCCATGTCCCTTTTGGAGTATCCTCAAATGGTGATTTACCTCAAAGTCACTCCAAATAAATCAGTGATCTGTAAATGGTGGGCCTAGGCATAAATAGATATTTACCTCAAATTCTTCCACAGTATTCCAGATATAATCCATATTCTCTCCAAAAAGAAAAAAACAAATAACCGAAAACCTCGGGCTTTTAGCCTAAATGCATTCGGCGGAGATGTCAACAAGACAAATCACATGTATAGGCATTTTCTCTGTCGAATAATTGTTACTAAAACTAACACAATTTCTCCCACATTTTCTTCTTTCCTGCCTACAATATATTGATTTATTAGATTAAAAAAAAAAAAAAAACACATACCTGGCCTAGCGGTAATGCGATCCAAAAATTTTATCTCATAAAAAAAAACAATTTCACCATTTATAATTCCAAATCTCTCTAAAAATTCAAATTTTAAAAATCTGGAATTTCCTTATTTCTAATCAAAATGAAATAATTTTGTAATTACATGAAATTATAAGATAAACGAAACAAAAGATGTTACTATTCTTTTCCGAACATGTTTAAAATTTATATTTTTTAACTCTAAATAATACATTAATTTTTTTTTTTAAATGCAAACGATTCATTTTCAACCAAACACAATTTCCTTATTTCTAGTCGAAATGAAATGATTTTTGTAGTTACATGAAATGATAGGATAAACAAAACAAAAGATGTTGCTATTATTTTTCGAACACATTTAAAATTTATATTTTTTAACTCCAAACAATACATTAACCTTTTTTTTTTTTTGGAAATGCAAATGATTCATTTTCAACCAAACGCACAATTCAAAATATCAATTCAACTCCAATCAAAATATCTCCAAACTACAACTCAAATGGACACACCAAAAGGGACTGAGAATTTGAATTCCCAACCCCCAAATTTATTAAAAAACACACATACACACACACACACAAAATTATTTTTCCTTTTTTATTCCTTAAAAGGAAAAAACATTTCACATATTAGGCTGCATGATCTATAATACATCAGAAATTTACAAGAACAAAAAAAAATAAAAATAAAAAGAGAGACAAAATACAGACTGTGATCTCTTGTATGTTACAAAAGGATGAGATTAGAGTTCGGTCTCAGTTGTATGGTAACGTGTTATTATTGTTGATTTATTTCTTGTCCCTTGAGGTTAGTAAAGGATCATACGACATACAAACAAGCAATACGACACTTTCTTGTCCTAAAACGCAGAGACTAAAGCAGGGGACGACATCATGCCACTTTGACTGCTGATTTCTTCGTCGCCGTCATCGTCGTCGTCGTTTTCCTCCGCTTCCCACATGAAGTGTGCATACGACCCCAATACAGTACTGCAACATCCATATATACAGATAAATATACAAATATATGTGTATGTGTATATATATATATATATATATATATAAAGAGGTGGTGAAATCGAAATGAGTACCAGTCATCAGGAGACGCAGAGACGGCCTGATCGAAGTAGGACTTGGCTCTGTCTTGGTCTCTATGCGTCTCCCAAATCAGCTTTCCGTACATCGAAAGCAACTCTCCGTCTCCAGGATTCGCCAGTATGGCTCTTCCGTAATACTCCTCAGCTCTCTCCGTATCCTTCTCCACCTTCATCATCACATCACAGTTCCGATTCAGACCAAAATCACTTCAATTTTTCAAAGATCTGAGCAATTAAGCTCGCTAATTCATGGCAGACATGAATTCAGTTTAGTACTACTGACCTCGTGCAAGAACTTGCTGTAATTTCTGAGGAGAAGCGAATCGCCGGGGTTCGTCTTCAGCATCTCCTCGTAGTACGCGCCAAGCTTGCTCCGATCGCTGTTTCCACCGCCGGAGTTTCCGAATCCGCGATCGTCTCCGCCGCCGTTGCCTCCGCCGGAGATCCCTATTTCCTCCAACTGAATACCGATCTCTGGCCACGATCCTGCGAAACTCGTCGGTTTTTTGCCGAGAATCCTCGCCGGAGAGGAGCGGGTGCCGCCGTGAAGTTGACTCTCCGACAGAGCCCTCCGGATTCCGCTGTCTCTGCGGCGGTTGACCTCGAAATGCAAGGAGACGGTCGCACTCGTCGTCTTGTCGCCGGAGAGAGATTCGCACCGGGAGAGGCGGAACCTCGGAGAACCAGGGACCGGCGAGTGGAGTTGGTGGACCGGGGCCGAGCCGGTTCGGATTAGAACGGCCTTCATTTTCTGAAGAGAAGATTGAGATCGAACGTCTGTTGTTTACTTTGAGTCTTTGCAAAGCGAGAGCGACGGTGAGAAGTTTGATGCCAGAGAAGCTTCATAATATATAGATGATGTTGAACCGTTGGATGCACTGACTCCGTTGACTTTGAGGTTTCTGGATGATGACACGTGTGAGTTGCGACATGAGAGTTGCTGTGGACAAGGCAATTCCGGTGGTGTCGGCGATTTTTAACTTTGTTTCCACGCGTCACGAGGAGAGCGTGATGTACGACGACGTGCTGCCACGTGGAAGGTGGCTCTGTAGTTTTGTAAAATTAGTGCTTTTGTATTTTGCTATGCTAAGATAGTATATACGAGATGCAGTGTATGTTTTCATCTCTACCTGAAGTCAAAGGGTTTTAAAAAATTCTATGATAGGATGAGGAAATACCTTTTTATTATTTCTTTTTTTTTTTTTAATTTGACACTTAAAAGGTAGTATGTGTTTGATGTTAAGGTTTAGATTGTAAAATTTATGTTTAAATTGAATTGTGTATTCGGGGAAGCATTTGAATTTTTAGAGTTAAAAAGTAAAAAATTTGAAATATGTTCAAAGAAAAAATATCAATATGGAGTTTATTTTGTTCATCTCGAAATTCTATGTAATTTTTAAAAAAAATCATCTTATTTGAACTTGTACATGCTAAGTTATGGACTTTTAAAATTTGAGCTATAAAATTTTAATAATAACTATAAATAGTGAAACTGATGTTGACTTTTCAGGAAAAAAAAATTAAGTTATAAATTGTGATCCAAACCTTGGTGTCAAACATATGCTTGTTTGGTTCACAAGCTCAAACTAAGATTTTCAAACTTTTTTTTGTCTTTTTTCCAAAAAATTTTTGTCTTTTTCCCAAAAAGTTTTTTGTCTTTTCTGAAAATTCAAAAAATTTACTATTGAAACTTAAAAATTTCAACTCAAACTCATTATAGGGAAATTATAGTAAATAACATATTTTATAGGTACCTTTGAAATTTATAGCATGTTCTTTAAAAGATGATAAATTATAGGTAAATCCTTAGATTTCTTTGGATTTTCTTAAAATTTTGAATTTACGATTAATTTTTAATGACAAATTTATGTAAATAATTTCATGTTAAAGAAAGAAAAGAGAAAGAAAGTAGGATTTTTTTTTTATGTTATATGATTATAAATTATAGATAAATCCTTGGATTTCTTTAGATTTTCTAAAAATTTTAGATTTACAGTTAATTTTTAATAACAAATTTATGTAAATAATTTCATGTTAAAGAAAGAAAAGAGAAAGAAAGTGGGGTATTTTTTATGTTATATGATTATAAATTTGATTATGTTATTTTTTTTAAATACTATTTTGTTTTTTCTCTCAAAATTATATCTTAGTTAATCTGATAATTAAGTTGAGAGTTCCTTGTAATTTTCCTATTCGTAAAACAAATATTCACGAGTTTTTAATGGTTAGGTTTTTTGTAATTATTGGTGGTTATTTTTTTTAAATTATAAAAGTAAGATACATTTTTATTAAAGAAAAAAAGATAAGTATACATCTTCTTAATCAGTATAAGTATTATTTTTGTTACGTATTTTACTTTTATAATCGTCTAATCTATTTATACAATAAAATATCAATATTCACACATGAATAAATATTAAAATAATAATTAAAAAAAAAAAAAAACAGGGGGCGCCTCTTGGTTCTTTTCACCACGTACGGTGTGCCTTTGTGAATAATTAGCGAAATCTACTTTTTAGAGACATTCATTTACCAAATTTTACTGAAAAATAAGATTTCATTTTCCTATCTAGTCCCACGCTAATGGTTTTTATTCCGACAAAGAGTATAAAAACAAAGTGATACAAAACGTTTTAAAAGGAAAAAAAGAAAAAAAAAAAAAAAAGAATGAAGAAGAAAAGAAAAGAAAAACAAACAAACAAACAAATTGAAGAAAAACCACGTCCCCATATCAACGTCGCACGCTTAAAGATAACAAAACCACGTTCTAGAACTAATTGACAGCAATCAAATCCAACTCATTCCTATTATATATATATATATACATATATATTATGTTTGTAATATATATATATATATATTGTTGAAGTTTGTGTTATATTTATATTGACGTGAATTATACCTCTTGAGGATGTGATTCTTTGTTAGTTAGGAATGATTTCCTAAATTCCTCTCTAACCACATGCACATTATAATAATCAGTTATATCCATACGATGAATTAGAATAAAATTATTTGCATTTGAGGAATGGTGATTGAAATTTCAATCCTGTCTTGTATTTAAGGAAAAAAATAATGTGCATTCCTACTACTAATTGAAGCCATATGTCATCTTTAGAATTCATATATTTCATATAGTATATGATGGTTTTGCAGTTAGGAAATTAAGGATTTTTTTCCCCTATTTTCAATTTTTTTCAATTTTTTTTTTCTATTCTTCAAACAATGATAAATGCCATTACTTAAAGAAATTTCAATTTGTAATTATTAAGGAAAGTTAACACTTTCTATATATGGTTTTATTCTTTATTCTTTTTATTTATTTATTTATTTTTAATAAATCTTTCTATTATAAAGAAATGAAAAATTCATGATTAGAATCCTAAATTACACACTCATGCACCCAACCACTTGAGCTATTTTTATATATGGTTACCTTCATTAGTAATGTGAATTTATTTATGTTTCTTATTTGATAATATTATTATTATCTTTTTTTTTTTTTGAACTTGGGGTTATGGTATTATCGCTTGACTATACATGCAATCAAATTTGATAATATTATAATTGTACATATATTATAACGATAATTTCATATCTGACTCCACTACTATTTATACAATTCGAACTTCCATCTCCAAGTTAAAAAAAATGACAATATTGAGTAACTTATCTAGTTTTGAAATTGCAACTTGTACTATATAAAACTCATTCATAATGTTATTTAGTAATAAATTTTCTCTATTCTCCTTTTTCTTAATACTGTGTTTAAAAATCGGGCAAATGCCTTATATCATAGAGAAGTGAGAAGTATCCCGATTGTCTTTCACTTGTTCCATTTAACAAATATAACTATTTGTAATATACTATCACATGCATGATAGAAAATGTGTGACTAACCATGTATTTGGAACGCAGATTTGAGAGGTAATTTTTAAGTTGAAGTTAGTTGACTTTTCAAATACTAATTTAATTTTTGTTTTTTTTAGAAAAAAGATAAAATTTGAGATAAAAACCTTATGTTCACATTTGAGAACTAAATAAACTATAAAAGTGGGTGTATTTATATTTATATGAGGGCAAATCCCATTTTTCTGTAATTTATTTTTTATGCACAAAATTTCGTAAGTACATGTCTCAAACAAATAGTACAATATATTTTTTCCACCATCCCTTGAAATTTTCCTCCCAACTTCTAATTCAATGGCACTCCAATCTTTCCGGTTCATTTCATATCTCTTCAGTCTCTTCTCTTCCCAATTAATGCACTACTCTTTTGAGACATGCATTTGGCATTGCTTCTTCTAGGCTCTTGCTGTGAAATTGTTCCCTGGTCTCCACGTGGCCTCCTTGTTCGGGCCCATGTGATCTCACGTGGGAATTTCTCATCCCATGCTACGTGGTACAATCGAGTCACATTTTTTTTTTTTTAGGTTAACTTCAATGTTCGTTATTCATTTTAATTTTCTTCTTTTAAAACGTCTTAAAACAATTGATAAATTAGTCATGATCTATTTGGTGATACATTTGACATTTAACATTTGATTTTCAGATTTTTTTTTTTTAATAAATTCAAAACTACTTTTTACTATTTATATTTCTTATATGCGATGACGGAACTAAGATTTATTGACAGTGAGGGCCAAAAATCTTTTTTCGGTCAAGCCATTAGGCCATTAATGTTTATGTTTTTAATAAATTATTTTATTTTTTAAAATCCAAATTGTTTGTCTACAAAATATGAGTGGTTATATCTACACCCATAATATTAATAAATATCTTCATCTAATCAATGTTTCCTAAAAAGTAAATCTATTATTTTATAGATATTTTTTATATAATACTACATTTAACCCTCTCATACACCTACTTTTATTTTAAATTTAATTTATTTTGTTTAAAAATAAATTAACAAATTTAAATAAGAAAAAAAAGATACATTTTCATTCTCAAAAAGAAAACATAGAGCATCTCTTTAAAAAAAAAAAAAAAAAAAAGAGAAAGGAGAGGAAATAGTAAAGAAGACAAACTCAAGTAATATCTAAATTAAAAATCAAGAATGTCATACTAAAATGACATAAATATATAATCATGTAAATGAACATAGCAAGAAAAAATAAATAAGAAAATCATATAAAAAACTACATATAATCATTTTTAAATACTAAAAGAAAAAAAAACGCTTAATACTAATGAATTGAAAAAAAAAAAAAAAAAAATATGTCAATAGTTGTTGGCTCTTTAAGATACATCTTTCTTTTGTTTTTATTTCACTTAAATTCTCCATTGAATTTTTTTTTTTTTTTTTTTTTTGTAGTTATAAAAATTTCTTAAGAAAAGAGATTGGTAAAGAGCAATTTAGTGTTTAGAGCAATTTAGAGTTTAGAACGATATAGAACAATTTCTTAGGGTTTTTTTTTTTAATTTTATTTCCATTTATGGTTAATGTGGTGTATGTTTTAATTATTTTATATAAATAAAATTATTTTCATTTTTATGCATGTGGGGATAAGAGCATTCTTAATGGTTTTAAGGTAATTTTCTTGTAGGGTAAAAATACATTAAAAATCTTTATTGACTTTATGAGAATATTTATCAATATTGTGGGTACAAATAAAATATTCTTAAACTATTTAAGGGGTGCCAAGACTAATTTATACACACATTCACTATATTAAAACTAAAAAAAAAAACACACACACACACACAAACAAACAAACCTACTATATTAAAATAAAAAAAAAAACAAAAGAAAAATATCAAAAAAGCTAGGAAGGGCATGCCCCCCCGGATTGCTTATAAAAATCAACAATAAACTCAAATTATAAGCGTCTTTAACTTTGTCATTTCAAGTCTAAATGAGATATTTTTTAAATAAAAAAAAATATACAAAATTTTGACATAAATGAAATTAGATTCATATTGATATTTTTTTTCAAACACATTACAAGTTTTTACACTTTTTTACTCCAAATAGTTTTTTTTTTTTTAACTAAACACACATTTTCAAAATTCCAATTCAAATATTTCTAAAACTACATCTCTAAAACTTCCCGCAAACAAGTCCTCATTTTATCGATTCAACTGTTGAAATCACCACATAAAAACACATAATTTATTTATCAACAATCGTGTCCTAATATTTTGGCTGCTACCTAGGCTTTTGTTCACTCACAAAAAGTGACCCAAAAAATCCCGATTGATATTATAATGATCTAATTATTTAATATTTATCAAGTTTTATTAAATTTTCATACTTTCATCTAATTATTATATATTATCAAGTTCTATTATGTTTTCATACGTTTTGTTTGGTTCTTTACAACTTAACAATAAAAATAATAATACAGTATTGGTTTGAAAATAGGTACAATATTAACAGTAATATGGTTGGAATAAAGCAGAATGTAAAAGCAAATTACAGCTTAAATAGTTAAAACAAAAACATATTGTCTGTGTGAAAACTACACAACTATAAATTTAGACGCTTTTTCAACAGTTTGACAACCCAAAAAAAAAAAAACCGATTTTTCCACAGTGTGGCCACTGAATCCCTTATCCTCTTTAGAACATGGATAGATATCTTCAGCATTATATCAAGTTTGTCGCAATACATTGGTCATTGAAAAAAAAAAAAAACAAAACCATAATAGAGAATTTTTACTGTAAAATTTTTATATTATAAGAAAAAACATTTTTAATTGTTAGAAATAATTTTTTAAAATAATATGATTTATGACTATAACAGTTCTATATAATGCACAATTAATATAATTTAAATGCAAATATTTATGTATTAAATAATTAAAAAATTAATCTAATAATTAAAATACAGTCTCGTTCAATTCTCGCTCAGAGTAAAAAAATGAATAGGATGACAAAAACAAACAAACAAAAATATCTAGTGTTGATAAGTCATAATGCAAATTGTAATATAATATTATTTAAAGAAGGAGATAACATTATCTACTTAATTATGATGATGATGATGATGTGGGCTTGATTATAGCCGTCTACTTAGTTCCTTTATGTCTTCACATGCTTTTTTGTTGAAATTTTGGCGTTTGCCTACCCCACTAAACTTTATTATTAGAGTACCACCTTTCACTTTTCTTTTGGTTTTATAATTATTTTGGATGTCAATTTGTGATTGGATTTTAGTCTTACCCCCATAATCTTAGTGGGGATATGTTCTAAGTTTAATAATTCCATTGGAGGAACAAACAAATGAAAAAGAAAGAGAAATGTAATCATGAGAATTAAAAAGTGCAATTTCGATTCAAATATTTCCAAAACTACATCTCTAAAACTTCCCCCAAACAAGTCCTCATTTTATCGATTCAACTGTTGAAATCACCACATAAAAACACATAATTTCTTTATTAACAATCGTGTCCTAATATTTTGGCGGCTCCCTAGGCTTTTGTTCACTCACAAAAAGTGACCAAAAAAATCCCGATTGATATTATAATGATCTAATTATTTAATATTTATCAAGTTTTATTAAATTTTCATACTTTTTATCTAATTATTATATATTATCAAGTTCTATTAAGTTTTCATACGTTTTGTTTGGTTCTATACGACTTAACAATAAAAATAATAATACAGTATTGGTTTGAAAATAGGTACAATATTAACAGTAATATGGTTGGAATAAAGCAGAATATAAAAGCAAATTACAGCTTAAATATTTAAAACAAAAACATATTGTCTGTGTGAAAACTACACAACTATAAATTTAGACGCTTTTTCAACAGTTTGACAACCCAAAAAAAAAAAAAAAAAAAAGAGGAAAAAAAATACCGTTTTTTCCTCAGTGTGGCCACTGAATCCCTTATCCTCTTTATAACATGGACAGATATCTTCAGCATTATATCAAGTTTGTCGCAATACATTGGTCATTGAAAAAACAAAAAAAACAAAAAAAACCATGATAGATAATTTTTAATGTAAAATTTTTATATTATAAGAAAAAACATTTTTAATTGTTAGAAATAATTTTTTTTAAGATATGATTTATGACTATAACAGTTTTATATGATGCACAATTAATATATTTTTAATACAAATATTTATGTATTAAATAGTTAAAAATTAATATAATAATTAAAATACAATCTCTTCAAGTTCTCGTTCAGGGTAAAAAAATGAATATGATTACAAAAACAAACAAAAAAAAAATATCTAGTGTTGATAAGTCATAATGCAAATTGTAATATAATATTATTTAAAGAAGGAGATAACATTATCTACTTAATTATGATGATGATGATGATGATGATGATGATGATGATTGATGATCATGTGGGCTTGATTACAGCCGTCGACTTAGTTCCTTTATGTCTTCACATGTTTTTTATTGAATTTTTGGCGTTTGCCTAACCCACTAAATTTTATTATTATCATGAGAATTAAAAAGTGCAATTTCTTTATCTTTGTTCTCTCAAGTTGAGATGGCCCAACAAATTTTGGATTTTAAATTTGCAACGCTAAAGTACAAACTTCTCTTACTAAAGACTTTGTACTATTCTTCGTCTTCTTACTAAAGTACACTTTCACCACGAGGGATGAAAAACAGAATGGAAGAAAGTGTAAAATTAAATGGAGAATGGAAGAAGGATGATTCTTTTTTTTTTTTTTTTTTTTAATGTTGTTTGGGAGAAGAGGGGGAAAAGGAAAGAAAATATGAAACCTAAATTATTTTATAATTATACTTTTATATGAATAAGAAGAAGAGTAATTATAAAGATCATAATAGTAATTTTACACATCAATTGCTTTGTCAAAATTTTTCAACTTTCCTTTCGAAAGTTAAAAAGATTAAAAATTGATGGTCAAACAGATTACAACTTCTTTCCTTCTCAATTTCTACCCTACCAAATAACCCATTTATTTTCTCCTCCAATTTTCTTCCTTTCACTTTCCACTCCACCAAACATAGGCTAAGAAAAGGAAGGCATTTTTACTTCGATTCAAATGACCACGAATACATATCATTACCAGATCCTTCGTTGCATGTATATCTAACGAGAAATCCACAACCACAACTAACTTCAATTTGAGATGCAGAGTTCAAATTCTTTTATTTCAAAAAAAAAAATTTACTGATTTTATTGAGGGTAAATTGATATCTAATTGGGCAAAATGACTACTAACTAATCAAAGAGGAAAAAAGAAAGAGGGGGCTAAAATCCAGTCTTGCCCATTTGTTTTGTAGGTTTCATTTTGAGATGAGAAGTCATTTTTGTAATGAAATGAGAAGTCATATTATGTGGTTCTAAAATGGCGTTTGGGTGGGTAATTAAATTATCATTTTGAAAGAAAATAATTTCTGAAACGACGTCAGGGTAGACATCGAAAACAATTATTTGGAAAAATTGTTTTCTAACAAAACCAATAAATTTTACACTCTGTTTGATGATTCAACTCAAACTTAAATTTTTTATCTTAGTTTTATCTTTTTCTGAAAAGTCAATAAAAACTATAATTAATTTTTAAAAAGTCAACCAATTTCAACTTAAAAATTTCAACTCCAACCGTAATACCAAACAGAGGCTTAGCATTTTTTTAATATGCTGTAAGAAAGTGTGAGTGCACTGTTGAAGAATGGTTCGATAATGTAGAATGAGGGAGGGAGTTCATTTTTGAAAATGAGCCCTTTCTTTTCATTTCCATCTCCCCAAACACCATTTCCAATCCATTTCTAAAATGAAATTAGCAAAATGAAATGCGCTAAACACACCAACCAAACAGTTAAGTAACTCCCCAAAACAGAATATGCAGGTGCCAAACTTTGCCGGACTAGCATCCTAGGCCTCAGTATATCTTCTACTTTTTCTTTTCCTTTTTTTTTTTTTTTTTTTTTTTTTTTTTCCAGCTTAATACCTCCTGTGGAAACGACCAAGAAAACCCAAAAGTTTCAATTTTCAACTAACACGTTGGTTAGTCGATTTAGAAATCTGGTTCCTTTTTTTTTTTTTTTCCTCTTTCCTGAAACTGTCTGGTTCAATTAATAATTCTTCCACGGCCTTCAGTAATATCAAAACCATTCATAAAGACGAATAGTGAACAAGATATCATCTATCTTTTAAATGAGCTATAAAAACACAAGTAGGGACATAGAACAATGAGACTGGTAAAAAGCAAAAAAAACAAAATAAAAAACAAATGATTCAAATTTTAGAGAGAGACTCCATTATCTTTTAAACTTCTTTTCCTCGTACTCCATTATAATTTTTTAAAATATGATAAATTATAAGTAAATCTTAGATTTCTTTAGATTTTCTAAAAATTTTAGATTTATGGTTAATTTTTAATAACAAATTTATGTTAATAATTTCATGTTAAAGAAAGAAAAGAGAAAGAAAACGGAGTATTTTTTTATGTTATATGATTATAAATTTGATTATATTATTATTTTTTAAATGTTATCTTGTTCTTTCTCTCAAAATTATATCTTAGTTAATCTGATAATTAAGTTGAGAATTCCTTGTAATTTTCCTGTTCGTAAAACAAATATTCACGAGTTTTTAATGGTTAGGTTTTTTGTAATTATTAGTGGTTATTTTTTAAAATTATAAAAGTAAGATATATTTTTATTAAAGGAAAAAAGATAAGTATATATCTTCTTAATCATTATAAGTATTATTTTTGTTACTCATCAATATTCACATTTGAATAAATATTAAAGTAATAATTGAAACAATATGAGAGAAAAAAAAAAAAAAAAACAACAGAGGGAGCTTCTTGGATAGAAACTCCTAGTGGTTATTTATTTCCCTTTCCAAAACAAAAAAACAAAAAAACAAAAAAGAAAAGGAAAAGAAACTCCTAGTGGTTCTTTTCACCACGTACGGTGTGCCATTGTGAATAATTAACGAAATCTACTTTTTAGAGACTTTTTTTTTTTTTAATTGCTCTTTTCAGAGACATTCATTTACCAATTGTTACTAAAAAATAAATTTTTGGTGAATGAGTTTGAGTTGAAATTTTTAAGTTTTAATAGTAAATTTTTTTGAATTTTTAGAAAAGACCAAAAATTTTTTGGGAAAAAGACAAAAACTTTTAAAAAAAAAGACAAAAAAAAATTTGAAAATGTTGATTTGAGCTTGTGAACCAAACAAGCTCAAAAATAAGATTTCATTTTCCTATCTAGTCCCACGTTAATGGTTTTTATTCCGACGAAGAGTAGAAAAACAAAGTGATACAAAACGATTTAAAAGGAAGCGGGGGTAAAAAAAAGAAAGAAGAAGAAAAGAAAAGAAAAACAAACAAACAAATTGAAGAAAAACCACGTCCCCATATCAACATCGCACGCTTAAAGATAACAAAACCACGTTCTAGAACTAATTGACAGCAATCAAATCCAACTCATTCCTATTATATATATATATACATATATATATTTATATGTTTGTATTATATATATATATATATTGTTTTGTAGAAGTTTGTATTATATTTATATTAACGTGAATTATACATCTTGAGGATATGATTCTTTGTTAGTTGGGAATGATTTCATAACCTCCTCTCTAACCACATGCACATTATAATAATCAGTTATATCCATACGATGAATTAGTATAAAATTATTTGCATAAATAGATATAGTCTAATCAAATATTTATAAGACAACTGGTGGACTTGAATTTGAGGAATGGAGATTGAAATTTCAATCCTGTCTTATATTTAAGGGAAAAAAAATGTGCATTCCTACTCCTAATGCAAGCCATATGTCATCTTTAGAATTCATAAAGTTCATATAGTATATGATGGTTTTGCAATTATGAAATTAAGGATTTTTTTCCCCCTATTTTCAATATTTTCTTTCTTTTTTTTTTTTTTTTTCTATTCTTCAAACAATGATAAATGCCATTACTTAAAGAAATTTCAATCCTGTCTTGTATTTAAGGGGAAAAAAAAATGTGCATTCCTACTACTAATGCAAGCCATATGTCATCTTTAGAATTCATATAGTTCATATAGTATATGATGATTTTGCAATTAGGAAATTAAGGATTTTTTTTCCCCTATTTTCAATATTTTCTATTTTTTTTTTCTATTCTTCAAACAATGATAAATGCCATTACTTAAAGAAATTTCAATTTGTAATTATTAACACTTTCTATATATGGTCTCCACGTGGCCTCCTTGTTCGGGCCCATGTGGTCTCACGTGGGAATATCTAATCCCATGCTACATCGAGTCGCTTTTTTTTTTTTTTTTTTTTGGGTGAACTTCAATGTTCGTTATTCATTTTAATTTTCTTCTTTTAAAACTCTTAAAACAATTGATAAATTAGTCATGATCTATTTGGTGATACATTTGACATTTGATTTTCATTTTTTTTTCTTTTTTCTCAATTCAAAACTATTTCTCACTATTTGTATTTCTTATAAACGGTAACGGAGCCAAGATTTATTTATAGGAATGACGAAAAATCTTTTTTCGGTCAAGCCATTAGGCCATTAATGTTTACGTTTTTAATAAATTATTTTATTTTTTAAATTCCAAATTGTTTGTCTAAAAAATATGAGTGATCATATTTGCACCCGCAATTTAAATAAATATCTTTATCTAATAAATGTTTCCTAATGTAAACATAGTAAATCTATCTTTTTATTGATACTTTTTATACAATACTACATTTAACCCTCTCATACACCCACTTTTATTTTAAATTTAATTTATTTAGTTTAAAAATAAATTAACAAATCTAAATAAGAAAAAAATATATTTTTTCATTCTCAAAAAGAAAAAATAGAGTATCTCTTAAAAAAAAAAAAAAAGAGAGGAAATAGTAAAGAAGACAAACTCAATTAATATCTAAATTAAAAATTAAGAAATGTCATACTATATTTAAAAATGAGATAAATATAGAATAATGTAAACGAACATAGCAAGAAAAAATAAATAAAAAAATCATATAAAAAACTACGATAATCATTTTCAAATACTAAAAGAAAAAAAATCATAATCCTAATGAATTGAAAGACAAAAAAATAAATATTTCAATAGTTGTTGGCTCTTCAAGAGACATCTTTCTTTTATTTTTATTTCACTTAAATCCTCCATTGAAATTTTTTTGTAGTTATAAAAATTTCTTAAGAAAAGAGATTGGTAAAGAGCAATTTAGTCTTTAGAACAATATAGAACAATTTCTTAGGTTTTTTTTTTTAAATTTTATTTCCATTTATGGTTAATGTGGTGTATGTTTTAATTATTTTATATAAATAAAATTATTTTCGTTTATAGATACATGGGGGTATGAGCATTCTTAATGGTTTTAAAGTAATTTTCTTGTCGTGTAAAAATATATTAAAAATTTTTATTGACTTTGTGAGAATATTTATCAATATTGTGGGTACAAATAAAATCTTCTTAAACTATTTAAGGGATGCCAAGACTAATTTGTATACCCTATTGGTTATAAAAATCAACAATAAAAGTCAAAATTATAAACGTTCTTAACTTTGTCATTTCAAGTCTAAATGAGATGTTTTTTTTAAATAAAAAATATATATATAATTTTGACATGAATGAAATTAGATCCATATTAATATTTTTTTTCTAACACATTACAAGTTTTCACATTTTTTTACTCCAAACAATTTTTTTTTAAACCAAACACACATTTTCAAAATTCCAATTCAAATATTTCCAAAACTACATCTCTAAAACTTCCCCCAAACAAGTCCTCATTTTATTGATTCAACTGTTGAAATCACCACATAAAAACACATAATTTCTTTATTAACAATCGTGTCCTAATATTTTGGCTGCTCCCTAGGCTTTTTTTCACTCACAAAAAGTGACCAAAAAAATCCCGATTGATATTATAATGATCTAATTATTTAATATTTATCAAGTTTTATTAAATTTTCATACTTTTTATCTAATTATTATATATTATCAAGTTCTATTAAGTTTTCATACGTTTTGTTTGGTTCTATACGGACTTAACAATAAAAATAATAATACAGTATTGGTTTGAAAATAGGTACAATATTAACAGTAATATGGTTGGAATAAAGCAGAATATAAAAGCAAATTACAGCTTAAATATTTAAAACAAAAACATGTTGTCTGTGTGAAAACTACACAACTATAAATTTAGACGCTTTTTCAACAGTTTGACAACCCAAAAAAAAAAAAAAAAAAAAAAGAGGAAAAAAAATACCGTTTTTTCCACAGTGTGGCGACTGAATCCCTTATCCTCTTTATAACATGGACAGATATCTTCAGCATTATATCAAGTTTGTCGCAATACATTGGTTATTGAAAAAAAAACAAAAAACAAAAAAAAAACATAATAGATAATTTTTACTGTAAAATTTTTATATTATAAGAAAAAACATTTTTAATTGTTAGAAATAATTTTTTTTAAGACATGATTTATGACTATAACAGTTTTATATGATGCACAATTAATATATTTTTAATACAAATATTTATGTATTAAATAGTTAAAAATTAATATAATAATTAAAATACAATCTCTTCAAGTTCTCGTTCAGGGTAAAAAAAATGAATATGATTACAAAAACAAACAAACAAAAATATCTAAGTGTTGATAAGTCATAATGCAAATTGTAATATAATATTATTTAAAGAAGGAGATAACATTATCTACTTAATTATGATGATGATGATGATTGATGATGATGATGTGGGCTTGATTACAGCCGTCTACTTAGTTCCTTTATGTCTTCACATGCTTTTTATTGAATTTTTGGCGTTTGCCTAACCCACTAAATTTTTTTATTATCATGAGAATTAAAAAGTTCAATTTCTTTATCTTTGTTCTCTCAAGTTGAGATGGCCCAACAAATTTTGGATTTTAAATTTGTGGTCAAACAGATTACAACTTCTTTCCTTCTCAATTTCCTCCCTAATAGACAACCCATCTATTTTCTCCTCCAAAATCACTCCAATTTTCTTCCTTTCACTTTTCCACTCCATCAAACATAAGCTAAGAAAAGGAGGGCATTTTTACGTCGGCTCAAATGACCACGAATACATGTCATTATCAGATCCTTCGTTGCATGTACAGTCTAACGACAAATCCACAACTAACTTCAACTTGAGATGCATAGTTCAAATCCTTCAACTTCAAAAAAAAAAAAAAAAAAAAAAAAAAAAAAAACCAATAAGTTACTGATTTTATTGAGGAAAAATTGACAAGTGTTTGGTCAAAATGACTACTAACTAATCAAAGAGGTGAAAAGTAAGAGGGGGCTAAAATCCAGTCTTGTCCTTTTGTTTTGTAGGTTTCATTACGCCCTTAGGGTTCGTTTGGTTCGTCAGTTTGAGTTGAGATTTTTAAGTTGAAATAGTAAATTTTGTTAACTTTTCAGAAAAGACAAAAAACTTTTTGGAAAAAAGACAAAGACTTTTGAAGAAAAAGACAAAAAAACTTTTTGAGATGGTAAGTTTAAACTTACCATCCAAACACACTCTAAAATGGCGTTTAGGTGTGTAATTAAATTATCATTTTGAAAAGAAATTAATTTCTGAAACGACGTCAGGTTAGACATCAAAAACAATCATTTGGAAAAATGGTTTTCTAACAAAACCAATAAATTTTAGCATATTTTAATAGGGTATAAGGAAGTGTGAGTGCTCTGTTGAAGAATGGTCCAATAATGTAGAATGAGGGAGGGAGTTCATATTGAAAATGAGCCCTTTCTTTTAATTTTCATCTCCCCAAACACCCTTTCCAACCCATTTCTAAAATGAAATTAGCAAAAATGAAATGGGCCAAACACACCAACCAAACAGTTAACTACCCAAAACAGAATATGCAGGTGCCAAACTTTGCCAGACTAGCATCCTAGGCCTCAGTATATCTTCTGCCTTTTCTTTTCTTTTCTTTTCTATTTATTTTTTATTTTTTCAGCTTAATAACCTCCTATGGAAACGAGCAAGAAAACCCAAAAGTTTCCATTTTCAATTAACACGTTGGTTATAGTTGATTTAGAAATCTGGTTCCCTTTTTTTTTTTTTTTTTTTTTCCTGAAACTGTGGTTCAATTAATAATTCTTCCACGGCCTTCAGTAATATCAAAACCATTCATAAAGATGAATAGTGAACAAGATATCATCTATCTTTTGAATGAGCTATAAAAACACATGTAGGAACATAGAACAATGAGATCCGTATAAATTAAAAAAATAATAATAATAAGATTTCAAATTTTAGAGAGAGACTCCATTATCTTTTGAACTTCTTTTCCTCGTACTCTTCTACACCAACCATCCTGAACCTAATTACATCTCCAATGTCCGGTAGAAACTATGTTGTTGTAACTTATTCTTTCGCTATACATAAAATTTGCATCAAAATTTCGTACTAGGAAATCAGAGTAAAGACGCTCCTCGTTCCTCAAGCTTCTTCTCGGTGAGTTAATACCACTATCTGCAAAGGTTATCAACGATTTGTTGAGATTTGTTTATTTGATTCTTGTATTTATCTTTGTGATTCTTTCCATCTTTGTAGATTTTATAGTTGTCAATTAAGGATTGTTAATTGAAAAAATGCTAGGGAAATGAACTCTTATCCCCCTTTGAGTACCAACTTATGTAGCATGTGAGTTGTCATTTTTTAATTAGAAAGTCTTTAAAATTAAAAGACAGTATCTACCACTGAAAAGATGATAACTCACTACCACATGAATTGACACTCAAAAAGTCGGGATTGACGTTGGTGTCCACAACACTACTTTTGTTACTTAAGTGCGAATGGACTGTCAATTAGGTACTAATAATTATCAATTAGACTCTATATAATGATGTACAAATTCTTCAATCAGTGTAAATGAGTAGACATTTTTCCCCAATTTCTAAAGTTAAAATCTTTTCCTTAATTTTTCAAGTTGGTATCAAAACATTAGGCTCGAAATCTCATTCACACTGATTGATCAAAGCCTAATTGACAACGGTTAACATTTAATTGACAGTCCATTTGCACCTAATGAACCACCCTTAGTTGACAGCTTTAAAATCTCTAAAGATGGAAAGAATCACAACAATAATTACAAGAATCAAATAACAAATCTCAACATGATTCGTCATTAAGAGAAAACGAAGTTCATCAGCAGGAAGAGGGGAAACCAAAATTTGAAGCCAGCAGATGAAAATGTAAGCTTCAAAAAGAGGTCCGAAAGTTCTTCTCCTTTATTAGTATTTCCCTTTTCTAAATTCTGCTTCCATGTTTCTGATCTTCACATGCTAGGATGCAGGTATTACACCAGAGAATGAAAGAAACAAACAACCTTTCGAAAACGAAGTCTATTGATCCTTCTGCTGCTTGGAAGTGGAAGTCGACGGTCTAAGATCTTGGCTGGAACTTCTAATTATGAAAAGAAGTGTTTCTACCAGCATGCCACCTATCAATCCAAGAATCCCACCAGCCGCATTCTGGAAACAAGCATTGGCGATCACCGAATTAAATGACAGAACAACAACAAAAGTAAACATCGTGACAAAACTATTGAATCTTTAAGTTAAAGTATCCATGACAAAAGCAGAATAAAAATACAAACAAATAAATCGATGAGTCTTGCTGAAGATACCATAGCAGGACTGTGGTTAAATAATGCTCTGAATGCAGCATAACCGACCAAATAGCCAGTGAACATCATCAACGCAACATGTAAACCTGTAGAAGTAAATTACTGTTTAAACTTGGATTCGAAACCTATTCAAAGAGCAAAAATCTTAGATATACAAAAACTAAATAAATACATAAATGATACAGTTCCTCAAAAACATTTACAGAAAAGTAGGAACACATTGTTGAAACAAAAGGTAGGAAGTAAAGCAATTGAGCCACTTAAAATTTTTTTTACAGGAATGCTACAGAAAAACTCCTCTTTTAGGAGCCTGGCTTGGAAAGAAGTCTTTGCTCGACACCAAGTTTGAGCTTTTCTAGACTAACTGAATATGATGCTCAACTGCAAAATTATCAGAAAGAAAGACAGCAAATGCCATATTCAACTCGTACTCCGACAACAACACACTGATTTACTTCAACAGCGTATCAATGATGCAAGCTGAAACCTTGAAGAAAGTTGTGCATATCTAATTTATTCTCAGTCTGTCATATATTTCCAATCCGAACATTCTTACACACTCTCTCGAAATACACTATCCCACATACACGGATAATTTCTAAAATTGCTATTTGCTTTTGGGTGTCTCATAGTGTCCAAAATGTGACCTTGTTAATGTTACTACAAGCACATAGATAGAAGCCAGAAACTCTAACATGTAAGCCATCCCGCAAAGGTTCGCACAATCTATTGCTATCATCAAATTAGCAAAACCAAAAGAAATAAGCAAGAGATCACTGAAATAATACAGTCAATTTATCTTGAATATGGCAAGCAAATCCAAAACCGAAAAAACGCTATATCGAAATGTCTGCAAATTCAAACTTGATACCAAACCTACAAGCATAAACATTCACAAAGGAGCACCAAATATCATGTTAAGCACAAAGTAACTGACCAAATCCCATCTGATCTTTGTAAGAAGAGAAAGGCTCGGTGGTCTCCTTATTAGGCGTAATGTCCTTCACAAGCTCAGCATATTCTTTCCTCTCCGCCATTTCTGCAAGCTTCCTCAGCCTGGCGTTCAACTCCTCGCTCTAAAAACCAAAACCAAGATTTAAAAAAAAAAAAAAAAAACAAACTTTTTCAAAAGGGCTCATCTCAAAACGAAATTTCTTTCCTTTTTTGTGTCAGATAATCCAATTGGGAATGAAATTTTGATTTACCTTCTCTCTGGGTTTGGGGCTAGTGAGGACGAAATCAGACCCCGACAGGAGCTGGATCAAGTTGGGCCGAGAAGCGACATCGGAAGCAGACCAGAGCGCCCGAAGTGACTTGTACGGAACGTTGGTTCTGGAAGAGAGATCGGAGGCGATTTCTCGAAGCTCCTGAGAGAGGGACGGGTCTTTGGAGGCCGATACGAGGAACGAGACGATCGGCTCTGTCGCTGATATCACCAATCCAGGTGGGTTTGTGGACGGCTCGGTTGTTGTCATTCTCGGATTCGTGTAAATGATGAAACAAATTTGTTGGGTACTAGGTTTTTTTTTTTTTTTTTTCAACGGAGGTTTTGCAGACTCAATTTAGGACAGCGGAGGAGAGAGAATCGTGCCTTTTGGTATGAGATAGAAGCCTTCGCCGGAGACGGCGAGCGGTGACCGGAGAGAACCGGAAGATGACGGAGCTTGGGTTGTCGCCTCGCAAGCCGGATCTTGTGGGTATTTCTCAGCAAGTTCTTGTTGGGTTTTTGCTTGCTCGATTGCTTTGTGTCGTTGAAAACATATTTTTGTCGTTTGTTTTTGTCACCATTGCCTTCTAAATTTTATGATTTTGCCCCCAAAATTTTTATTTTTATTTTTTAAGACGCAGCAATGTGTTCCATTTTGTTAACTTAAATTGAGAATTTGAAATTATAAGCCTTCGTTTGGTGAAATATCTTAAACTCAAATTTTTTATTTTAGTTTTTGTCTTTTTCTAAAAAGTCAAAAAAACTTATAACTAATTTTTAAAAAGTCAACCAACTCAAACTTAAAAATTTCAACTCAAACTGTTTCACCAAACGGAGCCTAAGATTTTCACTAGAATTACAATTGAATTGAAAATTCTTAATCGAATATGATTTTTTTTTTTTTTTTTTGTGCTCACAGGAGATCTATTTGAGTTACTGTTTAAGAGAAAGTTAAGCAAAATAAACACATTATAATAATTTAATGGGCCATTTGGAAGACATCTTTATTTATATTATATTTTAGCGTAAATATATGAAATATTATATGCGTTTTGATGTTCTCCTTTTACATTATATTCAAATGCAACGTATGTTTATATTATTTATATTTGAATAGTCACTCTAAGGTATATTGATAAAAAGAGAGAATGCGATATAAATAGTAAAAATATATTGAAAAAATGAATAATTAAATAGTAAAATAAATAAATACACTGTTTAAATATATTTATATTGTAATAAAAAAATTAATTAATAGTCCGTTTGGTTGAAAGGTGAACCTAAGTTTTTATTTTTATTTTTGTAGTTTTCTAAAAAATCAATAAAAATTATAACTAGTTTTTGAAAAGTCAATCAACTTCAATATAAAAATTTCATCTCAGACCTATATTCCAAACACATGCTAACATTATATTCTATCAGGATATAATATAAAATGAATATATCTTCTAAACACACCATAAAAAATTTAAAGACAAGTTGTCCTAATTAAAAATTTAGGATATAAAATGCAAGAGCTGAAAAGTTAATAGTGAAAATGAGCAAGAAAAACGACTGTCGTTTGATTGAGGATAGGTTGAAGTCTTGAACTCTAGAGAGAAAGGCTTTTTTAAAAGTACAGTGCTAGAAAATTAGGAACTCAAAACCTTTTTCTTTAAAGAGAAAATTAGGATTTCTTACTTTTTATATCAACTCATGCTATTGTTATCTAAACAAATTTACGTGATAAATTTTTAAGTATAGACTAATAAATAATAATTGACGAGTTATATTATAAGTTTGTAAAAGATACTTATATTAAAGTTAAAGTCCTTGACATTATTTTAGAATCAAGGTATTGCTATAGCAGAGGTAGTAAGAACAAGTCCATAATTGCTTAGTACTCACTCATTCAATGCCATACTACTCGAAGTCTGAAGCGTTATTTATTTATTTATTTATTTATTTAAGATAAGTGGCGTTTTTTCAACTTTTCGTGGTGTCATTTTGAGATTTGGACTTTCAAATGATAAGTTGACCTGAGTTCATTAACAATGATGGAGGGAGGGGGCCGCCCTCCGCCCTCGGCCCTCCACCCCCCTCCCCCCTCCCCCACCTGCTCTTTTTTTTTTTTTTTTAATTTTAGTATAATGGGGTTTTTTTATTTAATATAGTGGATATGTATGTAATTAATCTTCATCCCTTTTAAATTAATAGTTCTTTATTTTTTATAGGGTAAAAATTTTGGATTTTAATATAAACAAAAACTGTTACATATACATATTAATCTAATGTTGATTACAAAAAAAAAAAATTTTTATGGTGTCGCAAAAAGTGTTCAAGGATATATTTATATGTTTACAATATGTATGAGAGGAAATGAATTTTTGACTTGAATGAATGTCTCTTCAGCCCACCAACTAATTAGTACATAACTTTTGTGCAAGATGTTTCACTCCTTAACTATGTATTCAAAGTCATCCTCTATTAAATGTGTGTAAGATCCAATGGACTGCCAGAAATGTGCTTCTCTCCATCTCCTCCCTCACTTCCCTTCTAGAACTAGAAAACTGTGGAATTGTCTCTGAAATTCATTAAAATTTAATGGAGTGCAGGTATGTACACTAACGCACCCAAAAACAATTAATATATATATATATATTTAAAAAATTAATATTCAACAATATTCTAGTGTTTGTTGATAGGGTGCCATTTAATATTCTTGACTCCAAAAATGAAATAAGGAAATTTTGCACAATAAATTAAAGTTCTTACATACACTTTGTGAGTGTCATTTAGATAAAAGGTATCGACTTGAATCAAAGATAAAGGGTGCCGATTTCAACTATAATGAGGCTGAGAAATATGGATATTGTTAAGGGTATCAAATAGGTAATATCAGGAAAACACTTCACGTGTTACCATAAAAGGCCGTTGAGACTCGGTCAATTAAAGGGCTAGGAAATTATGAGATCATAGAAGGTACTGAATAAGTACCACTGAGAAACATGACAAGACAAGGGTTGCACAAGATCCTCAAATCTCAATTAGAGGATGAGGGTAACAGTTACAACGTGGGAAAAATATTTTATTTTATTGTTTTACGTGGGAGATCATTAATGGTGAAGTTACGAACAAATTCCACGATGTTGACGAATTTTACTAGATTGTTATAACTACACGCCTTAGGTGTGGTCATAATGGTCCTATACGTTAAGAAATTTGTGCAAATAAGTTACAATTATTGATATCAATAGAGAAAGCAAACCAACTAAATCTACTGTTGATGAACATTGAATCAATAATCTTAAAATAGTCTCAAACGCTTGAAACTTGATACCTCCAATCTACCAAATCCAACGTCACTAGATTACCACCTTTGTGGGGAAACAAACTCGATCGTTTGTCTATAGATAACATAGATGAGACTTCTCAAACAAGGAGCATTACTAAAAATAGTGTATATGATCAGAATATATGTCCAGTGTAAATTATGGTTTTATCACAATAAATTTATAGGAAAAATACAGAACCATATGACAAAATTTGTTGGAAAAAAACAAGTCTGGAGGACATCTAAAGATGGTATTTTGAAAGTTGGGTTGTAAATGTGTGTTTGGGAAAAAAACTTTTAGAAAAGTTTTGTGATATAAAAAATAATATAAAAATTTGAAATGTATTCGGAAAAAAAATATATATATACAAAATAGATCTTGTCTTACTCATCTCGTCGTTACGAGCAATTTGACAGATTTTTTGTTGAAAATAAGAAAATTATGGATTTTTAAAATTTGAGTTTTTTGAAAATAAAAAATAGAGAAAATTAAGCCTATGTTATGGACTTTCAACTGTACTTTATGGTTAATTTTTTTTTCTGAAAAATTAAATAAAAATTATAATTAATTTTTAAAAAATCAACTAATCTCAACTTAAAAAATTCATCTCATCTCAAATTCAATCCGAATACCAAACGAATCCAATCAGGCCACTGTGGTTCACAACGTTGAGTATTTATTACACAATATTGGCACAAGCATTAATCGGAATCGAGAAAAGAAGTTGGGCATGTATTAATTTCTCATCACCCTAACGCCTTTTTACCGCTAGCCTGAGGGAAACGTGTTGACTTTCTTTTTTTTCTTTCCAACCTTTATTTTGCTGGATTTTATTGTGTGGACTGCACATTTTAGTCACATGAAAAGCTATCGACCCCTTGAGTGAGCAAAAGTCGTCCTTTCATTAAATGTTATGAATTCAATTCTTAAACGGATCCAACTCAAATAATTTGACGTTTCATCGGAATGACTAAATATAATATTGTCCCTCAATCTTACCAAAGATTAGTATATGTCCCGGCATTAATTATAATATTGTCCCATGGAGAGAAATATCTATTGTTGAGATTTGAAATGATGGATAAATATTCATTATAATTATCTTTTATGATTCTTTTCATTTTTTATATTGATCGTAATGTAATATTAAATATGTGAATTTATTTTTATTTTTTTATTAGGAAATAGAAAATTGTTTCTTAATTTTTCTTTAGATGATTTGATGTCTTTGACTAATAACTTACCTTTTTTTTTTTTTTTTGGTATGTGGAAACCCTTATTTATATAAGAGCTCGTTAGTATTTTTTTATTAGTGAATCTGTTTTTTATTTCTAGTGAATAACAACATGTTAATCTTTTTTTTTTAATTGAAAAGGAGACACTCTTTTATTCAGAAATAGGAAAATCATAGCATATAAAGCATCTCAAAAACTTGTGAAGAACGTCTATTCAAACCGAAGACATAGAACTAGAAATAGTGTATCTAGTTAAAAAAAATGGGTTATATCATTTCCTTTACGGAAGGCATAGCAAACAATATGACCTCACGGACCTACACAATCATCAACAATATCACAGATGACATTAGTATCCACAGCAATAACAACTGGGTTTTGGATTGATCCCTTCCGGTACCGTGCATTTGGAGCATCGGGGAATTGTTTTGTCACCTACGTGTCACGTTAATCTTTTTTGTTCTTTCTATCTTTTATTATTTTCATATAATTTTCATTTTTTTATTTTTCAAAATATATACACACACATATGGAGTCACATCAAATATTTATTTGTGTTTTATCTGAGTAAAAAGCACAGTGATATCCTCGTACTTTCATTTACACTCTGTTTGAGATAGAATAAAAGAAAAAGATTTTTTTTAAAAAAATAAATAAAACAAAGAAAGAAAAGGAAAATTGTTTTTTTTTTTTTAAAGAAAAAGGAAAATTGTTAAGAGGGAAAGCATTTTGATTTTTCGTATAATTCTTTGTGAGAAGGTGGGAAAAAAAAGAAAAGAAAAGAAAAAACATTTTACATTCTCATTGTCCGGAATTGTAAATAAAAGCAAAGGAATAGAAAATTATACTTTATACTAATATACTAAGGAGAGTAAGGGTTTCACTCTTCTTTCTACAGTAACGAATAGTGATTTTTGTTTTGTTTTGTTTTGTTTTTTTTAATTTTTGCTGCTTTTATTACAATAATATATAGTACTTTTTACTACAGTGATGTACAATAACTCCTTTTCTATAGTAAAATGATGATTTTGCCCATATCTTATGTGTTGATTTTGGCTTATCTACAGTGAAATGACAGTTTTATCCTTACATATTTTACTGTTTTGTCTACAGTGCAGAGTTTTTTTTGCCCCTCTGATTTAGTTGGTTTTCCTTCATCTACAATAAGTTGACCTTTTTACCCCTATTATACAGAAATTACCGGCTGACCGCACAGTATAGCCCGTACAGTACAATTACCATTTTATCCCTCTTTTTTAGTTGCTTTTCTTTTTTCTACAGTGTGTTGTCAGTTTTATCCCTATTTAGAGTTTGTTTTTTATTTTTCTTAATATTGTTTTTGCCCTTTTTTTTGGATGCTAAATTTTAGATATTAGATTCCGATCTATTGTTGTATTGTGTTTTTGCTCACTTTGTATTTTTTTGATTTTTAAACGATTTTTTATTTTAAATTTTTAATCTTTATTTCAGATTTTTTTTTCTGGGTCTTTTTTTAGTGTCCTTTTTGTTTCTTTTGTTCTATTTTTTAAAGATCCTTTTTTTTAAGGATTCTGCATGTTTTTTTTTTATGTCTTTTTTGTTTATTTTTGTTTATTTTTTTATTTTATTTAAATTTTTTTTTTTTACATTTTTGCATGTATATAACCTGATAAAAAAAATTTTTTGGGTTTTTTTTTTAAACAGTAAAAAAAGGAGAAAATGTGAATATATTTTAATTTGTTATAATTTTTTTGTTAGGGTTAGTTTTTTCCGGTTCTTCTGAGTGTAAAGATTTTTGTTCTTTTTTTTGTTTTTTGTTTTATGTTTTATTTTTGTTTTTTATTTTTGTTGTAAATTTTTTTCTTTAAATGAGTATGAGTACAGAAGAAGTTTTTATTTTTTTGCTTTTGTTTTCGTTTTTATTATTATTAGTACTATTGTCATTTTGATTTTGCATCTTCACTATTGTGAGAGATTTTTGGAAGAATTATACTTATTATAATTATAATGTTTATCTTAACCAACTACTTTTATTATATAATACTCAGTTTATTTATTTATTTATTTTTCCTTTCCCGTGCAACACGGGTATTAAACTCGTTACTACTATTAGAATAATTATCATTGTATCCGAATATTATCAATCATTTTTTAACTGAACTCTAGTCATATTTTTGTTCTAAAAAACTGTAATTAAATCACTAGTGAATCTGCTTTCTATTCCTAGTACTTGAATAATGTCACGTTAATCCTTTTCGTTCTTTCTATCTTCTATTTTTTTCATATATTTTTCATTTTTTTTATTTTTCAAAATATATACACACATATGGAGTCACATCAAATATTTGTTTGCTTTTATCTGAGTAAAAAGCACAGTGATATCTTCATACTTTCATTTACACTCTGTTTGATATAGAATAAAACTAGAGGATTTTTCAAAAAAAAAAAAAAAAAGGGAGAATTGTTAAGAAGGAAAGCATTTTGATTCTTCGTATAATTCTTTGTGAGAAGGTGGAAAAAAAAAAAATATATATATATATATATATATATTTATATTTTACATTCTCATTGTCCGGTATTGTAAATAAAAGCAAAGGAGTAGAAAATTACTACTAGTAGAATAATTATCATTGTATCCGAATATTATCAATCTTTTTTTTTTTGGTCCTAAAAAACTATAATTAAAAAGTGATTCAACAAAATTACTCCATTAAAAAAAAATCAAAATTTGTGATTTTATAAAAAATCATACGACCTATTAGCATGTATGAATACAAATACCGGAAATTGAATTTCATATAACTTTTTATTTTTTTCTTAAGAGGAAAATTATAGTAAAACAAGAGAATTGGACAAAATCAAACAGGCAGCTTTTCCATGGCAAAGATTAAACTCAAGAAAAACTGTCTAGCTTTGACAAAGCAAATTAACTAATTCACGAGTCAAAATATTAGCACTCCAAGAAACAAATGAAGCCGATGTCAATCTTTGATTGATACAATTTTATAATTTTATTTCTTTTATATTGGTATGGAACTTTTCTTTATAAATTCATCCACATATAAGAGGATAAATTTTTATAGATCCATCTTTTAATTCTTCCATCCATAAAATACTTATCAATTTTACACATCTAATGTTTTCTTTTCTTTCAGTTTTCATTTACACGAAATAGAAACTTAACATGAATTTAAAAATCTATTAAGATTACAAGTAAAACAAAAAAGATCTTAGTTTACTCTTTCACGATATATACCTAGATAGATTCAAGCACAACCGAATCTCTAATAAGTGACCGATGATAAATACTTGTTTGTTTGGCAGCTATAACGAGTTATTTTTTTATATTTTATATGTTGAATCTTAAGTAGGCGCAAATGGATTATATATTGTCTATTAAACAAAAAATTTACATTTTTTTTTTTTTTTTGGTCACAAAGGCAAGATTTACAAATTAACTAACAATCAGATTGCTTAACAAGACAAGGTCTACCAAGGAGTCTATTTAATTTCGCAATCCTAAATTGAAAATGTCTATCTTTTTCCCTTGAGTAGATTAAAATACTATAGTCAAATTAATAATATAATTACCAAAGGAGTGTCCAAATTTGAAAATCTAGTCAAGCTTCAATTTGGAAGAAAATTATACATATTGACCAAACAGGTCCTCTACGTAACATATCCCCTTCCTTTCTCTTTCTATAGATGTTGACTTGGCTCTAGATTTCAACAAATTCATATGACATGCTGGTGGAATTAAATACATCCAAAAAACAGATTCAAGAAAATACGCGCGATAATATATATATATATATATATAAAAATTAAATAAGCCATGAAAAGGCATCTTATCTTATCGGTAATGCTATTTTCCTTTTCCTTTTATTTTTCTCTCAAAGTAACGCTATTTTTATTTAGTATCGATTTTGATGGACATTTACGTTATTGTTATGTTTCGTTTTTTTTTATAAATAATAATAATAAAGTTTCGTGTATGAAATTTAAGGTTTTGAACCTCATTTCGCTCCACTAAGCTAACAAGAAGAATAAGTTCCTACTAAGCGTTATCTGATACTATCATATCCTAATTATTTAATCAAAAGAAATATTATAATTATCAAAGTTTATATTAACATTGTGATAATTTTTTTAATATGATTTTAATTAAAACGTTTAGAAAACACAACATTAGTCGATGTGAATATCTTATCGAGAAAAACTCCAAACAAACATAAATCATCGATAGTGGCAACTAACAAACGTGACATAGCAATACAAAAGAGATCATGGTCGATGTATGCATTAATCTTTAGAGATAGTTAATTAAAATGTAGACTAGTTCCTTCTCCATTTCACCTATATACTCTTAAGGCCTGTTTGGGGATACTTGGAGGCAGAATTTTGAAGGTTGGGTAGGAAACAGAGTTTTGAAAGTTGAGTTGGAAACGTATGTTGTGATATAAAATATAGTGTAAAAATTTGAAATATAATTAAAAAATAAAAAAATAAAAAAATGGATCTTATTTTGTTCGTCTCATCGTTGTGAGTTTACTATATGTATTCGAAAATGTGAATAATGAAAAAGTAGTTTCAAATTAAAAAAAATAATAGTAAAATATTTGGAAATATCACCCTAAACGTGGTCTTAATAGATTCTCAGAACGGTGCTCATCAGAAGCGTTAAGATATCACTTATTTTTGTGGACGACTAGGTAGCTAATGAGAACGTGTGGCAACAATATTAACGCAACACGTTTCCACCAAACCCTTTCGGCTCAATAAATGGTTTCAACTGTCACTTCCCAAAATACCCCTCCTCCTTCATTTTCTTATCTTCTCTTTTCAACTTGATTTAATTTACGTTTATTTTATCTACTAATTATTATTTGTTTTTTCTGTCGTTGAACATCTAATTTCTAACAACAACTACCACCACCCAACCATCTACTTCCCACGCTCTTTGAATGCCTATCAACCCTTCCAATGTTTACCTTATTTATACACAACTCTTTCTTTTTCAGTCTTCCTCACCTTTTTCTTCTCAAACCCACGCTTTAAATATTTCATTAGAGAGAGAGAAAAAGAGAAAAAAAAAAAAAACTCATCACAATTCACAACCATCTTTACAACTCTCAACCTCTCTCTCTCTAGACCCAGAAAAAAAAAAAAGGCATATAAACTTTCTCTCTCTAAAATGGCACCAACAGTCTGTGTAATGGACGCCTCAGGTGAACTTGGCTCGAGCCTCGTCGAGCGTTTGCTCCAAAGGGGCTATTCTGTTCATGCCGTTGTTCAAAGTGGTCAAACCCATGGTTGGTTCTTTTATATATATATATATATACATATATGTATACGTTTATATATATATATATATATGTATATTTCTTTGTCTTATGATTATATGATATGTTTTTAGGTGATGATATTCAAGATTTGAAGCATTTGGATGAGAATGAGAAGTTAAGAATTTTTCAGTCCGACCCATTTGATTATCAGAGCATTCTTGATGCTTTGAGAGGCTGTTCTGGATTGTTCTACACTTTTGAGCCTCCCCAAGATCAACCCACTTACGATGTAAGTTCCCAAAAAAAAAAAAAAAAAAAATATTTTCTTCTCTATATGTAAACTTTGTTGCCAGATAATTTATATATGACCCTTTTAAAAGCTTATTATATGTTTTTATTTATTTATTTTTTCCAACTTCATTTGGGCTAGCTTTTATAAAAATTATGAAGGAAAATGAAAATAAGAAAAAATAAAAATAAAAGGAAAATATGTACTGTGGTTCCAGCTTGCGACATAAATACTCATGTGTTGCCTTTAGCAGACATACATAAATATGAATATAAATAAATAAATAAAATTAAAATATATATATATATATATATATATATATATAAGAACCATACATGTGTAATACATGTGTTGCTTTCAAACTCTATGCTAGAAATAAAGATGCTGTAACTGATCATGACTAAAGAATTCGGTTCAATCACACGCTGTCATGTTCTCATATCTAACTAATTAGTGCTGAATTACATTTGAATTTTAGTTCTATATACATACATATATATTGCTCAAGTTGAATTTTAATTAGTTGTATTAATTATGGATTGTGATGGAACTATAATTTTAGTATGGTAATTATCAAAAGTAAGCCTCAATATTTTTCAATACCTAGTGAAAACATATATTCAAGCAATTCAAGAAAGTAACATAAAGAATCACCTTAAAAGACTTCAATTAATTATAGGTGTCAATTTAATTAACGTGCTGACATTCTTCCTCATGTTTAATTCGGTAATTCCTGGTCATAATTTTCAACTTTCTTAACTTTTTGTAAGTCCAAGTCAATTTAGTCAACTATAGTTTTTTTTTTTCCTTGACCAAGTATGTGAATATTTTTTTTTTAAATTCAATAAAAATTATAACTAATTATTTAAAAAATCAATCAACTTCAACTTAAATATTCTATTTCATTTTAAATTCTATTCCAACACTAAACATACCCTTAGAAAAAAGAACAAAAACCGACCACAAATTATACTTGACTTTAGTAGAGGCCAATTAAAATATATATATATATATATATATATATATATATATTCTCTCTTTGAATTTGTTCTATCCAGATTTGAATTTTACCCAACGATGATATTCCGTAAAGTACTTCATTTGTCCCCCTTTTTTTTTTGTTGAGTTTTGTGATTTATAAAATATATTTTCCAATTAATTGTAAATCTGTCAACATTTATTATACACGTTTTTGCCCATTCACTAACAGCTGAACAATCTGTTATTTTATGTTTTGCTAAAATTTTTCATTACGATCGGCCTTAAATTAACCCCTGAAAACTTGAATAACACTTCAAAGGCAATTAGTGACCACACACAACTGCTGACAAATGGTTATAATTTAATTAACTTGTGGTGCACTAAAACTATCAATTAACATCTTTTCTTTTGCGGCTAAGAAATCTCTAGAGCAATACTTTATTTCTATGATTTTCTTTCTTTTTGTTTTCTTCTGAATTATATGGTCGGTTTAGTTCATAAATTTGAACAGTAAATTTGAATAAAAATTTAAATTTTTATGAGAGAAAAACAATGGAAAAATTTTTTTTTTCAATTGTGAATTTGAATCTATGGTTCAGATGAGATTTGTCTTTTAACTTTCCTCAAAAAATAAAAATTTTGTAGTTATGGTATTATGTGGTTTTTAGAAACTTGCAACACTTAATAGAGCTATTTTATCATATATATACATATATAGGACCCAAATAATTAATGTTAAATTTCTAAGAAAATTACTAACATAAAATTATTGGCCCTTTTTTTCTTTACCAATAAAAAAAAAAGTTAATAAAATTGATAGCTGACATTTCCTTCTACAAAACGAAACTTATTATTTTATTTTCCAGGGCAGTTAATAATTATCCCACGGAAGAGAAAAAGTCTAAGCTCAAGTTTTCATTACAAAATTAAGATCTATATTATTAAATATTTACCAAGTGATTAGATATTCATCAAGTTGACACTTTATAAAATTAATATTGTTTTAACTGTTATTGAAGTAAGTTATTAAAAAATTGAATAATGGGATTTTTTTATTTATTTTTATTTTGTGATGTACTTTATAGGAATTCATGGCAGAGGTGGAGGTAAGAGCAGCACACAATGTGCTCGAAGCATGTGCACAGACAGATACAATTGACAAAGTAGTCTTCACTTCTTCAATCACAGCCGTTGTTTGGAGGGACGATCGCGCTTCTGATTCATCTGATTTGGATGAACGACATTGGAGCGACGTCAATCTTTGTCGTAAATTCAAGGTACACATATATGCAACACATCCTATACTTTTTAAAGAATAAAGACGATATTTTTGTTATAATTGCGGGCATAACCTAACGATAATTACACATCCCATCTTCAATTTCAAAAAAGAAAAAGATGGTGTTTTCATTCAAACATAATAAACCTTTATGACTCTAAATCGTAAAAATACCTAAGATTGATATAACAAAATATTCATTAATTATGATAAAAAGGCAACTGAACTATTGATTTAACCAAAGAATATGTAGGAAAAAACTGGCTTATCTCGTTTAAAATAACTCAAGCAAAAAAATTAGTGAGTTAATTCTCTTATCATAGACAACCATCATCAATGTTTCTAAAATATTATGACGTAATTTGAAAAAAAAAATGATTATTCAAATATAAACAAGGGTGATTTGTAAGATTGTTCCTTAAAAAGATATCTCTAGTTATTCTTTCAATTATAATAGTTCAATTATATAAGAAAACAGAGGCAAAAAATCTAAATAATATGAGAAAAAATGTAAACTGGTCTATTTAAAGGGGGTTATTTTTTTTTAATAATTCTCTATAAAAAAAAAAAAAAAAAAAAGCTTATGAAACATGCACTACCATTAGTAGTAGAATCTTCCAAGTACTTTCCTCAAAAAAAAAAAAAAAGTAGAATCTTCCAAGTACTTGGACTACAAAATATAAAATGTGTTTATGTTTTTTTTTTTAGAGATATAAATATTTCATGTTAAATAAAGGTTAACAGCTCTATATATGTGTGTTTAAAATTTTGAAAAACTTTCTTATGTAGATACATAAATCAAATTTTAATTTGATATTTTGTGTGAGCAGTTGTGGCATGGGCTATCAAAGACCCTAGCGGAGAAGACAGCGTGGGCGTTAGCAATGGACCGGGGCATGAACATGGTGTCCATTAACGCGGGCCTGTTAATGGGCCCCCAATTGTCCATCACCAGCCCATATTTGAAAGGGGCGGCTGAGATGTACGAGGACGGACTGTTCGTGACCGTCGATCTGGATTTCTTGGTAGATGCTCATATCAGCGTGTTCGAAGATGTCTCATCCTACGGTCGATATTTGTGCTTCAACCACGTCATCAACCGATCGGAAGATGCTCTTCAACTTGCTCGAAAGTTGACACCTTCCACTCCTCCACCCCCTCAAAGGTAAGCAATAATTTTCCACTTTGAAAATATATTTCTATTTTCCTTTTTTTTTTTTCTTTCTTTATGTGGTCAAATGTCAAATCCATAATTGTTTTATTATTGTGACATTATGAAAAAATATATATATATATATATATATATAAAATAGATAAGATTTTTTTATAAAAGAAATTTAGATTTATACGAGTTGAAATTTTAAATATTGAGTGAGACACGTACCCATACAACTTCTCGCATTATTTTCATTGGGATTTTGCAAATTACGTCGGACTTAGTAGTTCAATTTTTTTAATTAAAAATTAACTAATTTTCACTTGAATAACCTAATTTTTGTTGTTGTTTTTATTTTGTGATTAAATATTCTAATTTTTCAATATTATCTTTCAATTAGTAAAACACAAAAACTCTATTATTTTTTTTAATAGTATTAATGTTGAGATAGAAGTAGATTAGTCTATATTGTTTAATTCTAGCACTAATTACATGTTATTTTGGTGAATAGCTATGAGGAGGATAAGAGGATCATCCAACAAAGGATCAGCAACAAGAAATTGAACAAACTTATGGTGGATTTTGAGAGGATCCCAAGTGGAGGAGTGATAATTGATGCATAGACGATTTTTTGGATTTTCGACGGTGATTTGAGTAGACACGTCATCATCAATTCTTTTATCCTCATGATCAACTAAAGATTGGCGAAGTGGGATGACATTTTGTTGTACATCTATACATATATATATATATATATATATATGTATGTATACATTGATTACATTCCTTTTTATAGGGGAGATGGGGAGGAAATGGAGAATTACCATATAGGGGTTTCAAGATCCAAAATGGTCAATCCATTTTCAAACCAATTATTTTTGTGCTCTTTCCATTTCAACCGAAGGAAAAAAGTTTCTTCTATTGTATGCTGTTTTAATTCTTTTAATTTAAACCTGAATAGTGAAATTTAATGAAAGAAAAAAAAAAAAAAACAAAGTACTGTAATAAGTATTCGTCCTCCCTCCCTCTATATATATTAAAGATATTGTATATGTTATTAGATATCATTCGACACTTAATTTTCTACTTAGAAACTTTTAACACTAGTTTATTTATAATTTTTTATTTAAAATCTTATAATATAGTAACTTCTTATTTAAAACTTTATTACATGGTATAAAAAAAAAAATTACAAATGACATATAAGGAGGGCGTGGAATAGCAACTCCTCCCTAAATATTATAAATGTCCGTTTGGTATCTTCATTCATTTTAAACTAAACTGTACTTTTTTCATCATGTTTTTTGTCTTTTCTGAAAAAGTCAATAAAAATTACTATTTAAACTTAAAAATCTCAACTCAACTCAAACTAAACTCATACACCAAACACCCCCTATTTACCGTTTGTCATTGTGTAAAGCTTGTGTAAAGTTAAGCACCAAGTAGACCTTCTCTTTTCCAAACAACAATGCATGATCCTCGTTAACTTTTTCTTTCTAGAATTGATATGAGAAGTAAGGTATGCTGTTTTGTTCTTTCGGTTGATCACGTTTTATTAGTCGTTCGATTAATTTTTCAACCATTCGATATATAAACATTTATATGAAAAATATATGTACGATACAAAATTACTTCAATTCATGAATCAAATTACTAAAATTAATCAATTATTCTATCAATAAGATAAAATAAGGTGTTCTATCATAGAAATTTTGAACAAGTAAAATACCATATTTGACACAAAACTAAAACTTCATTCCATAGCTGAAGATATTGGATTAGCATACTGCTAATTGGATAATTGTAATACACATCAATAAAGTTGCATAAAACTGCCTTTAAAGAAAGCAAATCATGCTGTTCAAAAAAATTTTTTTTGGAGGAAATCCAGTTCAATTTTCAATAGAAAAAAAAAAAGAATAAATTGTTCATTTAGTTCATAAACTTTTAGGGTCCGTTTGGTGTTTGAGTTGAGTTTGAGATAAGATGAAATTTTTAAGTTTGAGTTGAGTTGACTTTTTAAAAAATAGTTATAAATTTTGTTGACTTTTCAGAAAAAGATAAAAATTAAGATGAAAAATTTGAGTTGAGTTTGAGTTAAACTCATTCACCAAATATAGGCTTAATCTTATATAGCTTTGACTCTGAATTTTTTTTAGCTGAAATGCCCTTAAACTTTTAAAATGTTGTTATAATAATCATTTTCATCAATTTTTGGACACAATCTATTAGAAATTTAGTCAAAAAGTGATGCTAACTACGTATTCCGTTTAGAAATTAACGAAAATGACAATTGTAAAAACGTTTTTAATAATTTATGATCATTCTAGTTATGAAAAAAAAAAAAAAGAAATACCCATAAACTTTTAAAATGTTACTATAATAGTTATTTTTTATTATTTTTTAAACAAAATATATTAATAATTTGATAAAAAATAATGCTATCTAACAAATTTTGTTCAAAAATTAACTTAAAAAATTATTATAGTAATATTTTAAAAATATAGAGACATTTTAATAATGAAGAAAAAATTCACAATTAAAATTATATAAAGTTAAAAGTTGGGATTAACTTTTAGTAATTTATCAAAAAAAAAAAAAAATTCAAGCTATGCAAATGAGGCTCATTTTTATCAAAAAAAAAAAAATCCTGGTATTTAAGCTATGCAAATGAGGCTCATTTTTTCTCCGGTTTGGCCCGGGCCGTACACTTCAGTTCTTTGATCTTGATACCTTGATGTGCGGTGTTTGATGACAGCCAAGACTGCTGTCTCAACTCCCTGTAAGACTTTTTTTTTTTTTCAAGTCTACTTTCTGACACACATTTACTAATTATCACCGATGCAACCAATAAGACATTGCCATGTCATCGGAAACGTAAACAGTCTTCTATATGATCTTTTCTCACAGTGACGGACAAAATAAATTCTTAAAATAAACACTCGAAAAAATCTGTAATAAATCAGTTTTTTAAAAAAAGTTAGAGATGGAAAGAGAAAGTAAAGTACATATAGAACATGAATTAACTTTTTTTTTTTAATTTTCTTTGAACATCCTAAATTTGAGATGCTAACATGAATACTTGAATACTATTCCTCGTTTTGGGGCTTTGTAAGTGTAGACCTTACCTTATGAAAAAAAATCTATCTCCAAATCTCAAATCCCACAGATCACCCATGTTTTCTCTCTCTAAACCCGTTTTGTGATTTTCCCACCATTAAATGATATAAATTTCCCTTTTCGCCAACAATTCCCAAGATTGTCCCTTTCACAATGTTGGGATATTTTCAGCTCCTGCCAGATCCAACCCCAGTTCCTATTTGGTAACTATTTTGTTTTATTACGCTTGTTGATTTTTTGTGGAATTTTCGTCATGTCCTTACACTCTGGGTAGCTGAGATACCCATTTCGCCAAATCATGAAATTCCGCAGATTTTGATCTGTTCTTGTGAGGATTTGGCGATTTCTCCTTCTGGGTATTTTTAAATATAAGTCATTAGAGGGGGTTAGGGTTCGGTTTCAATGGATTATGGGCGTGAAAACGTGGTTCAGGTGATTAGTACTGGTAGTGGGAGTGAGAATTGGCCCGGTGACCAGGCGGTTTGGGCCACCGAAGACGACTACAGAGCTTGGAACAACGGCGAGTTCTCCGGCGACGCGTTTTCGAATTCGAGTTTCGAGCAAAGACAGTCCCAATCTCGGTCGGGAAGTGAGCCTCCAAGCAAGAAATCTAAGAACAACAACTCGCAGGATGTAACTTCGTCGAACAACAACAACAACAACAACCGGTCCAAGGCCATTGGAAAGATGTTTTTCAAGACCAAATTGTGTTGCAAGTACCGAGCCGGGACATGTCCGTACATCACCAATTGCAACTTTGCCCACAGCATCGAGGAGCTCAGGAGACCGCCGGCCAATTGGCAGGAGATCGTGGCCGCGCACGAGGAGGAGAAGGCGGTGTCGTCGGAGCCGAGGGAGGAGTTTCAGATCCCCTCGGTCGGGTCTTCGAGCTTTGCCGTGGAGACTCCGAGATCTTTTAAAGGAAGGCATTGCAAGAAGTTTTATACCGAAGAGGGGTGTCCCTATGGGGACAATTGCACTTTCCTTCATGATGAGCAGTCCAAGAATCGGGAGAGCGTCGCGATAAGCTTGGGTCCTGGAGGGTACGGCGGAGGCGGAGGCGGAGGCGGAAGCGGAGGCGGAGGAGGCGCCCCTAGCGGCGCGAATAGCAAGCCGTCGAACTGGAAGACGAGGATTTGCAACAAGTGGGAGTTGACAGGGTATTGCCCTTTTGGAAGCAAGTGCCATTTTGCTCATGGTGCTGCAGGTATGATGATAAAACTTTTGTAACTTTTTTGGTAAATCTAGGATAAGTGTGGTTTTGTTAAAAGCAGTGAATTCGAGTGTCTATAAAAGGTTAAACTTTGCTAGTCAATGATTTTTCTCTCTGGTTGTTATATCTGTAAATGCATAATCTAATTTGGAAACTTATTCTGTAGTGTCTTACCATCCTTGCATAGGTTTTGGGTTCATTCTGTAGTTGCTCCGGTGTTCCATGCCTTGAATGAGTTTAATTATACCTCTTTTCTTCACTGAGAAAGTTCTTACAAGTGTCCGAAGTAGCTCAAGTTCAAGTATGGTTTGTCCTTGTTATTAGACACATGTTTAGCTTTAATGTACCAAACTGATTGATTTCGATTTATTCTGAAGTAGTTGTACTTTTAGGAATAGCAACTACGGTTTGTGACCATGATTGGCATGGATAAAAATTCCTGGGATCGACATAAGATGATATTTGTTTTTGGTGTCGACATAGAGCAGATAGTCAGATATATTGTTGATGCTTTGTTCCCCCGGTCTTTCTTTTGATTTTTTTTACTCGCGTGATTTGTTATCAGAACTTCGAAATGCCGAACTCCTTTTGTTTTTCACGAATCTATGTTATGTTCGAATGTGTATCTGGTAAATGATAGGTATTTGTGTGTGTTTCTCTTTCTTTGCATTTCAAACTTATTGGAGCTTTTGGTTTTTCATTAGAACACAAAACTAACTGCAGTATCCTCCTAAACATTACCACTTCAGCCAAGGATCTGACTGTGAAATTCTTTAGCTGAAATATAGCCAAAAAAAAAAAAAAAAAAATCTCATCATCACACAAATTACACACAGACTTCAGAGATCTTTCTTCTCTTGGGCATTGCTTTGAAGCATCTATGGTTTTAATCGAGTCAATGTAACTATTGGGGCAATTAGTTCTTTTCCTGTTCTGTTTGGTCACAACTATAATGAAGATAGAAAACAGGTAAAGGTATAAATTACGTTTACTGGAAACACAAGCCTATATAGAAATTACTTAATCCTTAAAGGCCTAGCAAAAAGTGGAAAGGTTGGAAAAAGAGCGTTCACCTAAGAAAATTGAAAAATCAAAGGTTTGAGGAGAAATAATATAATTTTAGATTCTCAACTTCCTAACTTTGAATGGATGGAGCATGAGGATCGTTTGTCCAAATTATTCCTTCTTTCTATAGTTTGCTTCTCCAGCCACTCAAAATGTTCTATACTAGGTAATAGCAAGCCATTTAAGCTTCCAAATCCCTATCGTCTCATAGGAGAGTAAACAAACGCTATTGATTTTCTTGTTTGTAGTCTGCAGGTTCTGTCGAAAGTAGATTGTAAGAAAAATTTGATCATCCGATCGATAGATATGGCGTTGCTTAATGTCGACCTTTACGGCATAAAGCTATATTGAGGCTCTGTTGGTAGATCAGGAATAGATGTGCATCTTGAGATTTAGGTTTGCTACAGCTTGTTACTGAAGATTATATTTCTCCGCTAACTCGTCAGCTATAGAACTACTAGTAGAAATTTGTGTGAATGCCTTTGTGTGAGGTCATGATATGTTTTTCATATGGCTAATAATTTGTTCACCGTTATTCTGCAACATCTAATAACATTATGTTCTCACTCTGGAGTGGTCTTTGCTCTCCCTTGTATCTTTTAAGCTATTGATAGAGTAGGGCGCTCAATTTATGACTTAAGTCAATATTTGTCTGCTTATTGAGCATGCTTCTCTAAATACGTTAGTCAAATTAAGTCCGATGGTTTTAGAGAGAGGGAAAAATTAGTGAACTGCTATGCTTATTCTAAAAGTTTTATATATCCGCATGGGATTGTTCTGCTCTGTCGCTAAGTTGTATATTTCTGACTACAGAGTTACACCGATATGGTGGTGGGCTTGTGGAGACAGAAGCTAGAGACTCTTCATCTGTTCCTGTTGAAAATAAGCCGCCCAGTGGAGTTCCCCCAAAAACTCCAGCAGACACCGTGGTTGCATCAGTCCCTTCAGTTCCTCATTCGGATGTTTATCATATTGGTGTACCATCACAACGATCCTCTATTGTAATCCAGAGGCCGGGGCAGAGAGCTCATCAGAAATGGAAAGGTCCTGACAAAATCAGTAGGATATATGGCGACTGGATCGATGACATTGAATAACAACTAACCTGCAAATCTGGAAATGAAAGACGGTAACCCCCACGAGTACTCCCCAAACTTCGTAGAAACTTGTACGTCTCTGTATGATATGATCCTTCCTCCTTTTTTTTTTAAAAAAAAAAATCTGAGGCATGAATTTTTCATCTTGCTTCAAATGTACCATGCAAATGTGCAAGTTCAAGTTGAGGTACCATATTTAAATGCCAAATCTATCTCTTCGGCTTCGGAAATCTTTTTGAAGCTTTTATTTACTTTACGTAGTGTCACTATGTACTACAGGATGATCTTTATGTCTTGGCATGATTCTATCTGATTGTTGGCAGCTTGGCATGTTTCCATTGAATCTTGCTCACAAGAAGCTCTCGCCTCTAATTTTGAGCCCAGTAACGATTATCACCCGAAATTCAAAACGTAACTTCCTTTCCGTTAAAGTATGAAATTGTAACAAATCTAGCCCTTCCATGCTTTAAGGACACTGGTGATGTTAAGCACTACTCAGCATCCCACTTTAAGGACACTGGTGATGTTAAGCACTACTCAGCATCCCACGACATAGGCACGTGGGATGGGACCCATGAAAATGTAGTGAAACTCTGTTGACTGTTCTGATTAGAAACATAATTCTTATAGAAGCTGGACATAAAGAAAAGTAGCCACCGAAAAATTTTACTCAGAAAAAATTTTTGAGTAGCAATTCACTTGGAAAATAATTATAACACGCATGGAAGCATTACCTCCTAAATTTTTCTTGGTACGTCATCTTTTATCCTTACACATCACATTATAAATGTTCTTGGAGAGCTTTGGTAGCTTCTGGTACACAGGTTCTGTGAGATTAGTTGGGCTCCCCTTTACCCGGTTAATCGAAAGAAAAGAAAAGAAAAGAAAAGAAAAGAAAAAAACCATAGTGCTAACCATTAACCCAGTATTGCTCGTTTTTACCATATTCATGACTATGCTAGAAATCAGAAATGGAAATCATTAGCAGGGCTATACAGATCAGATTAATCACTTAAACCACCTAAATATATATCTTCATATCAAGATTCAAACTTTCTGTCCTTTTTAGCCACAAACTTACTATATACAACACTATTTTTTCTTCAAGCAAAAAAAAAAAAAAAAACAAACAAACAAACAAACAAAAAAACACTATTTTTTTTGCTTAAAAAAATTTTCCATGTTGAATTCAAACAGAAACTCTAGAAGAAAAATATAAATAAAACCATTGAGACAACTTGAACAACAATTAATGTACCACTAATCATCTATACATACAATTACTTTGTATCTGAAAATCTTCTCGTATTTTAAAAAATTGTCAAAATCTCTTTCCTTTCCGTATGAAAAAAATAAAATAAAAATGCCGAGGTAGAAAATATAACCAATCATTAACATGAAAATAAAACATGAATGTAAGAAATCAAAACCTTGAACTGTGCTAATGATGAGATCCCGAAACGTGGCCGAACCGGGGGCCGATCGCGTAAGGACTACTGCTGCACCAATGGCGCTGAAACTCAGCATACGTCTCGCAACTTCCAGTCCAGTGATGCCCTCTCAGAAGCTTAATCTTCACATGCTCCGGCAGCCTCAGCCTGTACCTGTCCTGATCCCCGGCTTCGTCCTCCGATGTCACTCTCGCTATCGAATGCCCCGTCGAATTTGACCTCGGAAACCTCTCCCCATTCAAAAGTCCGCCACGCTTTGGCGCGGCTACTAATAATTCTTCAATCTCCCCGGAAGCTGGCGTCAAACTTGGTAAATTTTCATGAGTATTGTGATTTTCCTCTCTGATGTCAATTGCGACGGCGTCGTTGGTGATGACGTTGCTGCCATTGCTCGGAGCAGCCAGCAAACTGTTCTCGGGGAGAAGTTGCGGTTTTTCGAGGTTGCGGCGACAGACCGGGCAGGTCTTCTGGGACTCGAGCCAAAGATCGACACACTGTTGGTGGAAGACATGGCAACAGTCGTCTAAAAGGCGGAGCAAACTGTCGTCTTCGAATTCGACGAGGCAGATTGCGCATTCGAGGCCGTACTTCTCTTTGCAGACTTGTTTGATGCTTGAGTAGACAAAAGTTGGATACGATTTCACCATTATTGGATCGAGGCCGTTCCGGAGGTCGGGCACGTCGGTGTTGTTTACGAGGCCAGCGAGGTGGCCGGAGGGGGTTCGCCGGAGGTACCACGTGTTGTAGATGGCCACCACGAAGCACCGGCAGAAGTAGATGGAGAAGAAGCCGAGGAGGAAGAAAAAGAGGAGGATGACCGTTACGATGATGGTTATCGGCGGAGAGTGGATCGGTTGTGGCGGCGACGGAGGGTAGTGCGAGGCCGTCGGTGACATCGTATTCGCCTATCAAGCGGGTGGCCGGAGATTGGGGTTTTCCGGCCTTGGCTTTTTGCATGGATAATGGAGAGACATGAAAAAGAAACAAAAAAAGAAAAAGAGAGAGAATGATTTGTTAATTTACTTGGGAGAAAAAGAATCAAAAGTACAAAATTATGCTTTTGTTTTGATATAAAATATTTACAATGTTAAAGATGATTTTTTTTTTTTTTTTGAGAAATGATTAAAAATCTATTTATTTTATGTAGAATTACGTCATTTGCTTGATTAGTTTTTTTATTTTATTTTTTGTTTTAATTTTGCTTGGTTTATTACGAGTCACTAGAAAGAGAGGAAAAAGGAAGTAATGCCATGTGTAAGTGTGAGAGCTTGTTAAATATGAAATAGGGCTTAAATTTGGCAAAGAGGGAAAAGCCATTGAGCGAGTCATTGTGAGAGTTTGAGAAGAATAAGGATTAGCTTGTATGTATATGAAGGTTTACGTAGGGTAACTTTATAGATCGACCCCAAATGACACTCCATTTCTTTTTCGATAGTTTTTGAAGATTTTTTTTTTTTTTTTTAAATTTAAAAAAAGTAATTCACCCGTTTTTTTGGTTAAGAGATCCTATCGCCTAAAACAATATATTCAATAGATATAGAAATTGCATCCAAATCATAAATTTCTTCAGAAGAAAGAAAAGTTAAAACAATAACATGACAACAAATTATCCCACCAGCAACCTTAGAAAAACAAGCTTTAATATCTTCAATAATCGGCCACAGCATCTTCAAGATCGAACATGAGGAGTTGGCCGCTTGAACTACGTTAACAGCATCAGTTTCAGCGTACGAGTTAACCAAGCCACGAGCAACCTCCATTTCCATGCCTCCTCTCAATGCTAGACATTCTGCCACATAAGGGTTAGACGGTCCCAAATAAGCGTCCCCATCCCAACAAAACCAAATCTCGTCTCCACAGCCGCATCAACATTCAACTTAAGACACCCTTTCGGGGGATAGGACCCCTAGGAAGTCTTAGCCTCCGTTTGATATGTTAGTTGGAGTTGGTTGACTTTTCAAAAACTAGTTATAATTTTTATTGATTTTTTAAAAAAAGATAAAAACTGAGATGAAAATTTTGAGTTGGAACCTGAGTTCCAAACACACCCTTAGACTCGTAATACTTCTGAGGCGATGCAACTATCTTGTTGGATAATACATAAACCACCAAGCACATCCCCCCCGCCACGCCACCTCCAGGACCTCCACCGCCGCCTTCTGTTTCGAGTTTAAAAAAAAAAATTGAAGGTTTACGTGACCGCCACACGTGCTAAGTAATCGTCAAAAGATCTCGATCGATCTCTTCCTGCAACACCCGGTTCAACACAAAGTTAGCTTTCGTCCAAATGGAGCATTGCTCCCAGATTTCCCTCACACCACAGTAGTCCCAAAGGGAGTGCCACACGGACTCCAAAAGAACGACTTTAAGTGCTAAAAATTTCTAGCACGAGCACTATGGAAGAGTGACTATTGTGTCCAAATTAAAACTCCATTTATTGTATATTGAAGTAAAATGTTCTAATCTTTCAATTAGTAAAAATAAAAATTATTATTTGTGATAAAATAGAAATTATTGCAAGGAACTAAAGAGAACAAGAGAAAAAACACAAGATATATGTGACGGACAAAAGATTATTTTGCATTCTTTCTTCCACCGGTGAAAATACATATTCATGCAACATACTATTTATAATAAGCTAAGAACATAAGTAAAGGCAAGAGAAATAGACAGGAGTTACAAGGTGGAATAGTTAAGAGATATTACACAATAGTAAGAGGGGAATTATTGGTCCTATCAAGGAAATATCAATAGTTTATCACTAATTAAACAATCTGTTATTGATAGATTAATGTTATATTATTGAAATACTATTACTCCAAATTAGTTAATCATTGATAAAGAATGATTATTTACTTAAATTAAAAAAAAAACACTTATGATATATGTTTTTTTTTTTTGAATGGTTAATTTTTTTTTGTTAATTTTTCAAAAACTAGTCAAAATTTTTATTAATTTTTGAGTTTAGAATGGAGAGCCAAACAACAACTAACAAATGACTTATAAAGAAGGCATTTTGTTATAAATTTCTTTCTTTTTTTTTTAATAACGGCACGTTTGGGATAATGTTTCCGGTTTTGTCATTTAGATCTAAAACTCCAAATTTTACATCAAATTTTTTTTTATTTTAAAAAAATTTAAACTTTAAAAGTACATAATTATCTCATTTCATATCAAAATAAGATGATTCTTATATCAAAATAATCAAACGACGAAATGAATAAGATAAAATCTATTTTACTTATTTTTTTCTAAACACATTTTAAATTTTTATATTATTTTTTATTTCGTAAACTTTTTCGAAAATCTTCTTTATAAATACATATTTATAACTAAATACCGTCTCCTGACGTTCTCAAACGGGCCTAAATATAATCCCCTGTTTTTCGTTTTCGAGAATGAGATGCTATTTTGCTTCAACAAAAGTTTATCGACGACTGCAGCAGTAGCAGTGCCGCTCTTCACTGTCTATCTCTGCATTCAGAAGTGGGCATCGTCTTTCTTGACCGTTGACATTGGCGTCCTCAACAAGCAACCAAACTGACCTAAACAACAAAAATACAAAAGCTTCCTCTTCTTTCTCGTCCATGGATTCTCTCTCCACCTCTCTTAACCCCAACAAGCGCCTCAAAGAAGAGTTACTTCTCTCTCTCTCTCTCCTATTCTTCATTCTTATTTATTGTTTATTCTTTTTAATTTCTGATTTTCTTCGTTTTTGTTTTTGTGGGTAATGTTTGGATGTTCAGATTTGTCAGCAATCTGACAGGTTCTTCGATGCTTGAAATCTCTGCACTCGCCACACTAGTCCCTGTATTCTTCCATTTTGTTCTCCTCTCTCTCTCTCTCTTTTTGTAAATTTTTTTTTCTCTTCAATTTTGTTAAGTGTGGGCTCTTCTATTTTTCTTTCAGGTTCTGATTCTTCTGAGGCACTCGATCGGCTCTGATCGCATCGTTGGTAATTGGGGGGTTTTTTTTTTTGATTAATACGTGCATAAATGAAAGTTTGTTGCTTTTCTCAATTTATCATTTGCATTTTGGTCTCTAATTTGATGATTAAAATTTTGTCAGCCCAAAAAGGTTGTTCAGAATCTGAGAGATTTGAGCTTCACGTTGTGTCATCGTATGAGTAATCTTGTTAGCTTTCAAATTCTGGTGTTGATTCGGGTTCCGAAGTGTTTAAACTTTAATGGGTCTGTGATGGGAAGAAGGGAATTTTTCATTTTCTGTTATGCGGATTTACTAGAGGTGGATTTGATTTATAGGATTAGGTGTTGGCAGTAACTTGGTCATCTGTACTTTCATGATTTAGCCTGCATTTTGTGTCAAATATGTTTACTATGGCTCTCTATTTCGTAATTTTGCTAAACATAATTTCTACCCGTAGTTCGGAACTTGAATGTCTACAAATACTTGAACTGCACCCTTGAACCTCGACTTTGTTGGCATTAACTTTTGGCTGTCACCTACTGGTTCTCGAAATGGTTTCGTATCACTATCTAGTATAACCTTCTCTATTTCACTACACTGATATGCGTGGAATAACTAGTGTTTGTATTTTTTTGAATTTGCAAACTCAGATACTACTACTGCGGAATCCAAATTGAAGAAAGATGACAATGCAATTATCGGTTCTAAGAGTTGGTGGGATTATATGGCTTCATTGCTTGTGGATTTTCTTCTCATTGTGCTCCCTATCCTTTTGTTTTTAACTGTAAGTGTTCTCAAGTAACTATGACTTCTGCTTGGGTGGGCATAGTTGTATCCGTGAACTAATATTTTTTTTTTCTCTCCCCAAATTATTACTTGGATTGTGGTTTTTATTTTTTCATTTACTGCAAAGCCTGTGATTCCTTTTGGTTTAAAGTAGAATAACGGCTTTAGGCATCTTTAGTGGAAGTGGAAGTTATCTTGTTGGTATTATGTCGTCGTGAGGTGGTTGAAATAGGTTTCTATTTTCGTGGCTAAGCTATTTTATGATGCTGACATATAGACTTTTAGTTTCTGATCATAAAAAATGACAAACAAACAGGTTTTAGCAGAATGGATGTATCAAGCGGTTGTTTTTATGACATTGTTACTTCTTTTTGGTGTTGTTTCAAAAAGGTAAAACTTGATTACCAGAGTCCACTTCTGATTATTTGTTTTTCTTATTTTTGTGATTGTCTTGTGGATCAGTTAGAATGTTAATGTTACTAATCATTGCATTATTAGCAAATTGTATAACTGGTTTTCTTATAACATATCATCACAGGTCCAGTTCTTGTTCTCCTTCTGTGGATGGAGGGCCCCTCTCTCTTAGGACAAATATTTCCTCGTACCGAGTTTCTATGGTATGCATTCTTTTGCTCATCTGCATAGTTTATTGATCATTTATCTAGTTCAATATTATTTACTCATGCATGATCTTTAGTGATTTATGCAGATGATTGTAACAAGCTTAAGTATCTTGGCTGTTGACTTCACAATATTTCCCAGACGATATGCAAAGACCGAAACTTATTGCACTGGCTTGGTGAGTTTGTTTAAGCTAAAGAAGTTAAACTTTACTTTCTTAAAACAATATGTTCGGTTTTGTTTTTCAATTGATTACTTTTCATTTATGGTGCTACAAAGTGTAAAAACCTAACGTTTAGTTTTCTGCCTGTGTTGTGGTTTGCAGTGTGTCCCAGGTTGTCGATTGGTCATTGAACTAGTTTCCAATCACAAGCGAATTTTAACCATGTCTATATATGTTTGAAAAAATAAACTTTCTGAAAGTATTCTTACCATGATCGTACAAGTGAAAACTTAGAATTAGAATGGAAAAACCGTGGAATACAATTGTACATTTGTGATGTTCCATCGTAGATCTGCTTCTACCTGCTGCACTTCTTGTCAACATTTTTTTATTGATGTAAATATGTGTTTATTTATTTAATTTAGACAGTGACTATCTGTAATAGCTGCGAAGCCTGTTTGTGTGTTGATTTTAAGTAGTTTTCTGAAGTCTAAATTTCAATAAACCAGTAAGTTGATTTTTTATGTGAATTTGTCAGATGGATATCGGAGTTGGCTCATTTGTACTAGCAAATTCACTAGTCTCACGGCAAGCACGTAATATATCATCTATGTGAGTCTCCATGTGCTTTATTGTTTCTGACATGTTGATTTTGACTACCCTTTTTGCATTGACAACTTTATGATAAACTAGTGACATGCGTTCTTTTAGTCATGGTTCTTCAAGGAAGCAATTTTTCTTTTCATATCATCTTAATCTGATTGATTTTTAAAATTCCAATGTCTCTGGTGCGTCTCTAGTGCCTAGACCTACAAGCACGAATGAAACGGAAAATATGTTTATGAAAGTGAAAATTAAAGTATTAGATACCCCGTGGGCTTGTGGCGAATTACCATAAATTGTAGATAATGCTTGAGGTCCCAAGTAAGCCCCAAAGTGAATGTAGGTCATGCATTTCTCTTATTATGTCCAGCTTTTGCTCTTCACTCGAATCTTTTGCCATCGACACAGGATAGCAGTCTACCAATAAACGTTGTTTTAGTTCCTTCATGGGGTCAAGAATATCGTAATTTAAGTGGCTATCTCATTTTTTTTTTATTATTATTCTCTTTCAGGAAATTGAAAACTGCAGTTCAATCTACAAGTCCACTAATCATCCTAGGGTTTTCTCGTCTCCTATCTACCAAAGGTGTTGACTATCAGGTTAAGATCTTTCAAGTTTATAAAATGACTTTATAATATAGCTAATCCATATCCGTTTCTTTCTTCTAAATCTATCATACTGATAATGGAAATAACAAGCATAACTTACTTACCAAAAGAAGAATGCGACCTTCATAGTCGTGTAAAAAAATTGTGATGGTTATATCTTATAACTCTACCTTGTACAGAATACATGAGACAAGTATGTTCATATATCCTTGTAGGTTCATGTCGGAGAGTATGGTGTACACTGGAATTTCTTTTTCACGCTTGCTGCCATGTCAATTCTTACGTCAATAATTGATGTTCCTCCGCAATATTGTGGAATTCTTGGTTCAGTAATTCTAGTAGGTATAGTTTTAATTGGTAACATTGAAGTTGTAATTTTGCCTCTGGAGGAAAATAACCTTGTAAGCTATTTTTATGAATTTTCAGTTTACCAAAGTTGCTTGATGCGAGGGTTGAATACATACCTGCTCTCTGAAGAAAGGGGAACGGATCTAATCAGCCAGAATAAGGAGGGACTTTTCAGTATATTTGGTACGGTTAGTGTATATTAGTTTGAACAAAACTTTGGATTGTGAAATCGGATTTCCTCTGAACTCGGAAGAACATGCTATGCTAGAACAAATTTCAAAATCTAAAAGGATTGGATTTTTTTTTGCAAATAAGATTAAGGTGATAATTTGATTTCATTGAAACAATGGAACTGAACCTATCATGTTAGGAAATTTACGAGGAGTCGATTCAGAGTTGTTCACGTCTTACGTAATTGTATCAAGGTGTTTTAAGGACTGATACACTATTCATTTAGCTAAAGAACTGAGCTCAGCTGCCATTCTCCCATACTTATGCTATGCGCCACCGCTACTGATATGTCGAATAATTAAAGGTTAAGGTTCAGATTTAATCTCTCATGTATTAAATATATATATGAACCTGACTAGAGATTGCAGAACATACCTGTACGTTAACTCAAAACTTCCAACATTCTCCGACTTGAATTGCCTAATTGAAGTGTGAAGATGTTATGTTTACCTTATACGCACGTTTTAATAACATATATACATACGCACACAAACTCACGCACGTATATTCCTTCGCAAGTAAAGTAACATGTTTATAATCCAGGTTATTGGGGTATATACCTTGTTGGTGTCCGGTTGGGAAACTTTCTATTCTTTCAGAACCAAGCGTCTATAGTGAGAAGCAACAAATGGGCAAGGACTAGAGTTTGGCTCCTATCTGTTTTGTTTTGGTACTGATCTCCCAAGTAAAATATCCTTCTATAACGCTAATGCTGGAGAGGCTTTCCTAATTCCTTGTCTTAATGCATGTTTAGGGTACTGACCGTGCTAATAGACGCACATGTTGAAAGAGTTTCCCGCAGAATGGTACAATTTGCTTGCACTGTTCGATCAATTTTGAATGTATTTGGGTTCTAGTTGATGAAACTAATTCGATATCCTTTACGTTTCTGCAGTGCAACCTAGCGTATGCTACCATGGTTTTAGCCGTGAATCTGCAGGTTATTTCCGCTTCCGATCTAGTTCTCAATGACTCAAACAGATTAGCATATCAAACTCTTGAATCGCCACGCCTTTTTCAGGTGCTAGGAATACTAATGCTCTCTGATTTCATCCCCGGAAGCAAAACTTCAGTGCTTGAACAAGCATGTAATCGAAACTTACTGGCCACATTTCTCCTGGTAAACCAGAAGACATCCAATTTTCATCATCCCATTTGCAAGCTTTTCTTCTTTTCTCGTCGTTAAAGACGATTAACTTCTGTTGTCTTCCTCTTCTCCAGGCAAATGTGCTAACAGGTCTGGTAAACTTGTCCATGGATACACTCTCTGCATCGCCAATAACAGCTCTGTCAATTCTGATCGCGTATGCATTTACTACATGTGTTGTTATTGGATTGGTAGATTTTTATGGCGTTCGATTAAAATTTTGGTAGTATGTCTTGTTGTATATGAAATTTTCCAAATTTTTGGTCCAAAAACATTCACGGCCGAGTTAAACACATTTTAAAAAACAGTTGTAGCACCATTTTCCAATTTATATTTTAGACCATTTTTTGTTGTTGGAAAGAAGTTTTCAATTAGCCACTTTGGGAATTAAAGAATTATCCTTTTTCTAGCTGATGTGAGCTTTGACATTCTTCAAGAATTTGACACACAGCCTCATGTCTCATCGGATCTTAAAACTCGCAATAAATAAAATGAACCGTATTTCATGTATAGTTTTACATTGATGAATGAATGAAACAATTTTATTACGTAGATATAATTTAATCATAAATTAATACCAGATTTTATTATAAAATGTAGAATTTAAATCGCTCGATTTTTAATTTAAAAAAAGGAAAAAAGTTAGTTGAGCCAAAGAAAAGTTTAAAGAAATAGACGCTAGTGTACCTTGCCTTGGTCCACAAACGAGGAAAAATGGGAATGTGGAAACAAGTTGGATGCAAAAATACAAGTGTACGAATTAATTGTGATTGCGAATAGCTATTGGCAGCATGCGCCTCCGAATCGTATGTCTTACGAAATTGAATTAAACTGTTCTTGTAGATTATAATCAATACCAGGTATATAAACAGTGATTTTAATTCAGAGATCGAGTGTATTCTGATAATTTTATGTAAGGTAGAGTTTGATTTTTTTGAGGGTGATAATGGAAAAATTGACATATAAATCACCCTTACTGCCACTCTATAGAACTATACGTGAGGTTTTCATCTCATACGGCGTCTTGTTCAATTCTTTTGAAGTTATTGGATCCTTTATCCTCTTTCGAGAACCTCTTCCCTTCTTCTACCTCATTTTGAAGAGTAATTAGTACCGATTTAGTCCGGTTTTCATCCATTTAAAATCCAGATTAAAGATTAAAAACTCAAAATCATTTATGATTAATGAAGTACTTTTATTTATTTTTATAATTTTTCATATTCTCTTACATAATTCTTTTCTTAAACGTGCATCACTAATTTGAAATACTAAAAGTAAACACGTTTTAAACACGAGAATAAATATGAAAATTAATAAAATCAATCGGTTCAATATGGATAGCACATGAGATAATTTAAAAAAAAAAAATTAAGAGAGATAGATTCCATAACATGAGATTCACGTGTATGACTCATTCTTTAATAGTTGTAGTATTTATTATTTAACCCATTGATGTTCCAATACACTTTACATAGTTATACATGAACAATGCCAAAAGGGGATGAATAATATTCAAACGTCACACATCAATAAAGGATTAGTTCACAAATTGGATCCACTCTTTATTATTTGTAGTATTTAACATCACTAATGTCTCAAAGTTTTTTTTTTTTTTTTTTTTTGCATATATAATATTAAATTATATCAATAGTGTTTAACACAATAATATGTTAAAAGATACCGAGTCTCGTATATGTGGTTTTTAACTAGAATCTAACTATCTATTAATTATGATGTTTAACTTCACTGCAAACTAATCACCACAAAGTTTATCAGCTTAATTAACCAAAACGTTCAAATATGCAGCTTAATTAGAGAGAGGTAATCAGATAAAGGTTTTGGAATTGGGTTGGAGAGAGAGAATGAGAGAGAGAGAGAGAGAGAGAGAAGTCACATGGATTTGCCTGCAGATTTTGTCTGACAGGTTGGACCATGGTCCAAGGTCGACAATCCTCTCCTTCATATGTCCCGATTTCTTCAGATAAGGCAAAAAGTTTCCCAGACCACCTCTCTCTCGCTTTCCTCTCTCTCTAAAATAAGAGTGCCTACGAAGCCCCATTATTGGCATTGGAAAACAAAAACATAGTATAGATTGTATTATATGTACATGATACATTTGGGGGTGTTTGGGTGATGGGTTCAAATTCATCACTATCAACTCAATTTTTGTCTTTTTTCTTAAAAGTTTTTTGTTTTTTTTTAATAAGTCAACCAAAATCACTATTTAAATTTACAAATCTTAACTCAAACTTACACACCAAACACCCCCAAGATAAATGCAACTTAAAGCAATAGTAGCCCACTTCTTTCTTTTTCTTTTTTTTTTTTTTGTTTTATTTTTGTTTTAGGCTCTTATGGTTTGAATGCATATCTTGTGGCCACTTTTCTCTGTTATTATTTATTCCCCAACCAAATTCGCCATGCAGATGCTTACATTCAAACCAACATTTTGTTTACTTATACAAATATATATATATATATATATGTTTTAATAATTTTATTGTTGCTCACAAGATTAATTAAGCTGATGTGAAGAGAGAGAGAGAGAGAGAGAGAGGGAGAGAGGGTAATATAGCTGATGAGATTAAGGGTAAATATTGTGCCTTTTTTTTTTTGTTTTTGTTTTTGTTTTTGTTTTTCTTGACTAATTGGGTTTTGTCTTTATGATTGTTTGGGATGTCTTGTTCATGGCTTCACACAAAACGATGGGAAACTGACGTGTTGCATCTGCATTGACCTTCCATTGAGTCCTTTTCGGTGATCATGCCTACACACACACACATACACACACACACACATATATGTATATATATGTTTGAATGTATGTTTCGGAATTTTCTATGTCGCATTTGCACTTATAATCAGAAAAAGTAGTACTGAATTCATTGGTTTCGCTAGCATATATCAAAATTCAATACTAATTAGAACTAATGGAGAAAAAAATATATAATGTATGTGATATTAATGTTTTAAAATAGAATAAATTATTCATTTAATCTCAAAACTATATGCAAAATTGCATTTCATGTCTTAACTAGCTTTTTTTTCCCCCTTAATTAAAAGCTCTTTGAACTCTTAAAGGAGGGTGCAATTTGATCATTTCGATTAATTTCTATTAAAAATTTAACAAAAAGGTGCACATAACATCCACATGTTAATTAGTAACTTATTCTATTTAAAAGTTAATAGAAAGGATAAAATTAATTGATGGCGGAAAAAAAAAAAAAAAAAGAAAAACCGAGAGTTAAAGGAGCTTTTAATCAAAAAATAAATAAAAATTAGGAATTAAAATGCACTTTCATATATAATTTTGACATCAAATAAGTAATTTATCCTTAAAAAGTTTTCGTGATATTTAAACAACCTTACTCCTATCATTCTTCTTGTTGACTTCCTAAAGTACTCTCTCTCTCTCTCTCTCTCTCTAAAACGTATTCATATAAATAGTTTGAACATGAAATGTAAAACTCTGAATCTTTTATCAAATTTGTTGTGCTAATCTCAACAGAATTTTTAAAATTATATTGTTATTACATAATTATATACATCATGAAATTTTTTTTCATAAAATACAAGTATCCAAATTTTATAGGTTCCGCAAATTTGATCATGAATATTTCATCTTAACTTTTTTTTTTCTTTTTAATAATTCCTAATCATGTATCACTTTTCCTTGTAATTACAAATATCGATTATTATCTACTTTTGCTGCGTGCTACAAACCATGTCCACCGTTAGATTCAGATGAGTATAACTTGATAAACGGCCGCAGATGAGCACAAATGTCACAGTGACTGAAGGACAAAACGTAATTGAAAGTTGACAAGTGTACCGTATGGTGGGTTGTCAAGCACATGTCATATATACATATATATTATTAAATAAATCCTTTGTATAATATAAAAGAAAAATAAAAAAAAAAGAAGAAAAATGAGAATCTTATAAACTAGGGTACGGGAGATAGATAGAGAGAGGGATATGGCAAAAGTGATTTTCCCAACCTGCAAAACCCAACACAGATTTGAATGTGAGGAGTAGCTTTTGTGCACAGCTCGTAGTGTTGTTTGTATGCATATTTCTATATAGATTTGGGTCCCCCACACCCATCTCTCACTTTCTCTTGTGGAACCCCAAACAAAAAAAAAAGAACACTTTGGCAGGGACTTTGACAGCATCTGTGAAATCGGGAAGGAAAACCCTTCACAAGGATGTGAGAGAACTTATACATATATATATATATATATATATATATAATATGTATGTTCACGTGCATCACAAATCACATCCTTCCGACGTACCTAGATAATTTCCCTTCTCAAGTAATTTTAGCCTTAATTAGAGAGGATAATGACTTCTTAAACGGATTAAAAATGTTTATAGGTATAGCTATTGCAAGTATTCTAATGTTCATTTTTAAACTGTTAGATTTAGTCATCACACAATATTTAGGAGAAATTAGATAAATATACAATCTTTTTAACATTTATACAAAGAAAAAGAAAAATTGTTGATTTTTTTAATATAAAAATGGTCGGAGAACCTTAAAATTTTGAAAGTGATCTATCTGATCAATCAATGTGATTGATCGGTAAAGACATATATTGATATTAGGCAACTACTAATTATCTATTTTCTAAAAACCAATCATTTTTTTATTTAACAAAATTTAAAACATTTAAAAATAAATGTTTAAACGAAGTCATTTACCATGTATCCTTATTAATTATTATATAGTTCAAAGTTATGAATTTTGAGGTTAAAATTTTAAAGTTATAGTTAGAATTGTAAATAATAAAATTAAATTGTCTTTTCTAAAAGGGACAAAAACTGAATTAAGTTTTTTTAACTCCGAACTAGTTGTATCATTATAGATTTGCATAACTTTTCTTTGAGGTTCCATCTAATTATTTTATTATAACCCCAAGTTGTACCATTTCAAGAGATTCAACTGTAAAGTGGAGCACATATATATATGTAGACATTTGAAACTCATATAATATTATTAAATATATCATATTTACCTATATATTAATTTTTTCCTTTAAAAAAAAAAGTACCAACATGACACCTCCGTCATTTTAACCTCCTCTCTCAGGTTAGAAGAATGGGCCATGCTTCTGCTATGAAAATGAGGTGGAGTCTTTTCCCTGTGCTTATTGGAACTTGTAATATCTAACACTTGCAAACACATTATATATATTGATTATATATATATATATATATATATAGAGTATGTGGAATGCGAAGTGAAGCTAATTAGTAACGGGTGAGAAAAAAAATGGCTTTGGAAGCTTTATCTTCTTCAAATGAGCTTTTCAACTTCGTCATCTACGACACTATCTCGGCCACCCCATGTAGCTACCAAGAAGCTTCACTAGTAGAAACGACGACTAATTTCTTATACGACAACAACAGCTCTACCGCTGCTGCTACAACTTCAAGGCCTCAAGATCACCACCAAGTTGGTAACATGGAAACCGGTTCGTTGATCGGGGCGACGAGGAAGCGAGAACCGGAGGAACCGGAGCCCGGTAACCAGAGGCAGCGGCAATTGGGAGCGGCGCAGGGATCGGTGCGGAAGAAGAGGAGAAGAAAGCCTAGGGTTTGCAAGAACAAGGAGGAAGCGGAGACGCAGAGGATGACTCATATTGCCGTCGAGCGTAACCGCCGGAAACAGATGAATGAACATCTCGCTGTGTTGCGGTCCTTAATGCCGGAATCTTATGTCCAAAGGGTTTGTTTTTCTCTCTCAATCTCATTCCCAATTATGTTTAGATTTCTTCTCCTCCTCTTTTTAAATTAATAAACAATTGATGAGACGAGATATCGTCACATCATAAGTATAAGTCTGTAGCACATCTCAACTAAGTTGACAGCAACCGGTACTTTTATCGTGTTATCAAGAAATTAACTTGTCTTGTATTAAGTAGTTTTCCGGGTTTTAGCTGCCCAAAGCAAAACTGTCCCATTTTTGAGAATATAGGTATTTTTATGTATGGAGAATTACTTCTCTTATGCATGCTTAATCGTTTAATTTTTTTTTCTTAAAAAAATGATCCGACAAGAGAAGACAACTAGTGTCAAAGCAAAAGATAACTTAAGCACAATCAGTTAATTAATCGTAATGCAAATTTCTTAACCTGCTATAAAGTTAATTACTTTAGGGTTATATTGGAAGGCACCAAAGTTTGTACAATATTTTTGATGAGTTCAAACTAGAAGTTCTGAAAAGTTAGCTTAGATTGCGGACTTTCAGATGCATGCAAGAAAGTGGAGAACTACAGAAACCATTTCAGAATTCAGATATTCAAAAAAAATTAAAAAGGAAATTTTCCTTTTTCTAAAAATCTTTTCATCACTTTTGCGTTTGTTTTGTCCTTTAGATTCTTTCTTGATTGGTTGCCATACGGATAAAGGTGGCACTAGATGAAGTGTCCGGCAGTAATTTGTAGTGCATGGAAAGGTCTCTTTCTACAGTGCCAATCACAATATTTATAATTATCTTCTAATACGTAAATTTCTAATTAGTATATAAAACTACATTTATATCTTAATTAAGATTAAAGTATATGATCTTCTTAATTAATACTCATTAAGAATAATTAACCTATTTTTTGTGTGTAATTAGGGTGACCAGGCCTCTATAGTTGGTGGTGCGATACAATTTGTAAAGGAACTTGAACATCTCTTGCAGTCTCTTGAAGCTAGAAAGCTGAAACTTAATCTACAAGAAATTAAAAATATTGGAGGATCTGATCATCATCATCATCATGATCAATATGATCATCATGATCAAGATAATTACATGATGAGCTCCAAATTGGAGCCACCCCCATTTGCTCAATTTTTTGTGTGTCCACAGTACACTTGGTCACAAATCTCCAACAAGTACTACACATCAAAGACCAATGCAGCCATAGCTGACATCGAAGTCACGTTGATCGAAACGCACGCAAGCCTCCGAATCCTCTCGCGGCGGAGCCCTAAACAGCTCTCGAAGCTCGTCGCCGGGTTACAGACGCTTCACCTCACCATCCTTCACCTCAATGTCACCACCTTGAATCCGTTGGTTCTCTACTCAGTCAGTGTTAAGGTAACTAACTATTAAAGTGTATTCAAATATATATATATATATATATATATATATACATGTCACATTCATGTATAGTATTCATTATGGTACAAATTTAATGTACAGAAGTTTTTGAAATAATCTTGACATATTTGACATGATGATTAGATAATGTCCGGAGAAAGGGATTTTTAAAATTAAAGCAACAAGGTTCTCACATTCTCTTTTCTTTGAATAATTTTAAAATAAAAGAATCATTGTCGGTTCGTACTCCAGAGAAACAATGTATGTGGCGGGGGATATTTTAGCCATAGGCCAGGGATGGTCATGATCAATAATTGACAACAGAGAAAGAATATTATATATATATATATATATATATATGTGTGTGTGTATGTGTGTGTGTGTGGAAGAAATAATATTTATTTGAAATAAAATTACTTTCTATCTTGAAAATTTCTAGAGTTATGAATTTTTCCATCTTTGGAAATGTTTGTTTGGCTGTGATATATAGTATAGGATAGGAACTCAATGAGTTTATATATATATATATATATATATGTATATGTATATGTATAATTGGGTTTGAAATATTTGATAAAAATACAAATTCTTTGCAGGTTGAAGAAGCATGCCTACTCACTTCAGTAGATGACATAGCAGCAGCAGTTCACCACATGCTAAGAATAATTGAGGAGGAAGCTGCCTTATGTTAATAGAATTTCTGTCTCCTGTAAATGCCCTTAGATCTGAGGTGGAATTACCATAATGCCACCCCCTTTTTTTTTTTTTTTTTCTCTCCCTCTTTTTTTGTTTTTTTGTTTGTTTTTGTTTTTGTTTTTTTTTTTTTTCGTTGTTGTTTAATTTTCTGCAGTGAAGATTCTCTTGTTTCTGTTTGTAGCTAGTACTCTCTTAAGAATTGTAGCCTTTCATTTGTTTTTCCTTTGCTGCAACTTGAAATTGTATGGTTTTCGCCAAAAATGACCTAAACAAGAGGGGGAGAGCTTCCGCGGGTGATTCAGAGAAATACGGCTTTCGAAGTTTTGTGATTCAAATCTACTGCTTCTGTAAAAAAAATTAAACCTAATTTTTATATCAAAGTGGGATGGGCAAGTAGTTATAGACTTCAAAAATAGTATAAAACTTTATTAACACGAGCGGGAGCCTAGGATTCTCCATGGGTTCTCTAAGGGCCAGTCTATTTTGACAAACACTTTTGATGTGCATTTATTCTCTTTTTTGTCTTTCCTTTAGATCAAGCTAGGGTTAATAACCTCTTTAACCGAAAAAAGTAGTGTTTAATTTTGTTTATGAGAAATAAAAATATTATTACAAAGTTCATAGAGCCTTATTTAAACTTTGATATAAGTTTCATGGTCTTCCGAAGAACTTATTAGCAATTCTTTTGAATATCATTTTCAGAAATAACTTTTAGATTTAAGAAGCCAAAAACTATAATTTTTAGAAAGCTACGTTAAATAGGGATTTACTCACACCTTATATAACTCTCTTTCCTACGCTTACTTTCCCAAGAATGCAAGATGTAGTTTTACACATCTGATGCATAAATACTTGTTATTTTTAATAATGTAATATACATAAATACGTTGTTCTCTTTCATATATGCAACATAAGTAAACAGACTGCTTCAAATAGAATTGCTTGAAAAGTGATTTTTTTTTCCTAAAGAAAAAAAGTCTGAGAAGATCAGGTCGATCGGCATTAGCATGTCTTTTCGAATTTTATCAAAAATACTTTTTAGATGTTGACAAGAATATTCGCTGATATGCATTTTCAAAATATGCAATAGTCTTATTAATTAGCAAGCCGGTGAAACAGCTTAGAGTCGTATACAATAAGAACTTGTATATACTTATCATGAGTTCCCTTTTTAAGAAAATGCAATAGACCTCCTAATTATTAATCAAGAATATAACTAGAGGTTGTCATGGCATGAGGTTTTGGGTTGGCATCGGAAAGAGTGATTTATATTGTTTCCTAGTTCAATCTGAAGAAAAGCTGGCCTGCCGATTGAAAAGGTTTTGGGATTGATGTATCTTTTTCTTGAATTTGTTTGATTCTAATCTTACAGTTTTGTTTCTTTGCACAAGATAAATCTGCATCCTCATTAAGACTCATGTGCTCTTCTGCAAGGACAAAAACTCACCGATAGGGACATGCAATATATATGCTTCATACATATATATACATATATATATATATATTATATGTACATATGTACATATGTGTGTGTGTGTGTGTATAACATGCCATTCATCAAGATATCTATGGTGGAGAGACATAAGGGCCAAATTTCAAGTAAAAAAAATATAGAAACATATAGTTTTGAAAGATTGGAATCAAATTATGGAAGAGAAATTGACTAGGTGTGTGGTACACACCAACCTATAACATGGAGCTTATTTTCAGAAAGAGACCAAACTGAAAATTTTTTGTGATTATCTTCTATCTTTTAGTTTAATAAAGGGGAACTTTTTTGAGTTCAACTTATAATTACATGTTGATGGGTAATCTTCATGTGATAGTTATACACGTCTTCTTGTTTGTTTTAGTGCGTTGTGTATTTTAAGACGTTTTTGTTCGAAGGCTAAGAATTGCTCAAATGTTGGTCTTAATACGCAACACCCTTCGATTTCCTTTTCATATAGTACTAGTAGGAGCACATACGTGTTTGGTTGCATATTTTCATTATGTTACGTTATTGTGTATTATATATGTTTTCACTTTTTATGTTGCAAGGAAAAAGATCGATTTCTAGAAATATTGTTAAAAAAGAAACACAACAATCCTAACTGATTGTCTCCATCTCACATTTGTTTTCTCTTTTCCCCCCCTCTTTTCGGACTTTGGCACGTATTTTAGCTCTTGAGTATGTTTATTCTTATTAGGATTAATATTATTTTTTATCTTTGAATTACAATCTAATCTCATGATAGTCCTCAAATTATCAACATGTCTCATAATAGTCTTTTTATCTAAAACTTTTTTAAAGAAATAGACAGTAGTTACTATGTGATCAATATCCTATGCGTCCAAGAGCATGTGCATTTTGAGAATTTATATCTTCAAATTCAAAAGCAAAATTTAATAAAATGTTATGAGACATGAAAATTACAAAATTAATCAGGACTAAAACACACTTTTGATCTTTACATTGTAATTATTATCTACTTTTAGTTGTAGTATTTTGAACCAAAAGGTTCTTACAAGACAAATTGATAGTTCAATTACTGATTCTGATACGTTTTAAAGTTTAAAGACTAAAATAAGATTAAAATTATACTTCAGAGACAAAAATAAAATTAATCCTTCCTACTATTCTCTTTCAACTGATCATTGCAAGCCAACTATTGTTAGAAGGGGAAAGCACCTGAATGATATAATTTTAAGACCATTGTTCCAACATGATATAAAAACTTAACAATAGATCAATAAGACACAAAATTAAACTAAAGTTATCTAAAATTCATGTCATATGTTAGTTAAGATTTAGGCTTTGTTTGGTTGGTAAGTTCAAACTTACCATTTCAAAATTTTTTTTGTCTTTTTCCCAAAAAGTTTTTGTTTTTTTCCCAAAAAGACAAAAACTTTTTTGTCTTTTCTGAAAATTCAAAAAAATTTACTATTGAAACTTAAAAATTTCAACTCAAACTCATGTACCAAACGGACCCTTAGAAATTTGTGTCATGTTGGTTGGTAAATAAAAAATGTGGTTATTTAGATAATTTTCTCTCTCTCTTTCTTCTTCCTTTTTATTTTTATTTTTTATTATTACATATTATTTGGTGTATATTGTAATATACGGAGCCCATTTGGGCTAAATCATAATATCATGATTTACCTAGTGCTGGAGGACAAATATTCCTTATGGCATCATCAGAAATGAAAAAAGTTGATTACTGACTAAATATTTCTAGAAGCTATACAATAATTACTCAGCGTATAACAAGCTTTTTGTTACTATATATTATAGTATTTTTCAACTCTATACTTTATAATATAATCAGTGTGAATTTATGATTTTGATATTATTTAGTATAATAACATGCTTTTGTTATTAAAATAATACTAGAAACAACATAGGTAATGATAAAGGTTAACGTATTTGTTTATATATCGCTTAATTTTATCTGTTTTCCCTGTAAAAGATAATGACGTACGTACGGGCAGCATTTTTCTTTGATAAATTCTTACGTACTTCTTAAACAGTTAAATTGTCCCATACTCCTCTATATATATGTCGATATCATTTGGTTTAAGAGCGTGAGACAATTTTTAGTGCCTTAGAGATTGTAAATTAGTCATTCTTTAATATTTTCCTAAAAAAAATTATAAAAAGTTTATGCACAATGTCTTTTGAGTGACAAACTGTAAAGAGTTTTTATTCATATATCTAAATTTTACAAGTGAGAATCACATGAACTTAGGCCTTATAGGGTAGAATATCGTTAAACTATATACATGTAATCATACTGCAAGGAGTTTTTGCCTCATTTATACCCAAAAAAAAAAAAAAAATCTCTTTATCAAGTACATCTTCTGAGGAACAAGGTGAAACTACAGTTATATAGTTCAGAGGGAAAACATAAAATTATTTCAAAAATAATATATATATATATATATATTTTTCTGAAATATATCATCCTTATATGTGGATGCATCTAGAAATTTTTTCCATTCACTTTTTTTTTTTTTTTTTAATTTTTAAAATGCATCTCCAAAGAGTGTTTATACAATGTGATCCAATTCATTGCCCAGTTGGCCCATCCTGTTGGGCCCAACATGCACTTTTCACCCAAAATTGCTTTACCCGGTGACATATCCAATTTTCAAAATTAAAAAATTTATGCAAAAAATTATTTGTCTCAATCTTTTTCATCATTTTCTCATTTTTAAAAAGAAAAACTATCTTATTTTTGGAATCTTCTTATAATATACTATTTCCAATACAATTTTTTCTTATTCCAAATAACTTTTTGTTTTTAAAAAGAAAATTGTTTATACATTCAAACACTATCTTATTCTCAAACAAAAATACTTTCTCAGTTAAAACAAGAAAATTTTCATTTTTGAACATGGACACTTAATCCAAACAGTGTTTTTGTTTTCTTTTTTTTTTTTTTTTTTCCTTTTTGGTTTTTTTTAATGTAAAATTCAAATTCAACGTCTTGTAATAAAATCATTGTGTGAAATTACTCCTATATAATACTTACTGATATAAGACACTATAAATAGTATAATGAATCTTATTATACTAAACTCAATCTTTATTAATGTACTATTAGAAACATCTGATACCCCATAATATTTATTCATTTCCTCTTTTACACAAGAGAGTATACCAAATGCTAAAATTAGAAAATTAGGAAACCTTTCCCTTTACTTACCTTTTTAGTTTATCATTTATGTCATATATATATATATATATATATATATATATATTCAATTCTGCTCATTTCAAATTGCTGTATCAAAAAATAAAGCCACGAGAGAAGGGCATTCTCTAAATTTCCGTGATTGAAATTCACTTGTGGCCTTGCAAGGCAACTTCATATATATATATATATATATATGTTTGTGTGTGTGTGTATTAGCTCTGCGTACATAGCAATGCTGGGAAAAATATGAGATTAAGAATGCCTCACGGGGTACAGTTAGTGTATTCAGTAGAAATATTTAAATTTAACTTTCAGAAAAATGATAATTCGCTTGATGCAGATTCGTACGAGAAATTTAAGATAAACTTTTTTTTTAGTTAAAAAAAAGAATTGGTAGTGATCCCGTCAGGATGTAAGTTGGAAAATAATACTTAATGATGAAGAAAGGGGTTAAGTCAATGGTTGAGTCCCCCGGATTGATTAATATATTTAAAATATAATTAATTTAGTACATTTTTCACACCATATACTTACATAAATATATATATATATATATACATTTTATAAATTCACTTGGAAGGCAGACCAATATTGATCATGAATTCCTAGCTAGACTCCTAAACAGTCAGTAATATTACTTTGAGCGATCCACATGCCAATATATGTGAGCATAGAAGAATAATGTGAACATACAAATCTTTAATCTCAAACCGTAATTTGTGGGTTCTGGTCTGTGAAAAGTTGATGCAGTATATTAAATTTCAAATTACAAGAGGATTCTGTTTATTTATTTTCCGTTTTTTAAGTTCACTCAGACAGGGACACTTGACAAGGGATTCGAACTTCCCACCTCCTGATTGGTGAGATTCTAAAATTACCTCATGTACCAACTCTTCCACCCTTACGTGTTCAAAAAAACTATTTGGATTATATACTAGAACATACAAATTGAACTCGTGTTAAAATGAACAAAACATTTATGGCAATAGGCATGAACAGAAACGAAACTAATTTGCTCACTAGAGAAGGTATCTTTACTGATAACTTCATGGGAGGAAAAAAAAAAAAAAAAACCAAATTAAAAGCACAAACAAAAGTTAAACATTAAATCAACCCCCATCAATTTGACTAAGGCCAAAATACAATTACATCAATTCACTACCAAGTGAAAATAAAATAAAATAAAGAAAAATAATAATGATAATGGTTTGCAAACCAAAATCTCTCTTTCTTTACCTTTTCTCTTCACAACAACATTTTCCCAATTTTTTTTTTTTTTTTTTTTATAGAAGGTTAATTTTCATAGAGGAATTATAACATTGTGTCTTCCTCTACCATGCCCTGAAGGCCTAGTGAGAAAAAATCTACCACTTGAAACAGATCTCTTCATTGCAACAGGACCCATTACACAATGCAAAATCCCTTTTCCACAACCATCTTTCCCAACTACTTTTGAGCTACTTGGACTCTCAATTGAGCACCCTTCCACATATTGAACACGGCCTTCTTCTTCATCATGATTCATCCTCAAAATATCAGCCACCGAAACACGGTCCCGACCCGAATGATCCATCGAAACCGACCGTCTTATCTCGATCACGCTATGCCTCTCCTCCAAATTGCCCAAATCACTAAAAGCACGCAATGAGCTACTAGTAGTAGTAGTAGTACTATTAGTCTTTGGCACAATAACATGATCACTACTAATGTTGATATGCTGAGCATTATTTTCCTCAACACTTTCCGAATTCCGATCTTGGCCAATTTGATCATTAGCAGGCGTCGATTCATGGCTCGAGAAACTCTCCGTCGTCGTCGGCGGCGGCGGATTGACACAAACGACATTAGCGCGGCAGAGAGGGCAATTGGAGTGCGATCTAAGCCAAGTGTCAATGCATTGTATATGAAAAGCGTGACTACATTTAGGCAAAAGCCTAACGCTCTCATCTTCTAGAAACTCACTCAAACAAACGGAACAATCCGTGCCTTCAACCAACCCCTCTCCCCTCTTGTACTTACAAACCGTTATGGACTTGATCAGGGCCTCATCGAGCCCAGACGTCGCCACGTGCCACGCCTCGTGGATCGAAGGGTTGTGATTGTCATCCAAATCGTCATCCGAGTGGTTATGGCCATCTTCTGCCGTTGATCTTCCTCTCTGGTTCGTGTTGTTACCGCAGTACTTGGAGATTAAGGCGTAGTAGCTCACCAGAAGGAAGGCGCTGACTAAAATACCGATGATCGCGACGACGAGAGGCGAGAAGTTCGGCGACGAATTGTTGTCGTCGGGAAAGTCCAGAGGAGGTGGTGGAGGGTAGATTATGTAACACCATTGAGGACAGTACAGGCTGCAAAAGCCTTGTGAGCAGTCTTTGCTGTTAAGGAATGGAACCAATGTTTTTGGGCTGCCTACTGACCCCATGAATGGCCTAAAACAAACATGTATTTGGAAATCAAAACTAATGTTATTTCACTCCAATATTCTTTTTAGCATATAGCCAAAAAAAAAAATTGAAAAAAAAAAAACTAAAAATCTGCAATTTTTTGCTCTAGGGAAATTTTGCAGGACAAAGAGGCAAGTGCAAACAGAGGCCTAAAGAAGGTAAATAGTAAAGAAGAGTGAAGGAGGAGGACAAAGGAGCTTGGAAGGAAAGCAAAGGAAAAGAGACAAGTAGGAGTTCTTTCTTTTTCTTTTCTTTGCCCATTTCTCTTTTTCTTTTACACAACTCCCATCTTCTTTTCATTTTATTTTTATTTTATTTTAATTATTATTTCTCGAGACAATGGTATGTTGACTAAGGTGGTGAGTGTTGGTTGGGGAATTGATTAAAATAATGAATGCTTTTATTATTGTCCAAAATATGGCCAGTTGCAGTTGAGGTGAGAATATTATTGTGTGATATTGAGCAATCTTTTTCTATTAATTAGACGCTAGTTAAGATTTATAAATAAATATCAGAAAAGTCAGTTATACGGCAGCTAGATATGAGCGGCATGCATTCTCGGCCGTTGGATGAAATGGATGGTTGATCTTTCTCTGTCGAACTATATATATATATATATATATATATTTATATGGATTAACTACCGTTTACCTCAAATAAAAGTGGAAGTAATAAACAGGAACAAACAGACCCTCGTGGTTCCACAAGACAGATTTTAGTAACTCTGGCCGTCAAGTTTGGTCTACCAGCCTTTACAAGTACATAACATTTTGTGCAAGGAATCTCAACTGTAAGTTTTCTTTTGCAGCTGTATGATGAGAGTTTTTTGGTACGGTATAAAATATAGTTTTGAATCATCTGATTATAATGTTAAATGAGGTTGAGTAGAATTTATACCTGAAGATCAGCTCAAAGGAAGAGGATGTTTAATTCCCGTATATAAACACCATAATAACTTAATAACTTGGTAATGTGAAAGAAATTCACAATCTAACACCCTCTCTCACGCCTAACAGGATATGCAAATGAGAATGGACTTTGATAGAACTTATCTCTAAAATCTAACTCAAGGAGATAAGGTCCAATCCATGTATAAAACACCATAAAATCTTACTAATTTAACGATATGGTATAAGTTCACAATGTAACGGATAGAATTTAATGAAAATTTAATGATTTAAAATTATATCTTATTAGTATGATTTATATATATATATATATATATTCATAAAATAGGATAAATTTTTTTTTATATACATATGAATAAAAGTTTATTAAAGTCTCGAGAGTGGACCACAAGTCAAGTGTAGGCAGTGTAAGCTTTTTTTTTTTTCTTTTTCTTAGTCAATAAAGAAATTACTTGTTAAGAAAGGTCACAAGAGAGCAATAATTCACATGTAACTTTTATCACTTAATATATTAAGTTGGTGAGAAGCATAAACCACTAGTCTAATCGTTTTACTCAACCTTTAGTCAAAAAAAAAAAAAAAAAAAGAAAAGAAAAGAAATAGTCTTACTCAAAGAATATGTGGTCATGTGGAAATCTTATGATCATTAGTTAAATGAACAAAAATCATGCTTAAACCGAATACATTAAGCATGTTAATTATTATTGAAAATTTTTTTTATCTTCATTATTCCAAATTCAGCAATTTTTTGTTAGAAGAAAATTGTTGCTAATAGGCTGCGTGTAAGACACGTGAGCCCTGTCGAAATTACTATTTTTTTGTACTTATTTTGGGAAGATATCTGAAAATGAGAAAACTTCCATTAACAACTTAGCTCTGGCTATCTTATATGTTAAATCTTCTGCCCAAAAATGAATGAATCTTAACACAAAGGGTATTTTTAAAAATTTAGGAGACACACTTGCCATTTTTGAGATTTAGAGGACATTATGGGACAACTATCAAAGTTTGATGAGTTTTTAGAATTAGGGTTTTTGGTGCTCCTTGAAATTTTGACAAATTAGAAAGTTATCACTTAAGTTGTTAATTTTAGTAACTTATTTGAATGAATAGGTATTATAGCGTGTCCTAACTTGACGACAGGTGTTAAAATTTGATTAGAAACACCATCGTATATATGATATAAATAATATATTGTTTTATTATCTAAAATTTTAATCTCTACTTGTTTTAACAAGAGCACTAGACATGGGAAAATGCTTTAGTTTAAATTTCAAGAAGCATCATCGTTCTCAATAAAAAAAAAAAAAAAAAAAAAAAAAAAAAAAAAAAAAAAAAAAAAAACTTAGTCATCAAAGATTATTGATCTGACATCAATAACTTAACCGGCAGGCCATGAGATTTTGTGTAGCCAAAAACAAGTAAAAGTAAAGTGGAAAGGAAAAAGGAAAGGGAATATGTGTCGGTAAGACCATAACATGTGTTTAAAGGACAAGCAAATCCAATGCAACATTTTCTCTTCCCCAACTAATCCAAAGTGATTTTTTTCTTTTTTTTTTTTCTTTTTTTTTTTTTTGGTAGCTAAGCTTCCTCATCACAAGAAAGTGAGATAATAGACATAATTTACAGCTTTTTGTAGCGAAAGAATTAGTCCCACACCTTTATTAAATTGTGAGAAAGAAAATGCTTTATGGCTCCATTCAAGTACTCCTTGGACTTGTTAAAGAGAATATATGCTCTTCATCAACGGGAATCTAAAGGCGTTGCTTATTGAGACCCACCCAAAAAAAAAAAAAAAGGATAAAGAAGTCCCAACTTACATAAAAGCCCATAATTTAAATATCGCATATTCTGATCATTAACTCTGATCAAAATTACATTAAAATAAAAAAAAATAATTAGATACAAATATGATATTTTAAAACAGAATCCTGTCACTAGGGGTTTTTTTATTTTTTATTTTCCTCATACGCTATCGTAAAATTCCGGCATCTTCCTTGTAAAGTTGCTCTGAAAAAACTAAAAGGGTATTTGGCTAGGCTTTATCGAGTCAAGAGTAAGAAGAATTTAGAGCCAAGAAAAATTTCTCTAATATCTTCTAACCAACCACTGCCCTCCAAACTTTGGGCTGTCTCTTATCTTCTTTCTTTCCTTTTCTTTTTTTAACTTTCTCGAATGGTCTTCTTCTCTCCAAAGTAACGCCAAAGCCAGTCCTCGATTAATATTTTTGTAAATCTTTTGTCTTTGATAACTTAATTCTCAACTACCAAGCTGTTTTTTTGTATTCAATTCCTACTTCAATAACACCCACGAAATCTGAAAATGGAAAAAATTTATCAAACTCTATCTTCTGAAATTGGGTCTTCTTAATCTTAAGGAAGACTCCATTGAGAACATTCTTGAACTAAACTTAAAAAATTAAAAAATTAAAAAAATTAAAAAAAAATTAAAAAAAAAGCTTTAATGAGCTTTGCAATAACTTCTCATTTCTCAACCCCCCACAACCACCTAACTAGGACTATATATCATTTTTGAACTTCTTAACTATCATCTCGATAGAGACTATATATATAATTATGACACCAATAATAGAAAAAGACAAAGTTATCTTCAAAATTAGGATTTATAGATAAATTAACTTTTTTTTTTTAGAAATTTTTTAATAAATAGTCAAAGTTTTGTAAAATTAAAAAAAACGTGTTTTTTTTTTTTAATAAAAAAATATCAATCAATCAATCAGTAGCGATTAACCTATGTTATTATGTATTTTTATTTAAATAATTTTGATTAATCACTAATTAATTATGATCAATCATGATTAACGATAATTTTTCTAGATAAAAAATTACACAACCATTTATTTAAATAAGTATCTAAACATCGCCTATTTATCTATTTTTTTTTTTCTCAAAATTATGGAGTAAAATATGTTATACTAGCTTATATTTAAAAACATTTCTTTTCAAACCACGACATCAACTTATACCATGTTGATGTTAAAATTCAATGCACTTCCTTACGTTTATTTGTAATTAGAAAAATTCAGTTTAATTAATGTAAATAATGCTAATTAACCTCTAATTTGGCCAGCTAAATACATAAGGGAATTCAATAAAGGAGATTCCCCTTTGAAAGAGAAATTAATATGACACTTAAATGTCAAAAAAGTAATAGAAAAAAAGTAATAGAAAAAAAAAAATAATGCCGTGCTTGCATAGATTTGTCATAATATATATTATTATTTATTCATACATATCATCAGGGGTCTTTGGAGGACCTCTTAATATACGCTACTGATAAGAATTGTTTTTTAACCGTTGGATTAAGTTTTTAATAATATAATATATAAGTGTTCATAATAAAAAAATCTATGACGTGCAACACAGAATTACTCAAATCATAAATTAGAGTGTTAAAAATGTAATCTCAAAACAAAAAACAACAGTTCCTACCGATAGTATCAAATAAGAGGTCACATCATAGAAATTCTCAACACATCTATTAACACAATTATAAATAATTTTTTAAACAAGATATAAATGTAAAAACATATAGGTTCCTATAAAAGAGGGCCGGTGTCATGTCGCACAAAATTTCATAAAAGATTTCAATAATGCACTGGCCAGGTCTATGAAAAGGGGGTATTGCCACTCAATCATGCGGATCATGATTTCGTTTGCCATGCATTTGATTTATGACTCCTTTGATAGAAGTGAAACAATTGAGTCCCCACATCCCTATTCCCACCAATATCAATATGGAAAAAATTACGATAAAAACTGCACTTTTATTTCACTCATTGATACTATAATTTTAGTTATTAGATTAATTTTTCAACCATTTGATCTATGATTATAAGCACTTTTGCGTGTCGCATCTACTTTTTAGAAACAAAAGTAGCTACCGATAAGGTAAAACCACGGTTCCTACTATAAGTTTTTCCTATCAACATAACGGAGAAAAGTAGAAACGAAAGAAGCACAACGATCCTGTGTAAATTTAATTGCATGTTTTATCATTTCTGGGATGAAGCTATGCCACTTTATTCTCTTTTTGAGACTAGAAAATAAAATTGAAAGCCATGATATTCTTTCTTGAGAACAGAGAATAGAATTGAAAGCCAAGGTAGTCTTTCTCGAGAGGGGGGGGGGGGGGGGGGAGGAAGTAAAAGAGACCATAGTAGGACCATTTTGTCATACTCTACAAGCAGTTAAACTAGCCAAATCAATGAGAGTCCATGAAATCTTAACTAGAACAAACACAAGGATTTTCATTATTGGAATAGAGATAGCGTAAATAGAAGCTAGAAAACAGTTACGATAAATAGACTTGTCTTAACAAACAAAACATCTAAATTTTCTTACTTTTGAAAATGAAATTCCTCATTAAAGCAATTTTAATGCCTTGAAGATCATTCTAACATACATATAAAAACATCACCACCTAACTTTAGCAAAACAAAGGACCATACACTTCAAAACAAATTTCGTCACACACAAATAACGGGCATATCGACACGTTTTGTGCTACCAAAACGGAGGATCTTTGGAAATAAATGGTCTTAACAAGAAAATAAATGGCCTTAAATGCATTTTAATAAAACCAGTAGCCTAATGTTTAAAGGAAAAGAAAATATCTCAAGGGGAAGATGCTGCAGCCGGGAACTAGGAAGTATCATGGTATTACGGATACAAGTAAATAGGGTTTCAACAACTCCATGAACAAAATTAGAGGATAACTGGGAAAAAAAATACAAAAACAATGCAACTAATAATACCCTTCCCACAGATGAAAAGAATAATAATCAGGCTCTACCGCAAACCCCTCCACGACTTCCTCGTGTTCCAGATAAAAAAGGCAAAACCAAGACGATATACAGGAAATGTGTGGATCACCAAATGATATCATGGAGGATGAGCATACAATGTTTTAGCTAAACGATCCGAGGAAGTAGTCAAGATTTGGTAACCTCAGCCCCAACTAAGCCCATCGTACCCCTATGCAGGCATGTCTTCAATTACGCATGGTGTTGACTTCGATACCTAAAAAGTGCTATGGTGTGTAGTAGAAACACGGGTTCACTGTGTCAAAAAAAAAGAGGATGTGTTTCAGCTTCAACTATTTCCACATTCTAGGGAAGAAGCAAAGCTTCTTTACAATCCTACTTCGACTGGACCAACGTTGATCTCAAGTAAATAAGCAAAGAATAAAAAGAAGTGAAAAGGCTCAAACCTAATCTAAACCCTCAAACAAATATAAGATATATATATCAATACTTCCAATTCAAGCAGGAAAAATATACTTCAAGACTTTTAAACCATTTTAGTAAGAATTTAGACTAAACTATTCATAATACGACGAGATGGACAAGAGATGCTAATACAAAATTTAGAACTCTATGAAAAGCTTCTATCTTATATGAGAGAATGAGGTCAAAAAATTGCTGCTCTTCAAAAGTTTTTACTCATAATCTGCAAACAAATTATCAAGATATTCAAAAAGTATATATGTGAATGGGACCTATGATTCTTCAGTCTGGCCTTCTGAAACGACCTCCTCTTCCTTCTGGTTTTCAGTTTCATTAGCATTATTTTCGCTAACCTTCCTTTCACTGAATTTTAGACGAAGTGGTCGGCCCATCAATTCCTGCACAAGGAAGAATTGAATGTTGAATTTCTCCTCAATCCAACACAAAATACCACCAACTAAATTTATGTAATTTTATGTGACTTGCCTAACTGAAGAAGGACATAAGCTGGACTTTGAATGCATATAATATAACATGAAAAAAACGTAATGTTTGCTTGGACAGTAGGTAGATGTGTGCATAGCTATCTGGAGATTCATGAAAACCAGCACATAGGGAACCGATACAAAATACGATGAACAGAAGTAAGTAGCAAACACATGACCGCTGTGAATGCAACTAATAGATAGAATCGGATTATCATCCTTGTTATGACAAATCTATAGCAACCCCTAGTGAATATATTTTCCTATAAAGAATACCCCAAAACACAATTTCACACAGTTCAAGCCACCGATCTCGATCAAGTATTACAAAGTTTATTAGAGGAGTTGAAGAAAAGGAAAATCTGGAAGAGATTCATCGATTTTATTTACCTTCCCATCCAAAGAAGATAATGCAGCCTCAGCTTCCTCCCTTGTGGCAAAAGAGACAAACCCATATCCAGCAGATCTTCCTAGGGGGCCATCGAAGACAACCCTAGCTGCAACTGGTTTGAAATTCTCGGCGAAAAAATCTCTGAGATTGGTCGATCTCACTTTCCATTCAAGATTAGACACATAAAGTTTATGGGTTGTCTCTCCCGCTCGGGGGCCAGGAGGACGTGGCGGAGAAGGTTTCTTGAATCTCTTTGCAAACTCTATCTTAATAACTCTGCCTGATACTTCCTGCACCAAAATGTTACAAGTACATACCAAATCAGAATGGAAAACTAGTATCTTAATTATCAAAGATCTTCAAGGTTTCACCCGAAACTAACTAAAATTCGATGTGAAGTGCAGTAAGAATAAATCCAATTATTCCAGAAATACAGAATACAGAATAGGCGAACAGAGCATTTCCATTTACATGGCTGCTTCAGGCATCAAGGAATAATTATATCCATGCAAAACCACCTCAGATGTAGCTAGAAATCCTAAACTGTTTTCTCATCTATTGAATAGGAAAATGCAAAATCTTCTTAATTCAATTGTAGCAAAATCTTCCAAATTTCTTTGTCATCAATTTTATCGAACAATAAACTACCAGAAATTCTTACTTATCAACTATAGAAAAATCTTCCGTTTGCATGCCATTCTCATTCATTGGCCCCGATTGTCAACTACAGAAAAATTTTCCATTTGCATTCTCATTCATTGACCCCGACGTGAAACAACTAAAACTTCTTAATCCCAAATTTCACAACGTTCTAATCATGAGCAATAAGAATTATGCTTTAAGAATGAGAAAACAATTTGATCTAGTTCCAAGTAAAAACTGATAAAGGCTCCTAGAAATTTTCTCTACACAGTATAATTCTCAAGCTCAAATTAAAACACAAGTCATGAATGGTACCGAATCATCAAACCACAATATAGTATAGGCACCGCCGAGCATAAAAATTAGTTTTTCATCACAAATTTCTCTTTCTTCCCCGGTGGGCTTTTGATCAGAACATAACATATATAATACGCCAACAAGTTTCCAATACAACTTCCAACAGAAATGAACAAACTATTTGATATGGAACCAATAAAGAATCCAACTTAGGGACAAAAAAAAAAAAAAAAAAAAAAAAAAACAGAAACCATAAAAACAACTTTTTTACCTGGAGGTTGAACTTATCAATGACCGCCTGAGCTTCCTCCCCGGTAGCCATTGTCACAAAGGCAAATCCTCGGCTCCTTCCATCTTTCTGCTTTATAATCTACACAAACCCATTTCAACCTTACATTAAAAAACACGAAAAACAACACCAAAAAAACATTAAAAATGGTGAAACAAACAAACCTCAACATCAGCGACGGTTCCGCATTGGCCAAAGAGGGTCTTGATGTCGACGACAGTGAGCGACCATGGCAGATTGACGACGTAGAGCTTCCTCTTCTGGTTCTCCAACTGGGTTTCATCTGGTTTCTCTTCTACGGCGATTTCCTGCACGGAAAAGCACAGCTCGAAGCTGGGTTTTCTCGGGAGAAGAGAAAGGAGGGACTTGTGAGGAAGAAGAAAAGAGGAAGAGTTTTGGGCTTGGAGTTTCAAAGAGTTGGTCAGTGGTTTGAGGAACGAGAGTTTGTTCGAGGATGCCGATGAAGAAGAGGAAGAGGATGAGGAATAAGAAGAGCAGAGTGGGGGGTACAGAGAGAACGCAGCTTCCAATGCCGCCATTGTTTTAGATTTTTTTTTTTTTTTTTTAAAGGACCACAAAATGGATAAGAGACAGAAGGCCGGCAGGTATAGGAGTTTATTTGCCAATGTAGATGAGTTTGGAGAAAATAGTGAATTGTTTGTTTTTATTTCCCAAATGGATAATATATTTTGTCATTTTTTTCTGATTATTTTTCTAAATGTTCGTTGAATTATACATATATATGAGGTTATTATAGTATTTTTATTTTAAACAGCACATTTTGCTTTAGATTTTTTCATCGTTATACTAACAGTTTGTCTAATCAATATTCTTAAAATAAATAAATAAATAAATTACTTTAATTCTTGATCCTTTTTTATAACTAAAATGTCAATAAACTATTAAAATATTGTTACAATAATTCTTTCCGTTAATTTTTAAACGGAATCCATTACTATTTTGATCAAAAAGTAATACAAACTACCAAATTCTGTTAAAAAATTAATGAAAAGAACTATTATAGTAATATTTTTAATAATTTTGGTCATTACAAATACGAAAAAAAAAACAAAGACTGTCGCTAAATTATTAAAATGTTACTATAATAGTTATTTCCGTTAATTTTTAGACGGAATCTGTTAGTAGTTTAGTTAAAATTATGCTAACTAATGAATTTCGTCTAAAAATTAATGAAAATAACTATTGTAGTAAAATTTTAATAGTTTAGAGGTATATTCTAGCTAAAAAAAAAAAAAGATAAGGGAACCAAAGTTGCACAAGGTAGTTCATGACTCAACCTAGTAATTTACCCAAAAAACAAAAGTGATAGATAGAAATTGAACATTTTCGAATTATATGAGCTTTATTTACAAATAAAGTCGTAATTATAATTTTTGAAAGGAAATTGTATATCCATAAGAAATATTTTGGAAGTAAAATGTACTTTATCAAATATAAAATGTTATTAGAGATATTTTAGCATAATAGCTTTCATTTTAAGACGTTTAATTATAATTTTAACCTTAATTAAAACCGTATTACTTGAACGTGCTCAATTCTTATCCAGTTTTTGACAGAATAAAAATATAGATACCCTTTCCATCATAGTAAAAAAGTTTGAGATTATGTGACATATAAAATTAGGAAACAAAGATAGCAATGAGATTGAGTGTATAGTTTAAGAATCATTTGCGAAAATAATTCAATTTAATAAGGATGGATGGGTAAAATTCATGAACCATTAGTAAAAATAACCTTATAAAATAAGGATAATCACGCCTAGCAAATTAGCTATTTATTACTCATAAATTTAGTATTTATTGTTATTTATTTTAAATACTTTAAAAATATATTAGTTACTTTAATTATTTATTGAAATTTCCTAAACTTAAATATATCTGTCAAAGAACGCACGTACGCAGGTGCTAAAATAAATAAATAAACGACAATAGAAATAAACGAATTATTATCCAAAACGACAACCAACTCATAATGCTTCAAAAGTTCCCCTCATCACGGCTGCATCACCCGTTAATCATCATAATCATCATCATCCCATCACAATAAATGTATTATGGGGTATGCCAGAGCCTGATTTTTTTTTCCCTTGTAAAAAAAAAAAAAAAATCAGTGATATCTTCACACCAACAGATCAACATCGTTATGAGAATCTACTGATACAAAAAATAAAACAGAAAACAGAAGTATGAATTAACCCATGTTTTCATTTCTCACCTAATATCTAAAGAGTCCAAAATGAGCAAGGCACTAACACAGAAGAAACCCAACATAACACTGCAAATTTTTAAAAATAGAAAATAATTTTCTTGTTTCCATTAGAAAAACAAAACCAAAACAAAAACAGTCGTTGAACTTGAAATCTTGTAGAAACATAAATAATTATGAATAATTAAAAAAAAAAAAAATTGGTGTGAATTGGTTATAAATTAATTATACTTATCTATTTTTCCCTATTAATAATTATATCCTATTCTCAATCTTTTCCAAACATGACTTCCTGGTTGCTGGCCAATTGGGAGTGACCATGTCATCTACTTGGTTACTTCCCGGGCTCAACTCTTTAAGATTGCATGTTCAAAATAGTTTCTACATAAAGCATTCACTATTTGTGTGTGTGTATTTTTTTTTTTTTTCAACTTACAATACTTCAAATTGACGAGCAAAATGTTTTGTACATAAGCTATCTGTTAAAGTTTGGTGACCCGAATTCCCTTTGACCCAGTCCAAAATGCTCACGATGTGACAGTTGTGATGCAGCTTTAATCATGAGATTTTTTGGGAGCTCTATGATGGTAGTGGAGGGATCGGGCCGATCCCATAGGTAAAGTTTGAGCCAAGTGACAATTTTGAGCCACAATTTTGGAGTTATTGATATTGCCTAGTTAGGAAATTTCATATGAATGTCTAAAGTTCGTTTAGGACGATACTTGTTTGGAACATGAAAATACTTCATATTGTATTTCGACACACAAACCGAGAAAGAATACCGGAAATCCAAGCGAGGTATTGTCTAAAACTGAATATTGACGCCACGATGAAGTCTGATCTTGGCTTCGATTGTTGGAATATGGTTGGTTGTTGTTCTTGTTGTCATATTTTTCATGGTGGGAATATGGTGGCCTACCTTCTTGCAAATGTTGCCTTTTTATTTCTTAGAATAATGTTATTGGTAGGGATGCTGTACCCTCTATTGTTGGTGATGCTATTTTAGTTGATTTGTCCGATTAATGAAATCTCATGTTTTCCTTAATTAAAAAAAATTATGTCTTGGACACCCTTAAAAAAAAAGTTCGTCTTGCAGAAATTAAAAGTATTTTTATGAGAGCTAAAATCCCTTAGAAACAAAAAAGGGTAGAAAAGTTTGATAAAAAAAAAAGTAAAACTAATTAAAATTTTATAATGGTCTCGTACATTAATAGGGTCCTTTGAAAACAAGAAAAAATATGAGTCAAATTGTAATTTCTTGAATTATACTACTTCTTTCCCTCCATTTTCTTTCTTTCTTTTTCTTTTTAGTTTTTTTAAGTGTTTTTCCCTCCATTTTCTTTATTTCTTTCTTCCTTCCTTATAATACAAAACAATATAAACAAAATGACAAAATATTTTATCTCTTCTTATTTTCTCTCCATGTCTTCTTTCCTTCTTAGCAAACATAATGTAAATGTTACGATTGCTCAAAAATTATATATAAATAGCAGACACATAATCTCTTTATTAGGATACGAAGTACTAACATTTGATTAAACAGATTATATGGATATCATTGAGGGAACTCATTCGTGTGTTATAAATACGTATATAATAGTACAAATCCGTATGAGCATCAATATTAAAAATCATATCTATACATATATATATATATATCTTTCAATGGCTGAGAAAATGCCACCACATTTTTTTACCCTAAGGCTCATGGAATAAAGTGCCATTTCCTCAGTCCATAAAGGCCAAGTTGCAAATAAAGCAGATTCAAAGTGCAAAATTATTTAAAACTATAAAACAGTCCCACTTTGCTCCAATTTTGCCCTATATAAAGACCCTCAATATGTTGCCTCTCTCACCACCAAGAAAACAAAAGAAATCAATCTCTTCAATTTCTCTTTAAAAAAATATATATATATTCAATTTCTTTTTTGTTTTTTGAGTGAAAAAAATGGCTTCAGCCCAGTGCAACAGACCTGCCAATGAGACCTGCCAGCAGAAGTGCCAAGGCAGTAGCTCATTGGGCCAGAAGAAATCCAGCTGGGTCAAGGGAAGTCAAAACGGACAGATCAAGTCCAAGCCCATCTGCCAGGCCCAGAACCAGGCCCAGGTCCAGGTCCAAGCACAGGCCCAGGCCCAGGCCCACTCCTGCCCGAAGCAGGGAACGTGCAAAGCTAGTGGACACCAACACACCCTGCACACACACGGCCACGGCCACAGCCACACCAAGCACCAGGTCACAAATGATGCGGCATGCCACTGTGGCACCAACAAGACTAATGGTCACCACGGCCACAACCTTGCCGCTACTGGCGGCGTTTCGTGCATTGGCAAGACCAGGGAGAGAAACCTGTTTAGGAGGATCAAGAATCGCATTTCCCGCAATGGCAATGGCAATTGTAGCGATGGCGGCAGCAGCAGCAGCGATAGCGAAAGTGACAACGAGTGTTGCCACAGAAGAAAGGTAAATTTTTTTTTTTTTTTTTAGCAGTTAATAATTTATTTAGTATCATCATGTGACATTGTGTTTGTTCATTTAAAAAACATGTTTAATTGGTGCTTGCAGAATTAAAAGGAAGCAACAGTGGAAGCTGATGAAATGACTACGTCACCTGAGAATGAAAGATGCCTCCAACTAAAATAATAAGGAATAAATAATGTAACTCAATCAAATAAAAGTAATAATAATAAATAAATAAATAAATAAATGACTTGGCTAATTAAGGAATTGTATCCTTAATAATAATGCAATATCTTATGGTACGAGTGATTTCTATTTGTCATAATGATGATCGTATATGCGAATATTAGCACTTCTTCGCCGTGTGTGATGTAATGCTAAGTAATTATGCAGTAAATAAATTTTCTTTTCTAGCGCAATAGTGATTTTCAGTCAAAATATAGTATCTAACATTTTTTATCCTTTTAACATGACAGAAGTGAGAAGTGTCAAGTGACATTTGTTTAATGTAATACTGACGGTCAAAAAGTGTTAACGTCAAAAAACTTTAGTTAGATATCATACTAAAGTTCAACGTTAATTCTTGCCTGTCATTTTTGGTAAGGTTTCAGATCGGTGGGCGGAAAATGAAAATTATGGCAGTAAACAATTTGAAGAAATAGCTCTTTTGAGGGTTCTGGGGGAAAAGTGAAAGAAATTTCTGATGAAAAACTTCCACCACATTTACACCTCATAAAAAATAGGGCATTCTTGAACAGCTCCTACTGTAACAGCTGATCGCAAATATCTATAATATTTCCGAAATTTCCACCGAAATTTCTATATTTGAGGAGTACCGAAATACTTTTTAGATGTAATATCTTTTCCGTCAAAATATCAGGAAAAGATCGGTAAAAATATCGATATCGGTAAAACGTAGTGTAATATTTACAAAATATCGGGAAATGTCGAGGATATATTGGAAATTTTAGTGGAAATATCAGAAATTTCGGGTGGAAATTATAGTTTAAAAATTTTCAAAATTTTAGATTTTTATCATTTATTGTCTTTTTGAACATGCTATAGTTATCTTCTATTATTTAAATAGATGGTGAGGTAGAGTAACTAGCTACTAACATATTATAATTATCTTATAAAAAGATAGATAAAAATAACACATAAAAACTAAGAGCAAATATTCTCTTAGACGTTTTACAAATTTTGTAAAATTTCTTATTTATAAAAATAGATTAGGAAGAGATCAATAAACATACATATTAATATGTTTACAACTATATTTAACTCTATTCAAATAGCATGTCATGACACAAATTTTGCTTGAATTAAGATGACATCCCAACTATGTTTGAACCTCAAAGGACTTACTTTTGGTATTAAGATATATAAAATATAATATGTTTATATGTAAATCTTGTGTATTTATGTATCTTTTTAATACTTGTGCTATCATAAAATGTTAAAAATATATTTGAAAGCATATTTCAATAACTTCCATAATTTTTTCCAGTATTTCTACCGATATCGTTAATATCTCCGAAATTTTCGTAAAATTAGACTACTGATATTTCCGTCATTATCGATATTTTCATCATCGACAACTGTAGTGGATTCAATAGCAATGGAGTGTAACAGCTGATTCTAGCATAATAAACAACCAATTTTGTAACAAGAAGATGGATAGTCGTTCTTTCAAAGAGCGCTTATTCCCCTTCATATGCAGCCTAAACTTTCTATTACGTTAAATGTCATGTTGCGCTTCTCAATGTTGAAAGTAGGACATAACAAAATCCATTTTTCTTGTAACTAACAAGGAGATAAATACAAAATTAACAAGCCACGATATTTAGGGTCCGTTTAGGGTGTCGTTTTCAGATGATGTTTCACCATTTAGATTTCAAAATCCCAATTCTAAATCGAATTTGTTTTTTTTTTTCAATTTTCAAAAAATTCAAACTTTAAAAATCAATAACTTTTTCATTTCAAATCGAAATGAGATGAATTTTATGTCAAAATACTCGTAATGATGAGACGAATAAAACAAGATCTATTTTTACAAACATACATTTCTAACCCAACTTTCAAAATACAGATGTCTCCCAAACGGGCTCTTAACATGGTTTACATACATAAAAATATACTGCATCAATAGTACTATTTGAATAAGTACAATCGACATGATTTAATATCACATGAGAATAGCCAACTAAAATTCGTGAAAGTACGTGTTTCTGTGTATGTATACTTGATTCATATATTCAAATTAACGTCGAGATTTTGTCACCCTAAAGCCGTTTCCCTGGCTGCTAAACAAGTACTACTAATTAAGCTCTGAGAAAAGAATGAAGAGAAGAAAAACATCATTCCATTAAGGCTTTGTTTGATAATTGACTCTGTTTAAATTAAACTGTACTTTTTTTATCATATTTTTTATCTTTTTCCTCAAAATTTTTTTGTCTTTTCTGAAAAAAATCAACCAAAATTACTATTTAAACTTACAAATCTTAACTCAAACTCATACATCAAACACCCCTTAAGAGTTCAAGCTAGTTACCTTAGTCAGACAAGTATGAAATTTTTGGCAAGAAAATATTTATAGTACGCGATAATTTAATAATTCAGTACGTGCACTCATTTCTCTGTTCAACAATAATGGAGTAGTGTCTAGTGGGCTCACATATTATCAAGATAAGAGGTTCCCGCCAAAAAAAAAAAAAAGACAAAAGATAAAACGTTAGCTGCAGCTTTTTTTCCCCTTTCTTATTATTAATATATATTAACAAAAGATTAAAAAAAAAAATTTGTGATATCAAATTGGGCAGTTCTCTCTGTGTGTGTCACCCCCGGGCCAGATACGGAGGACAGAAGCAGATTTAAAAAGAGTTTGGGACGGATGGGATAGCAAAGGGGTTGGATATCTTTATTAGGCATTTCTTCTTCATTTATCGGAGTTCAAGTCCCAGTGCCACCTGTTTGGAATGGCCGTTCCAGTTTCGACTGTTGATACTTGAGTTCGTAATGGTATGGTAGGTCCCGGATGGACGATTAAGAGAAACTAGTATAAAAGAAATGACTCTACCATATTTAATGAAGTATTCGTGACTATGGGATTAAAATACCTGAAAATGATGGGAGTACCACTAGATTCTTCTTTCTTCCAACAAAAAATATATATATAAATTGAAGGTTTGTGTAATATTTAAAATATATTATGCCCCTTTAAGAACTTATTCTGTTGAACATATTTATTTCATTTTCAATCAAAACTGAGAATTTTCGTTATCCTTTTTATACCTTTTAATGTATCTTTTGTATATATAATGGTGACAATAAATAATACATTGATCCAATGACAACTTCAAGACTTTTACCAAAAATATAAATAAAACATACCGACTAGACACAAAGAGCAATGAAAAGATCATGATATACATTACTGTAGCTATCATCAAATATATATAATGTAACGATAATTTTATACTTTACTCTATTATATAAGATGTAGAGTTCAAATTACTCCACTCTAAATAAAAAAATATATATTATCAAATAAAAAAATTTTGAGATGATAAAAAAGATAAAAAAGGCGTGGGGAAAAGGATTAGTTGGATAAAAAAATATATATTATCAAATAAAAAAATTTTGAGATGATAAAAAAGATAAAAGAAGGCGTGGGGAAAAGGATTAGTTGGAAGTCATTAATTGACTGGCGGGTTCGGATTAGGGATAAAAAGAATTGATTTCCCTTACAACAAAGTACCACCACAGACTCATTGCCAAAACCTTTTGAAAAAGATTTGTAAATTTTGTCGTTCGAGATTTGAGCCTTTTTTTTTTTTTTTTAGTCACATATCTAGAATATGATTTGTTAAAGTGACAAGGATTAATTGACGGGACGTAAGCACAAAAAAGAGAAACTAAATTAGGAGCTTCATTTGAAAAAAAAAATTGAAGGTTAAATAAACTATTACGAATTATTACGATGTGTTACGAATTATTAGATCACATCATAATAAATAAATAAATAAATTAGCAAGCGTGGTTTTGACACGTCTCTTGGGTCTCAAAAAGTCCTACAATTACCAGTTGACAAATTATCCCTAATCTGTCACTGCTAAGCTACATTATATTATAACGTCAGGGACTACCTAGAAAAGACGATAATAAGAAGCCTAAGCTCAATTTGAATTGAAAAATTAAATTGGATTTGTAACTGAGAAAGAAAATTGAGTATTATACTAAATTTGATAAAAGGTGAAAATTTTTGATTAATTTGAAAAAATCTAACTCAATCCAAATCCGTACACCAAACAAAGGTTAAATATGAACAAAGCGTTTAATGGTGGCTCTTTGTATAATGGACCATTAAAATAGTAGGAAATTACCACTAAGCTCAATTAGAGGAATACCGTTCAAAGCGACAAATTTGCACACGATACAGGTAATGTAATACAGCTAATTGAAGCAAAGTAGTTGATCCTGTTATGTGCACGTGTGGATGCATCTTCTAAAAAAAAAAAAAAATAGAAGAGCACGTGACATCTTTCTCTTTCTTGATGATCTAATTAAAATGTTAATGGACAAAAGAGTACCATGTTTATATATGAAAGTATCTCGTATGCGATATTGGATATCATGTGATATTTATAATATTTTATTTTAAAAATTTATAACAATTAATTAATTTATATATAATTTTCTAGTTAGAATATTATTGTATGATATTATTTAAATATTGATGTATCTAAAAAATATTATATGTTAATCACATGATTGATATAATTAACACAAACTACGTTTAAAATAGTGTATGAGAGAGATATTATATAAAAGCCCCTCATTATATATATATATATATATATATGTATATCATTTCTTCGCAGCTGTAAATTCCTCTCAGATATTATATAAAAGCCCCTCATTATAATTATATATATATATATATATATATATATAGTTTCTTCGCAGCTGTAAATTCCTCTCTCTGATATTGTTGTCGCCTCGCATCATGTGCAAGGTACTCCTTTTCAAAAAGTGATTGGACCAAAAGGATCAAAACCCGCGCTCTTAAAGAAGCTTTCATATCCTCCTTTAATAGAACTAGCTTTCATGGTTTCGCAACAAAAGTTACTTATCTCCCGCGTTATAATATATTATACACTTCTTCCTTTTTCTTTTTATTATAGTACGCCTTTAGAACCCTAGATCATACAAAATTATATTTAATATCCAAATTTAGGGATGATGAGGGACGAAGCTAGCTAAGATTCGGAGCTTGAAATCTTTCCTTAACTCAAGTCGTTATAATATTAGAATCTTTTAAAAATTTATTTATTTTGTCTCTTTTTTTTGTTGTTTAGTTCTGTTGATTTTTTTGATTTCAAATTTTAAACAAAATATATTAAAAAGTTTCATTTGCAACCTTAATTAATGCTTTAACTTAACTCAAGCCCCCCCTAAATAAATTTTCTAGTGTGTCTATAAAATGTCAAAACAATTTAATTATTATGTAAATTGAGATTAGAAATGACAACCTATTTCAAAGAAGCTCATGCTTTATGCTATTTTTGGTAGGAGGGATGGAAAATAAAAAAGAAAGAAGAGTAAAATACCAAGGTAAGAGATAAAAAGAAAGGAGGGAAATTTTTCTTCATATTTTTTAGTAGAAGAGAAAGAAAAGGAAAAAGAAAATATATAATATAATGCATTTTACAATTATAACTTTGTATAAATTAGAAAATAATAAGTATAAATTAGAAAATAATAAGTGACTAAGGTCAAAATAATTATTTTACATATCACTTTTTTGTCAAACTTTACCAATTCATTTTCTTTCAAAAGCTGGAAGAATTAAAATATGGTGGCTCCTATGAATTTACAACTTCATTTCTTCCCATTTTCCACTATATCAAACAACCTATAATTCCATTTTTCTCTCTAAAATCCATTCTCTAATTTCATTAGTCTCTCTTTTCAACTCTACCAAAAATATAATATTTAGTTTGGCTGTATGTGAGAAATTTTGTTAGAATTAATAACATAGGGTGTGATAAGAAAGGGTCCGTTTGGCTCGTATATTTGGTTTTGAAAATGAACAATTTACTCATTTTTAAATATGAAAATATTAATTACTGTATAAAATAAAATTGAAAATGTAAAAAGTGCAAGGGTTGATTATGAAAAAGGCATCTCAATAGCTTTTAGATTCAAACAAATACAATTATTATTTCATTTTTTAAAAATGAGATAGACCAGACATAGGAAACAAACTGACCTAAATGTGTTTTTACCATTACACCAATTTATCAAAAAGTCATTTGTCATAGGAGACAAACTTTATGGTATACCTCTCACTCCAACCTGTAACTCAAGCTTTTTGCCAGTGATGAACATGTAGAGTATTCGATTCTTTGGTATATATATTACCACAACAATATTACTTTTCAGATTCTTGTCTTTTACTCCACCCTTTTCAACCTCCATTATTTCGTCTCATCTAGCAACAAATATTTCAAAATAAAAATAAAAAATCCAACAAAAGATATCTCCAAACCAAAACCCAAAAAAAAAAAAAAAGAAAAAAAAATGGCATTGAGCAACAATGTCATCGGAGCCATTAACTTCGTAGCCGTCCTCCTCTCCATCCCGATAATCGGCGCCGGAATCTGGCTCAACTCACAGCCGGACAACTCCTGCGTCAAGATCCTGCAATGGCCGGTCATAATCCTCGGCATCTTGATCCTGGTCGTGGCTCTCGCCGGGTTCGTCGGCGCCTTTTGGAGAATCCCATGGCTGCTCGTGACCTACCTCGTGGCCATGCTGGTCCTCATTGTGTTGCTGGCGTGTTTGGTGGTTTTTGTGTACATGGTGACCATTAGGGGTTCCGGTCACCTCGAGCCGAACCGAGCCTACTTGGAGTATCGGCTTGACGACTTCTCCGGTTGGCTCCAGCGGAGAGTGAGAAGACCCTACAAGTGGGACAGGATCAAGAGTTGCCTTAGCTCGACGAGTACGTGTGCTGAGTTGAACCAGAGTTTTCGCATGGCTCAAGATTTCTTCAATGCTCACATTGGCCCGTTACAGGTAATTAACTAATTAATTAATCACACTTTGATTTTTTTTTTTTTTTTTTTTGTTAGTTTTCTTTTTTTGTTAGTTTTGTTCTTAGTTTTAGGACATATTTTTTTAAATTTTTTTGAATCTGAGAGTGGAGTTGAAGATTTGAACTTTACTCCTCGTGATAAAATTATGTGTAGATTAGGATATGCATATAGCCATATATTTTACTGCAAAATTAATACCCCTGATGATATCTTCATAATAAGTTGTTCAATTTTCAGTTCTATTTGTATTATTTGGATATGATTGTGTTGTTGTTGTTGTTGTTATTATTTGGAGAATTTTTAAGAAAAGGAAAGCAGAATCAGCTTCCTGAAAAAGACTTTTAAAAGAGTAGCGTAATATCTAAAAAGAAAGTTTTGGAGATATATGTATCTTTAATTATTGTGTGATTCTTTTTGAAAAATGTATATATAAATAGACATTTATTCCTTTCACGACTATACATAAATTCTAGCTCATTTTCTTATTTGCTTTTTTTTTTTTTCTTTTGGTTTTCTTTCCCCATTTTGTAGTTTTTTTTCCCTTAAGAAAACTAAAAAATAAAAAATTTTAATTAGTAGAGACATGGTAACTTGTTCGAGTAATTTCCGGAAAACTTTTTGACATTTTAGGTATTTATAAATAGAAAAACAGAAAACCTAGGCCAGGCATAAGACTTTCCCTTTCTGTAAATTATTTCAACTTGTGGACATAAATTTTGTCTAAAATTCAAAAGATATCCATCTCTTTTAGTTTCTTGTCATAGAAACCCTAATGATAAGAACAAATTATTCTTAATTAACCTCCATCTCAAGCTAGGACTTCAATAAAGAATATGGAATCACAATTAACTTGGACAAAAACTAAACCACATAGTTATCATCTTTCCAAAATATTCCCTTTTCTTTATCTTTTCCATTCTTATATCTTTTGCTTTTATTTTTTTTATTTTTTCCCTCTCTTTACAGTCAGGATGTTGCAAACCACCAACCCAATGTGGATACACGTTTGTGAATCCAACATACTGGATAAGCCCCATCAACACCGCGGCCGACATGGATTGCCTTAATTGGAGCAACGACCAGACACAGCTTTGCTTCAGCTGCGACTCCTGCAAAGCCGGTTTACTTGCGAATCTGCGGAAAGAATGGCGACGAGCGAACGTCATTTTGCTTATAACCCTAATTGCCCTGATAGGTGTGTATTTGCTAGGATGTTGTGCCTTTAGGAATGCCAAAACTGAGGATCTATTCCGCCGATACAAGCAAGGTTACACCTAGATCAGAATTCATGTTCAATTCTGATCAGCGATAAAAATGTACTTTCTGATCCATCAGATTTTCATCAATTTCTGTTACATACATGTGTTTTTCTGAATCTAATTTAGTACGATATGATCAGACTTCGAGAAGTCATTTAGTAGATGTTGTAATGTTGGAATTTAATTATCAATATATATGTGGTGGTTGGGATTTTTTTTTTGTTTGCCTCGAGTTTTGTGCATTTTGATTTGCATAATTGGGGTTTTGGTTGTAGAAAAGAGGTGTACGTGGGGGCTTAGATGATAATGTTGAAAACATATATGTGGTAAAGGAGGCCAAGGCAGACGTGATTTGCGGAGGGCACCGAAAGCTGCAGACTGCTTTTTTGAATTAGCTAGCTAGGATCAACAAATTGTGTGGCCTAGTGTGTGTGTGTGTGTGCTTTTTTTTTTTTTTAGCTATGGTGTGGCCTAGTTTACATCGAATCACGGGTGGCTTTGGATGGTGGGGTAATATTTCAGTGAAATTTCGACTTTCAAACTCCTGCGCTCTGTCCCATTTCCCAATTGGGTGATTTCAGTACGATAGAAAATCAAGCCTAGCCACACCTTTTGATGACAATCGTAAAACAAGAATATATATATATATATATATTTTGCAAATAAAAGGCTCCTTTGATGGTCTCATAATCGCCTCAATTTCAATCCTATAGGTTGGATCAATTTTTCTAGGTATGGTAAGGAAGAGATGGGTCATTAACTCAGCATCTTTTAGTCGTCAACTCAGGCCTCATCCAAAACATTATCAACCCAATATTACCATAGTTAAAACTGGAGCGGAGGTTTAACGACAGTTCTACGAGATTCGAATCTGGGTGGATGAAAGAAGAGGCTAAGAATATGTCACCCTCATTTATCAATCCATCCACTTTTATGAGTGTTAAGAATATGTTCTTTTTTATTTAAGAAACAAAGCACAAATGATCTTACAGAAAAAAAAAAAAAAAAACAAAACAAAACAAAACAAAGAAAAAGAGGCAAGCACAAATTATGTAAGACACTATGGCCCTTAAGAAAGATAAATTAAAAAAAAAACACGGGAGGATATATATGATCAGTGTAATAAGGTAAATACTACAAATGTTTAAAGAATAGTATTAGGGACACCAACTTCATTCTAATTTTTTGAATACTAGCTCATGTATCATATTTTCATTAATAAATGAAATCAATTGATGTGATAACAATACTTTAAACATTAACTAATAAAAAAACGATAACTCATATACCACATAGATTAATATTCAAAAATTGGGATTAGAGTTGGTGTCACTTAACATTTTTCTTGTTTAAACTGTCGCATATAAATGTACATACATCACCAAATCTTAACCTCCATTTGGTTGGAGAGAGGGAGAGGATTAGAGGGAAAGAGAACCTGAAATATGATGGAAGAATGAATGAATATATAATTATTTAACTTTTTTCAATTGTCAAATTGTTGGAGGTGAAATCTATAGTGACTGAGTTTGGAGTATTTTGATGAATCGATGGGCTTGAATCAATATATGTGAAAATAATAAAATGCTAAAGAAAAGCAAAATCAAAACAGCTTTTTAGGTTTACAGTTTAGGTTTACCCCTCTCTCTTGTACGGCAAGAGTGTCGTCATCTCGATAGCGCAAGGAGCACCTTTCCATTAAGGAAAATATAGTATTAATTTGTGGTTTTATTTCCATAAGCTAAAATTAACAAATTGCATATTTATAAAATTGTTGAAGTTGATAACATATTTACAATTATTTATAAATATGTTATTTATTTCAACACTTCCGAAACACACAATTTACTTTTTTAAGTATCACTAAATATACTATAATTACCTCTTTGTCACGTTTGTTAATGTACCTGGCCCAAGCTTGTTTTTAAGTTTGAATTTTTAGTGCTTGTGTTGTGTGATTAAAATTAAAAGTAGCTATAGGTAAGAAATTTTTGTACTTCTAGTATTACATGTATAGTTTTTGAACTCAACAAGTAAGATAGTTACTTCACGTTAGTTCATTTTTGTTCTCTTCCGAGAGGAAGCATAATTTTGGGCCCTTTTTTTTTTTTTTTTTTGGGGGTAAATGTCATTCCCTTTTTCTTCAGTAACTGTCTCAGTAACTGTCATCTGTTTGGGTTGTGCCTTAGTTAACATATGTCTTCTCTATTCTGGAATTGCTAGCCCTTTTGCTGAGAATGGCCCAACCACCATGGTTACCGATCCGCAACCGTAACCAACTCGGCGGGTTCAGGCTAATAGAAATTAAATAAGAAAATAATAATAGTAATAAAAGAGAAAAGAACAGCACAAAGATATTTAACGTGAATGTACTTGAGTTCACAGATTAAGAACAATAAATTCAATAGTGATGAGCATTATGAAAGGGCATCCATATTTATACAAGTTTGCAAGTATACATAATTTGGTAAGTTTTCTAATACTAAGAAATCTACTAAAATCAAAACTTATTCTAAATGATTCTAACTACAAATAAATAAATTTCATAATATAAATAATTACATACAAAATAATAACTTTCCCTCCCTATATTAATACTAACTTTCCCTAATATAGGCGGGTTCGATGGTTCTACAGGTCGGTAACGCATGAAACCCGTAACCAACCGGTTGGGTTAAAAAAGGGTCAAATCTGACCCGACCCGACCCGACCCGTTTTTCACCCCTACTTCACAAAAAGAAGATATTTAATGGGCTTACAACAGGCCAGTTAGCAGAGGCTTTCCGGCCCAAGGGAGAGATAGTGTACGGCCCAAGGGAAAGTGAACCATGAAATTCTCTATCTTTGGGTCAAAGGATACAACGTTACATATGTACCAAATTTAATGGATTAATAGCCAAGAGTAGGAGTCCACATTTCTTCTTCTTATTCATGTGAAGAAATAGCGGGATGAGATTTAAGTCGAGAAAATTGTAATATATATATATATATATATTTTTTTTTTTTTACGAAAGCCCCTTTTATATTTTTGTTCTTTTTTGTTTTCTTTTATTAGGTTGATTTTCATTTTCATTTTTAGATTTTTTTTATTGTTTTAGTTTGTAAGAACTTCTACATTTCTTTCTAAGTGCACTTTGATTTTTATTAGGGTAATTTTAGAAGGATTTTGCTTATATGCTTGGCTAAATATGACATGATATTAAATCTAAACATTATACAGTTATACAGAATCTTATAAATTTCAGACCGTCTGTAGATTTTCTTTACCTGGCTGTTTTCTTGGGCCCAACAGTAGTAAGTTCTCTAATTAATAGACTCAATTACTTAATAACCAATCATTAATTAATGAAACATGAGCAGACTGGCCAGCTATTAGGACATATCTTATTCGCTATGGTATCAATATGGAAAATAGAACTAAGTTGCAAAATTAACCACCATATCTCATACCCAAACGTTAGATCCACGTCTCTAACTTAACATGTTGAAATCTAGAGTTCGAATTATCACATCCTGAAAAAATAAAATAATATTAGCTATAGGAATAAGTGTGATGGATATAAGACAATACGATCATTAATACAACAGAGTTAACATTATCATATATAAGCACAACAATTATTGTATATACGCATATATTTATAGTGCGGGATTGAACCTGTACAATCACAGATTCAAGCCTCACCTCATTCTTGTCCTCCATATTATTTGACCTAATGGTTATGAATGACACACTAAATAATATTTACCACCGTAATATATAGCCTAATGTTAACTTCTTATTCCTTAGAAATGTTAAGATCTAGAGTTCGAAGTCAGTCTTACTTCAAAAAATATAAAAATATTGTGTTGTACTTAGGAACAAGTGTGATGGAGATAAGACAGTGTGACCTACAGTAACATTTGTATAAACACTAAACAGTAGTTAGCCCCTAATCAGAAGCACATGGAAATAACGTCGCTTCACGTCCTCCAACAGACAAGTAATTTAAAGCCCTTCAACTGCTTTATGTGATCAGCTTTATAATTAACAAAACTCTCAAATTTTGTTTCCGGATATGATCTCTTATATTTAGAATAATATCACACTTAACCCTTATCCTCGGTTTGACACTCCATCCTAAAACACTTTTTGGACACTTTAAAAAAAAAAATTTCGGCAAATATTTGTGTTTTAACCTACAATCCAAAAGGATCATTATTTTATAACTTTTAAACGTCAATCAATTCGTGGCATTTACTCATTTGGACAGAACGTTGCTTTTTTTTTTTTTTTTTTTTTAAACCTAGCCATAGGGACTTCGAATGTTAAGTCAGAAGCAGATTGGGCTCGTGCCATTTGCAGAGTTTTCTGAGCTCAAAGTAAAATAGGCAGAGGAGGATTCAGGGGCCGAATATCTGATACACACACACACACATATATATATATATATATATATACACACACACACATAAAATAGAAGTAAAGTATGTTAAGAGAAATTAGAATTTGTAGTCCTCTGTATTTTTGTATAATTCATTATGTGTGTATGGTGGTCCCATTTTCCTTTTTGCCACGTGTATAGAAGGTCACTTTTTGCTTTTGTCTTCTTTGTATATAGGTTGATTCATGTCTTTTTGTAATATATACCAAAAATACCAAATATACAAAAAATTCTCCACCCTTTTCTGCAAATCTTCCTCTCTCATCTTCTTTCTTCTTTCCTCTTCTTCTATACTCTAATTTCTAAACTAACTACACAAATTTAGAGGCAGTTTTCATAGAAAAGCAAGAAAAAGGAAAAGGCTGAAACATAGGCAATGTTACAGTTACAAAGATTTTTTCTTGTTTTGAACTTCTAACGATAAAAATAGAGATTGAAACGAGGCATGTTTCAAAATGTTATGTCTAATTAAGATCATGATATAGTAAATATACAAATTTGATAAAACTTAATAGATCTAAAGATTAAAATTATTAAAGAATTACTATTTTTTGTTTCAAGTACACTTGTGATGATTGTATGATAGTTGAGGTCCTACTTGGAGTTTTTGTTTTTATCTGTTTAAGCTTAGAGCATTGCCACATGTAAGAGTCTGCTTTTGGTATAGATCATGTGCTAGTAGCTCATGATTAAGTCTTGATAGCTGTTGAAGGTCTAAAAACATAATTTTCGACGATGTTTTAATAGATCGACTTATCTTATGATTACTAAATTGAGAGACGTGAATACATTGTTGATCTTTTTTTTAAATTAAAATTAATATATTCTTTTTAAGTTTTTAAATTGTAATATATATAGATATATATATTTTTTCAGGCTGGGACAGAAGTTAGGTTCCTAATTAATTATTGTGATGAAAGCCGCAACCTTTTAAACTTTTAATTTGAGCCACTAACGTCACACCTTGTGGAGCGAATATCAATCATGAAGTAATTAAAAATGTGCCGCGTCCACCTATATATTTAATTTAAGCCTATCTTTTAGTGCCCACCATTTTTTTTTTCCTTTTATATATTGTATATCTTATCGCTTACCTTATCAAAATAGTAAATTAGACGAAAAGATGGAAAATTTGATGCACTATAGTTTGTAGGAGTAATGCGTGATAGAGATAGCACAATAGGAGTACTATTAATGCATTACTTATAATATTTCACTGAGTGCAAGTCTATTATCCTGAATTTCTTTTTTCATTGTCTTTTTATTATAAATTATTTTCTCATATCTCAGTTAATAAATTTAAAATTTTGGTAACATAATAAATATTAAATGTAAAAAATATTTTAACACATAAATAAGTTGTACAAAATATATTTTAGAAGGACGAGAAAATGAAATAACAAACTTGAACTGCATTCCCCACATTATCACTTAACCCTAAAAGCACATAATGGAAATGTCGCTTTCTTGATGTCAAGCACTTAAAAGCATTCCTCCTAACATTAGCCCCTTTATAAAACACATTAATCCCCCATAAAATAATCGGGTTTTTTTGTTTTGCTTTTGTTTTTGTATTGTATTGTTTTGTTTTTTGTTTTTAATTAGGGGTGGGGAATTCGAACTTTTTATATCTTGTGATAAAATTAAGTGTGAAATTACTACTAAATTGGAAGCATGTTTAGTTAATTAAACTATAACTTGACGTCGACTTCAAGAACTTATGAACAATATGTTATGGATATCAGAGTTTCGGATTTTGGGGGCAACTTGATAGAGCTAGATAAATTGAGAAATGAATCAATAAAGATCCTGATAAGAAAAGGTCATTATACAGTAATTCAGAAAATACCAAAAAAAAAAAAAAAAAAGGTAGGCGAACAAGATTCGTTTGCTCAGAAACATCCATTCATAAAAATGCGTGGAAGGTGGGCTCTATATTGAGACGCAATTGGGATGAAAAAGCCTGGCGCTGAGCGAAGTTTGGTTTGTGAATGTTTGTGTGGTTATACTTATGGAATTCCACTAGTTGCTTCGCACGCCTGGCTTCTTGTGCGTTTACAAGCCACTTCAAATTCCTACACAACACGCATTTAGTGTTTTTTTTTTTTTTCTTCTTCTGTCGGTACGAGACTTTATGTGTATTTATTTTAAGAATTTAAGAAAAAACCTCTCTAATTTCGAATATGAGACTTATGATTCTGAATCTTCTTTTTCCACACGTTAAACTAATCTCCAACAGGGTCTTGGCTAGAAACAGTAAGCGTTATTAAACAAGCTAAGCTAAATTACCAAAAGGAAGAAGCTAATGAAGCAAATTAAGAATCAGCCCTTTTCAAGGTGGCCCTTACCTCGTTGCAAAACAACAAGAGTTACAAGTCATTTATTGAGATTGAATTTGTTGGGAGAAATATCTGGTTCTAAAGATTAGGACAACTAAGAGTAGCATAGCAGGAACAAAGACAGTTTAATTAACGCTTGACGTGAAAAGTTTTTACAGCTGTTAACAAAATCACTGTTAATTAATAATATGCCGTCAAGAAATGCCTGTGACTTTTATTTAATTAGCATGTGGAACCTTGTCAGGAATTTAGCATGAAACAATTAAATATGATTTTTTAATATATCGTTAATAAATACACTTTTTTAAATAGAAAAGCGCTATTGTTTTCCATTTCTAAACAACAAATAAGTACCCCCAAAAAAAAAAAAATTTAAATCTCCAATTCGGCTCCTTCAACCTAAACTTCTAAACATGTCAACTTTTTATGTTTTCACCGATATTTCGGCTTCCATGAGACTGGCTAATATAAGCCTTCATTAATGTTTTATTTTATTTAGTCGTTTCTGCCTTTTGGTTCTTATAACAATACGTTGTTTTCCTTTTTCTTTTTTTACTCTCATGTATTTTTTTTTCTTCTATTTTTATAGTACATTAAGTTAGGAATCCGATAGAGAATAAGATTTCTAGTGTCAATAAGGAAAGTTAGGTTTATTTCTAGTGGGTGTCAATAAGGAAAGTTAGGTTTATTTCTAGAAAATAAGATTTCTGATAGAGAATAAGATTTCACAATAAGGAAAGTTAGGTTTATTTTATTTATTTTCTTAATTTTACTTGTAGTTTCCCGTTTATATTTGGGGCATTTAGCCTATAAATATATTAGTCAATTCATATGTAAAAGAGATATACAATCAGTTTTTGAATGAAATTTTGAGTTTTACTCTTCTCTCTCTAATTTTTGGTATTCTTTTAAATCAACGAATTTTGATGTCAATTTCTGATATTTTGTGTGAATCAACAGAATTTGAAGGGTTTTATTGACATTCTGTGTGAATCAATATGTTAACTAATATATCCCCTTTATTTTTATTGTTTTGTTTTTCTAACATACGCTTTCGTTACATCAGTTGGTATCAGAGACAGGTTCCTGAACCGATTTGTTGTTGGCGATGCCTCCTCGCTGCCAACCCACCGCCGATGCCGCAACTTTGCCAGCCGAACTTGCCGAAAAGGTTGCAAGCCTATAGCAAAAAGTTGCTACTCTAATACAACAGGCTGTTGCATTGGCCACCACATCTCATTTCGTTTTCGATTCCGAGTCTGATGATGACATTGAGGGAATATTCGATCCAATTTTTGACGAAAGCGGCAATGAAGGATAAGGTAAAAAAATTAATTTTGATTCAATCTTTGATCCAATATATGATGAATATGTTGGAGAAGAGGAAGATCAAATTATCAATTTTTCTTCAACCTTTGATGAAAGTGATGGAGAAGAAGAAGAAGAAGACCAATTTTCTTTTGATCCAATTTTTGAGGAAATTGAACGAAAAGATGAATGTCCAATATTTGATAAAGGTAATGAAGAAAAAGATCTAGTATTCGAATTTATCATGATATTCATTGAAGAAAATTTTCCATCAAAGATTGAGTTAGAATCTAGAGGATCCAATATTGAATTCTAGAGGATCCAATATTGAAGAAAATTTTTCATCCGTTGATTTTCATGAATTCGACAAGCCATTTAGTCCAAAGATGGGTCATTATGAATTCATCATGATTGTTCTTCACAACTATCAATTGAAGCTACTCCAAATTCGAGGATGAATTATCTCCAACCTAGGAGAATGATGAAGCCATATTGGGAAACAAATTAGGTCGAAATTGGAAAACATTTTTTTAGCTCGAAGACAATTATTATAAAAGAAAAGTTAAAAACAAATGCACAATAAGGAAAGTTAGGTTTATTTTATTTATTTTCCTAATTTCACTTGTAGTTTCCCATTTATATTTGGGGCATTTAACCTATAAATATATTAGTCCATTCATACATAAAAGAGAGATACAATCAATTTTTAAATGAAATTTTGAGTTTTTCTATTCTCTCTCCAATTTTCGGTATTCTTTTGAATCAACAAATTTTGATGCAATTTCCGGTATTTTCTGTGAATCAAAGATATTTGAAGGGTTTTTATGACATTCTGTGTGAATTAACAAGTAAACTAATCTATTCCCTTTATTTTTACTATTTTGCTTTTCTAACGTACGCTTTCACTACATCAAGATGCGTTAGCAGTTTCTTAAATCAGTTATTCCTTCTTTCATATTATAATTTGTTTCTATATTTTTCACTAAAATCAATTCAAATTTCTGAATACAAAATGCTAAATTAATTACAAAACAAAAATGGAAAATCCAAGAAACGTTAATGGAGGAGATACTGATTCGCTGCTAATTATGTCCCCTTTATTAAATTTCATTTTCCATGATATGGACAAAGAAAACGTGTACTTATTAGATACGCTAGCAAAGTGTTTTTCCAAATACTAATCATGGCATGAAACAATCTAATTACAAAATTTTGGAAATGTCTTTCCACTGGTGAGCATTCTAATGCCTATATAATATTAATAAACTGATAAAGAAATCAACATGTTTGTGTGCGTGTGTGGGTTAGTAATAAGTTTCCTTTCACTATCTCTCATTTATTAGGCCAAGTTCATATATATATATATATATATATATATATATAAATACGACGTCTTTATAAAATGATATTTGTAACATTTTTTCATGTTGTTGTTCAGTTAATTATAAAATCACATTTTTTAGTTATATATAGTTCTAAATAGTACTGTTATATATTTTAAATAAAAAGTAATATTTAAATTAACTAATGATTTTAATATTTTAAATAAAATATTAAAACTGTCGGACAGATCCGATTATCAAACTTGAGACATTTTCTATATATATATATATATATTCGATTATTTATTTGCTATTGTCCTTATGAGATTAACATAACATATAGTAATATAATAATAAAAATGTAATGTAATATTTATTCAATACAATATAGATGTCCAAAGGGCATTATCTAAATATAAAAAAATTAAATATCGCGAACTATTACTACAGTAATTATCTCATATTACAACTACATCATCAATACTAAGTTGAATAAATATTATGTTATGTCTTTTATTTTAATATATTACCATGTAAGGAGGGTCCATGTATATATCTATATATATATATATATATATATATATACAAAGGTGTTTGTGTGTGTGTGTGTGTGTGTATGAATATACATGCTCATCATCACCACAGTCATGTCAAAGGGTTGCAAAGTCCATAATCAACAACGAAAGCACCTTCCGACGATCAATTGTCTGTGTTGTGGCCCACCGTGGCTAGATATGCTTCCTTATTACACAGTCATTAGGGGGGTCATGGTCTGATATTAAATGGTGGCCACAAATTGCAAGCCCCGTAATAATTTCACTGTTGACAACTTCGTGTCGTGAGAGACGTCTCAACTCAATTGATGATGCACGAATAGACTTTCCTTTCCAGATTTTTTGTTTTTTTGTTTTTTGTTTTGTTTTGTTTTTGTTTTTGTTTTTTTTTTTGGTCAATTTGTGTCCAGTCGTTTTGAGGGATATCATATATTTGACATATTTTTAATTATTTTTAGTCGTTAGACAATAATACTTGAAGGCTTGAAATAATGTCACAGATACAGATGATCATATTAAAAGAGTCCGATCGAGTTTTGATGGTTTTTTAATATGCTGTGTTTGTATTTATCCTTGTGATGTGGTAACTTTAATGTATCAATCAACTTAAAATTATATTATGAAAGAGCACTCCGATTTATCCCTGATTTATTGATGTCAGAAATAATATATTTTATTAATTTATATCCCTCAACTCATATTTCTGACTCATAATAATAAACTTTAAGAATCTTTTAGTTTATAATATATATATATATATATATAAACAACAGCAGTGTCATAAATTACATGAGCATATTCTTATAACCCGATCTCCGAATGTAAGTTTTATTGGCATGGAGTTAAATCGTTTCAATTATAACATTGCCTAAATTATTTTTTGATTATTTTCTTTCAATATTTGCTTAAAATTAACTTGAGCATCAAATTATTATCATCTAATAACAGTCATCAAGGTTTAAGGTTTACCAATTCTAACCTGAATTTGGTATGAAGTTTCAAGATTTTACTTAGCGTCCGTTTGATTCAACGGTTAGAGTTGAAATTTTTAAATTAAAATTCGTTGATTTTTTAAAAATTAATTATATATTTTATTAATTTAAAAAAAATTAAAATTCAAATAAAAAATTTAAGGTGAAATTAAGATACTCAATAAAGGCATTTATTATTACTTGTTCGTTTTGGTACACGCTAGTGACAAGAAAAGTAGTTAACTGCTTACTTTTCTCTGATCCACAGCCACAATCGTTGTCTTTTTATTATTATTATTATTATTATTATTATTACATTTTGACCCCTCAAGGACGGAAAGCTAGAAAAAGACTGAAGTTGGGCAGATGATTTCATCAACAAGCCAGTTTTTGATTTGGGTGGTCAATTTCTGAATAGTGGATATTGACGGCCGTCACCAGCTGTAGCTAATTAATAGTTTATTCGATTTTTTTTTTTTTTTTTTTTGGAGAAATTTTGGGGAATACCCATTTCCAAAGTCTATTTTAAATGTGTGGAAAAAAACAAAAAAAAAATTTTGGAAGAATTTAATCTTCATAAGTTGTCTATTGATTTTGATAAATTATTGGTGATATCGATAAAATGTTGATTAATTTGTTTTTTTAACGTTTATCAATTTTCAGTCATGTGAATTATTTGGGTTGGCAAAATTTTTTTTTTTTTTTTGATTCTCAACTTTAGAAAACAGAATATTTACTAAACATATGTTTTAAAAGGAGTTATTTATTTCTATACACCTTTTTTTTTCTTTTTCTAGTTATAATTTGTGTGAATTGATTTATGATGTAAGGAGGCCGTCCCTGGGATTTTTCTTTTTCTTTTTATGGTTCGCATTTTGGAGTGTAATGATGACGCTTTATAACCCAATTGATTATTTTGTCTTTTAGTGTGGGAGTTTGTACTTAGTTCACTTGATTAGTGTCATGACGATCTTCGTTTGCAAGATTTGTGTCTCAGCGGTATATTTTTCTTTTGGTTACATTAGATTTGTTTCGCAGAGCAGGGGTAGCCCTAGTCTTCGATCAATCCTAATTTTCTATCGATTATAGAGATATTATTAAAAAAGTATTATGTATGTATGAAATTTTACGTGTCTTTTAACTTTTTTATTGTCAAAATTTGATACACACTTTTTTATTATTAAAATTTACTGATAGATCTAATTAGTGTTGAAGGTTAAGTTCCGTTAGATTTTTATGATTGCATCACTTTGATCTTTTGAAGTGTAATTTACCTTTGAAAAAAATAGTTATAGAGGACTTAATTAATAATTAGTGAATTTTCAATTAATAATAATTGTTATTCAATTGTTTAGTTGCTTATCTAATTTGGCTTGTATAAATTAAAAAAAAAAAAAAAAAAGGAAAAAGGATCTCATGGTATGGTGTGTGATAGGAATTTTGGGAAATTGAAAGGAAAATATATTTCCTTTCTGAATTAAAGAGGAAAAAAGTAGGGAGGGGGAGCTGAATGACTGGAATGTTGGACTTATACAATGATACTTTAGTACGTGTGAAATCATTTCATTTCTAGATTTCGTGTCAAAATTGGATATCTATCATAACTCATTCAGAGCTACAAACATATCAATTGGTATCTCAATTTTCTCCTTTCTTTCTTTTTTTTTTTTTTTAAAAAAAAAAAAAAGAAGAAAGAAGAAACAAAAAAACCTCCAATTAAATGGTTATGGCCGAACCAATATCTAACACCCAAGTAGGGTCCTAAATTATAAAGATTCTAATTGCTACGCATTGTCTTTGTTTAACACAACACCGCGACATTTAAAGCGATGCAAGAATCGGAAGCTTTGAGAATGAAGTTTTGGACTTTTTCTTCGAGTTATTAAAATAAAATAAAATAAAATAAAACAGAGAGAGAGGGAGAGAAAATCCCAAGTCCAATACTTGAATGGGGTTACAGAATTACTAGTAAATATCAAAAAAATGAGAAATTCAAATTTCTCACTTTTAACTTCAAAAAATAAATAAAAATATACACACTTTTCAACCATCATTTTCATATATATATATATATATATAAGAAAAATTATTTGTTTTGTTAATGTTATTAATTGAGATTGTACTGTATAAATAGCCATGTCTATTATCTGGAAGTGACTCTTTCTTCCAGACTAGATATATATATATATATATATATATTTCATGTATATGTAACAAAGTGACCCCATTCAGCAGCAGCAGCAGTACTAATAGTGAGAGAGAGAGAAAGAGAGAGAGAGGAATGGGGTTTGCGTCATTGATTTTAACAATGCAATTTGACAATATCTATCTTGAAGCCACTCAGCTATATACACATATGTGTATATGCATATATACACATATATGTATATATATAATACACGTCATTGTGGTTATAGTGGCCAAGCCTCTCTAGCTTATCCTCTATGTCAAGGATAAGTTCTCAACCTGTTGCTTTGGCTGCTTGGCCCACTCGAATCTGGATGAGTAGGATGACCACCTGAGTTTTTTTTTCTTCTTTTCTTTTTTAGCTAATTAAATATAATGGATATAATTGCATGTATAGATTTTCTTATTTTTTAAATTTATTATTATTATTATTATTATTATTATTATTATTATTATTTTCCCTGAGTAAGCATTTGATATGTTGGGTTAGATATTATCGTTCGGTTTAGCGACTCTACAATTATACATATGAGAAGTCCTTCTCCATATCATATTTTATCTACAATTACATTTTATAACTTTATATATTTATATATTTAGTTAAAGTATATAAAATTGTCCTTTTTTGAAGTTTTATATATATATATATGTGTGTATGTATATAATTCTTCAAATGTATATGATTTCATGAGCATTATCATACGGAAGGTGTGTTATTAATTTTTTTTATGAATAATCCGAACAAAGAATAAGGCTTCATTTGAGGTTTGAGTTGAAACTGTAATTTTTTATCTCATTTTTTGTCTTTTTCTAAAAAAAATTTTGTCTTTTTCTGAAAAATCAACAAAAATTTTCAACTCAAACTGTATTTTTTCAACTCAAACTCATTCACTAAACGGATCCTTACTACTTTTAGCAATAAAACAAAAAGAAGAAAAGGAAAACTAATCATAAAAATCACCAAAAGTCCAAATCAAACGATTCAAACAAAATCACCAAACAGATAAGAATTAAAGAATAAAAAAAAGGAGTTTTTCTTTCTTTTTTTTTTTAAATAAATGTTTTTTACATTAATGCATCCTGAATTTATCATTCAATAGTAATTTATACCCTCAATTTTTATTTTGAGGATTTGCATCCTAAATTAAAAAATTATTGCAATCCACAACAAATTAAAAACGGATATCAACTAAGCAACAGAGCTAAGCAAATTAGGCGTACATGAGCGAACTAAAAGGGCATAGGACATCATTTTCTCTAATAACGCTCACAGCTCATTGCCTTTGGCGAGGGAATGCAAACAAGAAGGATGCCTATTTTCCCTTCAACTTCCACACACTTTCTCCTCGGAGGATGTTTACAACGACAAAACATGATATTTAGGGTCCGTTTGGTAAATGAATTTGAGTTGAAAATTTTAAGTTTGAGTTGAAAATTTTTGTTCACTTTTCAGAAAAGACAAAAATTTTTTCAGAAAAAGACGAAAACTGAGATGAAAATTTTGAGTTTGAACTTATTCATCAAACACACCCCTAATATTTGGTAAACTTCACATATTATATATATATATATATATATATATATATATATATACACACACTATTTGAAGGAGATGTTCTTGAAGAAGCTTAAACCGATGAATAAAATCAACGTTTTCAAGGAAATGCAAATTAACAACCGCCTATATTGATTTCTTGGACAATATGCAAATTTCAAGAACGAAAAAGAAAATACAAATTCAAACCTAAATTAATTAGTGCAAATGGGGGTGCAGAATTTCATTAAAAATAATAATAATAATAATAATAATAGTATAGGGAATGAAAAATCAAACGAGTAAGCGCCACGGTGCTATAAAATTAAACTTCAGAACACTGACTAATTAAAATGTGATATTGTACTAGTTTTGACTTTCTTTTTCTTTTTCTTTTCTTTTTTTCTTTATAAGGGTGCTGTTGGAATATTAGATGAAACTCATCAACCACCCACCCTTAGAGAACAATATTAGTTTAATAGATATTTATCTTTTTTTGTTTTTTTGTTTTTTTGTTTTTTTTTTTTGGAATGGAAATGCAACGCAAAGATTTGTCTTTACAATGTAAACAATTAATACACCTATGAGAAGAAATTGATAATACAATAGATTCCCTCCTTATAGGGATTTTCAAATGCAATACTAAATAAAACAGATGCAACAAATCATCTAAGAAAAATATAACATAACACATGATAAATCTTATAGTTCCTTTACGAGGTAATTATACAGAGAAATTATTATTTTTACTAATAATACAAATATTTCAGAATTATCATATATTAAGTTTTTTTTTATTGTTATTGCATTTTTCATGATGTAACAGGCGTTCTATTTTACGTTAGAGGGCCTCTCAAAAATAATAATAATAATAACAAAAATTTGCTGTGGAAACATAAATCTTTTTTCTTCCTTCCTCAATCGGATACTATGATCGCCGACTAATCAATATTGTTTCTTTTTTAAAAAAGTTCATAAGAGCATATATATAAACATAGAAAATTCTTACCTCTTGACGTCATCACAAGCAGTGGCCAAGCAAGCAGTGGCCAAGCAATCAACATAGGTGATATCTAGAAGAGCCGTACTATATATATATATTTTTTTTTTTCTGAAACAGCTTTTTACAATAAAATATATTTGTCATAACATGTTATTAATGATGATATTAGATGTGATCAAATTAATCCCATCACATAAGAGTAATAGAATCAGATACATCTTATATAAACAAAATCTTATCAAAAGAGTATTTTTTCATACCCTTTCATGAAATTGTCATAGTTTTTTTTTAATTCATATTTATTAATAAAAAGTATTATGAATAAACTCTCATATAAATATAAATTATAATATATACAATCAAATAAATTTTTTAATATTTATAAATCTACTAAAATCAAAACTTACTTTAAATTATAATAAATATAAATAAATTTAAAATTCTTAATAAAAATAATTATATATAAAATTTTAACTTTAATTAAGGTTAATACTGACTTTTCTAATATTTATATATAGAATGGACATTTTGGCACCGTTGGTGGTTTAACACCAAGATGACCTAATCAAAGCAGAGTAGTGGGGTACAGTGAGGACCCACAGATGAAGGATGCGAGAAGAGGACCATCAGCATGGTATGGGCATGATGGAGGGCTTCTCCTCTTTAGCCATCATCAAAATACAGTAAGTATACAAATACATACATACAAATATATATATATATATATATATATATATACACACACACAAATATACAAATGATATATGTGACATCATAGCTTAGGCAACAACTTGATTAATGGTGGACCTACCATTCACTTATTAAAATACAAATGTAATATATTGATCCGTCTTCGTAGGGGCAAGTGAAGGGTGACGGTCTAAAACGCTTGGCATTATTGATAATGAAAGCCCTTTTCATTAATAAATAAGAAGACATATATATTAGAATAATACAAAGTTGAGGGAACATTATTAATTTTTGGGGAGATGGGAAAAGAAGAGTGTGATGGGCATGGCATCAAAAAGAAAGTAAAGCTCTAATCAAGTCAAGGCAAAGTAGATGGTGGAGTGAGATATCCACAAATAGATACAAGCCACTCTTTTTTTTTTTTTTTTTTTTTCTTTTTTTCTTTTCATTTTTTCTTTTTCCTCATAGTAATCCTGTTTATGTGTTCCTACTTGGCCACCACCAACCACAGTGAAAATAATCATAAATATTTTGCATACTTATTCTATTCCAATTAGCACCATCTTTTTTTTTTTTACTTAATAATTGATTTCTTCCTAAGAAATAGAAGAGGTTTTCTCCTCGTTTGCAAAATGGTCCTTTTTGTTGATCATTATTATAAAAGTTTAATATTAAATGTAAATGAATCACACATATTAATGACAATTAAGAAAAAAATTATATAATTCAACTTACATATGTCATACACGTGATTTATTTTATCCAATTTTTAACCTTTGAAATTAGTAAAAATGACCATTTTACATCCTTTTAAAGAATTTAAGGATTTTTTAGTCACACAAAAAAAAAAAATGATGGGGACCAAATCACAATTTCGTATAAAATTTAAGAACAAAACGAGCAATTTACTCTAAATAAAATTAAGCATTAGTATTGGCAAGGTCACTAATCCCTTTTGACATATTCTTTCCCCGCACAATTGCAATAAGCATTTTTCCTCTTACATGAGGAAAGAGAACAAACATCGACAGTGCTCTCGTATATATATTTCCTCTTTGGTATAACATGATCATAGAGAGCACGCTGGTATGCCTCAATGTACGTGTCTCCAATATATATATAAAAGATTCCAAAAGACCTATTTTTAATAAAAGAGAGAAAAAGATTATAGGGATTGAGGATGACACACTCAGATAATCTTAAAAAATATTGGCTTCTATTGTGTGATAATTTATATTAAGAAAGTATATATACCTTTTATCAAATAGATTGTTCATATATATCGACTACTATAATCGAAAGATTCGAATCTAAGTTTTTGATTAAAAGAATGAACTGTCTAATCATCCCATCTAGTTTCTTGGTGGTGAATTCCGAAAGACTTTAATCACCAAGATATCTTCCTTTTTGGCCGTGGGTGAAAGGAAAAGCAGAGAGAAGGCAAATTAAGAAAGCAAAAATGAGCACGCAAGTGATACACCATCGCAAGACTTTTATCAGAAAATTTATTAAAATATTTATAATAAAAAGATTTAAATCTTCATCTTTAACTCTTTTTGCTGCTAAAATTGTACGTGTAAATCTTTAACGTCGTTATGATCACGCAAAACGGAAATATATGTTAAAAGTATTATTAGAAGCTGAAGAATAAGTAAAGTATATGAAGTACAAAATTAATAACGACAAAGGGGAAAATAATGACACTACATGGAGAAATTTTTTTTTTTTTTTTTTTTTTTTTTTTTTTTTTTAACTATGAAGGTTCATTTTAACAAACTTTGTATAAATAAGATGGAATCGAATAACAATCTTCTCAAAACTCCATTCCATCCAAATCTCGATGCTACCAGATCAAACGGTCTTGGACACTTTTGTTAACTTTTAGTGTCAATTCTTTTAATTTTTAATTTTTAAGGGTTTGAAGCCAAATACAGACATTATTACAAGCCAATAAATTAATGATTTGGTATCGTATGCTTATTCATTATAGTGCTTAAGCTATCAACTTTAGATAGTTTGATTTGTAGGTTGCCTACCAAAAGTTTAAAGATTCTAATTTGTTCTGATAATTATACAAGGGTAGCTAGTAATAGGGTTTTTTATTTTTTATTTTAAAGCAGAATCCTTATAGAAGACAATCTTGATATTTTTAAAATATAATACTGGCTAAAGGATTATTTTTTAAAAATAAATCCTCAAAATACATATAACTATGAATAACTATATATGAAAATTTTCATATGTATATATTTGAGAGGCTATAGCTTGCATTATTTTGCGAGGGGAATGTTTTTGTGTGTGTGTCCATATATATATATATATATATATATATATATTTATATATGCCTAATGGAAATGTCAATTTTAGGAATTCATTCTTGTTCCTCATAATTGGCGTCATATATATAGTATATATATAATGACGACAACAACTTTATTTAATTGAATTAAATATTACTAATATAGACATTTTAAGAATATCATTATCGATATAACAACAATATATATATATATATATATATATATATAACGATAAACAAATAAAATAGTCACATCATTGCTAGCTGCTTCTTAAGAAAAGACAAAATCAAAGAAACTAGTTTTTGCCTCTCCTTCAAAATATAATCCGCCGCAGATGTAGGTTTTTGTGATACTACTAGCAATTTATTTATTTTTAAAAATTTTTTTTTTTTCAAAGATCAGTGCCTACAAAACTCACAAAAAATCAAAAATTCAAATATTAACTTTGGTTTGCGGGATAGGAACTAAAGAGTGTATTTATTCACCCAACGGATTGATGAGAATATACCACCCTTCATGTTGTCATCCTTAACCCCAGCAAGATTTCCAGCATTCGTTTCTTATTTCTTAGTTACTTTCATAATCACTTACTAGTAAATGTACCATATATATCTATAGTATTTAATTATACATCTCCTAATAAAACAACTTTTATTATATTTAGATTGGTTAGATTTGTCTATTTGGTGGAGGAGTAAAAGTTCAACCCTCCATCTGAATCATAAATTTGAACAGTAAATTTAAATTAAAAAATTCAAAATTTTAATTTAAAAAAAACACTAAAGGGATGACTTTTTTTTTAATTTATTTTTGAACAACTCTAATTGTTAAAAATCTTACACGAAAAAATTAGAACACTAACCAAATGTTCACCAACTGTAATATCTGTTTGTAATTCACCTTCATATAAAGTATCGTTTTTTTTTTTTTTAATATGGAAATTAAGATGGAATCCGCAATCTCTTTCAACAGCCTCACTCCGTCCTACTCACATAAATATTCATTGTCATTTAATCTGAAACTACCACTAGAATATATATACAATCACTAAATCAAAATGATTTTCGGTTGTCTAATTATCAGTAGGATCTTCAACTCTTGTCCTCGTTTATATTTAATCAACTTTTGGTCTTGTATAAAAGCTGTCATTGACATTTTATTATAAAATATTATTTGCTCAATTGATCGATTAGATTAATCACTTTATCAACTCTAATATTATGATAAATATAAATATAATGAGATACTCAAAATATGACTTTTTATCTAATTTTTTTCTTATCTCACCGTAATACATATAAAAGAAAACAAGTTAAAAAACTTCATTAAGCTTTTTTTAATTAGCAAAATATTATTAAACTTAACTGGTTATAATCTAACATTTTTTTCAATTTAAGTATAGGAAGTTATGAATTCTTAATGTTATAATATGATGTAAAATTATTATTGGATTATAAATAATTTTAAAATATTATTATTTTATCTCGTTGTTATGTAGGACCCGTCAAGCGCAACGCAACTCCATTTGGGAAGTGAGGTGTACAGGAATGTTCCAGCCTCGCACAACTCTAACACGTGGCAACAATCAGTGACTCATTAAACTCTGTGCACAACGATTACTCACCAAAGTGCACGGCATTCTGTGAGACGCGTGGTCATCTACTTGTTGGCTGATGAGGTATTTATTTTTGTTTTATTTGTACTAATAAAATAAATATTTAATAAATGAAAGAGACCGCAAGCCAAAGGAAGGGTAAACGTGTCGTGTTTTTTTTTTTTTTTTTTTGGAATAGTTCTTTTTTTTTTCCCCCTACTTTTTAAAAAATGATCAACTTTACTTTACTTTTTTTTTATTCAATAATATTAGTTTATCAAACCAGAGACATTTGATTATCAAGTCATTTACGAATAAGCTCAATATCCTTAGGCTTTGTTTGGTAATAAAATTTAACTCAAACTAAACTGTATTTTTTCATCTCGATTTTTATCTTTTTCTGAACGGTTAACAAAATTTATAACTACTTTTTAAAAAGTCAACTCAACTTAAACTTAAAAATTTCATCTCAACTCAAACTCAACTAATTCACCAAACGGACCCTTAGACTACCACCTTAACGGTAAGTTATAATAAAGGATGTTTATACAACATAAAATTATCAAGATAGCAAAATATTTGTATTATTTATATTTTACAAAAAAAAAAAAAAAAAGAACAACAAAATTTATATCATTGAAAGAATTACTACATAATTTTGTAGCATAAAATGTGATAATAAATTATGATAATTTCTATGTAATTACACTATTTTCAAAATGTAATTTTTTGTTAAAAATAAAGTATTTTATTTCACTTTTATAAAAGATGTCAAAGTAGAGTTACTCATATAGTATAGTTGTCCAATGGTTAAGTTTCAATAGGCCTATTCTATCCAAAAATAAATAAAATAAAATAAATTTGAAAAAAAGTTTCAATAGGCCTATTGCTTCTTTTCACAAGAATCCCAACTTGATGTTTACTTTTATCTAATTTTTTGTGTGTTTTGTATTGACTAACCACGACAGCAAAACACACGGCTGAATACTTGGCGCTAATGCAGAGAGAGAGAGAGATATATATATATATATATATATTTATAGCAGACTTGGAAAGGCAAAACACAAGGTCAAAAACTTATGGTAAAAAATTTTGCCGGGAAATAGGCAAATGTGACAAGGTATAGATATATATAGATATATATGTATGTATACGTGTGTATGAAAGAGTATATGTGTGTGTATGAAAGGAACATAAAGTGGGACGCAAAGTAAACAAATAAACAAACAAATAGATAACTAAAACATACCATTGCAGCTGAAGGCACGTGTAAAACAAGATGTTCACTACCACACGCATGTACACTTAAAACAGTCTGCACCTATAAATCCAAAAAGGTAGGTCAGAGAATAAAAGCTTATATTCTAACACGTGGACGGTAAGTATGTGCCGATAAAAAAATGTGCATCTTTTTCACTTTCTTTCCATCTTACAGAATTATCGAAGATAATTTTTACCATAAGACGTTTTATTTTACCGTTAGTAGTAATTATTGTATTGATATTCGATTTATTTTTTAGGATTTGATGTATAATTGAAATAATTTTGTGTTTTGTACAATAAATTTTTAACGTCAGTACTTAAAAATCAAACTGATCAATAATATAAAATTAGAAGTCGTATTTTATAAAAATCCTTTCAAACTGAAATCAATTATAGATGTTGAGAATATGTACATATATATATTCTCTTTTCCTTCATAAGAAACTGAAAAATTAAATTAAGAAAATTCTGTCTTAAATTATGAGACAAAATGACCTCATGTTTGGTTATATTTTTTTTTTTCCCCCTTTTCAAATGAAAGTTTGGTTAGATGTTAACCAAATCGACCAAAATCCCACCGTACTCTCGACTCTCTCCTCCCTAAAAGACTCCTTTTCGATAGGATAGTTCCTGTGGGATATGGATCTAGATCTAGATTCATGTTTTATGTCCTTTTTTTTTTCTTTTCTTTTCTAGTATTATTATAAGTTTTCTTATTGAGCTGTAGTTTTTAAAGGTTAGATTGGAAGATTCTAGATGAACAATGATTAACATAAATAGACCATGGTGGTGTTATGATGGTAATAAGATTTTATTTGGAATCTTTATTTTTATTAGGTTAAAGATTCGAATCATGTTAGTCTATCTCTTCTAATAGAGATTATGAAGATGTTTGGTGTAAACATTTAAATCATAAATTACAATTTAATTTTTGTTTTTTTTTTTCCTGAAAAGTCAACCTTAGTTTCAATATTCATACAGTTTTGTAACTCAAATTTTAAAAGTTCATAACTTTACATATGCAGGTCCAATAAGATATTTTTTATTTAAATTGCATAGAATTTCAATACGAATAAAACAAACTTCATATTAATATATATATATATATATATATATTTTTTTTTTCCAAACACATTTAAGTTTTTTCACTTTTTAATTCGTGCAATGCAAACACTTCACCAAACACACCATTTAATTCAAACCCAAATACTACAATCCAAACATTAACACCAAACACATGCTATGTTTGATTTTAGTCATTGACCTACCATCCTACTTATGTTTCCAATAAATTTTTACAATGACATTGGATTGAACATGAGAATACTGCTGATTCTTTTTTATTCACAAAAAAACACTTTAACCTTACATTTTAAATATATATTTTTAGATAATAACACTTTAACAATTTATTTATACAAATAAATTATTTGTTGAACTATTGTTACTATTAGATATGATATCCAAAATCATAGTAAATTTTTCTTAGGGGGTGTTTGATGTGTAAGTTTGAGTTAAGATTTGTAAGTTTAAATAGTGATTTTGATTGACTTTTTCAGAAAAAATAAAAAACTTTTGAGAAAAAAAATAAAAATTGAGTTGATGGTGATAAATTTAAACTAATCACCGAAACACCCTGCATTATATTCAGAAAAGAAAATGATAATTAAACTGACAACTCACGGGTCAAATCAAACCATCATTAACTTTACAAAAAATAAAAATAAATAAAGAAAAAAAAACAAATAGAGAGTCCATCTGTACTAGACCCTCTGCCCAAAAAAAAAAAAAAAAGGAAAAGAGAAAATCCTTTTTAACTTTTTTTTTTATTTTTAAATTTCATTAAAGAAGATAAAAAAGAAAGAAGTACAAAAAGAAAGGCGTGTATACATTTTCCACATTGCAGTTGTCGATTTCTTGCCGGTTGAGAAACCAAAGAGTTGGTGTTAACTGTTCATATATTAGCTCAAAATAAATGTGTCCATGCAATTAAAATTATAATATGATGTTTTTATTGCACGTGCTTTGTGTGCCCATAAAATGTTGGCTCTCTTTCCAATTGCCCAAAAATTATGTACAAGTTGGTATTACTTATAGTTAAACCCAATTTCAGAAAGCAAAAAGAGTTTTTATTTTTATTTTTGTTGTGACTCTCACTTATTAAAAAAGAAATGAAGATTTTCAGTTCCCTATTTAAGATCTCGTAATCAAATCCCTTCTTTCTTCACTTGTTGAGCGGGGTAACAAATGATAAGCAAATAATTTTTACATTCTAGACTATGTATCTGGTGTTCTTATTTAGTAAACACAGTTTACGCAGAAGCTAGTGTTCTTCCCAACAACAATGTCGTATTACTTTAGAAAAAAAAAAGAGGGGGTGGTGGGGGTGTGGCGGTGGGGAAAGTTTTTTGTTTTTTGTTTTGTTTTGTTTTGTTTTTTTTTTTTTGCTTTTTGTCGATTCTAACTGCAACACTATCATGCTATTTATTGAAGAATTAGTCAAATGTTAATTAGAGACGACACTCACTTTTCAACTTGAAAGAAAAATTTAGTTGGCTCTTCAACTATCTCAAAAGATAAATGAAAACTTAAAAAAAAAAAAAAATTTGTTTAGACCCCTAATTTATTGTGGAAATTGAACCAAAATATTTGTAAACAAACTATTTATTTATTTTAAAAAATGTGGTTACCAATATTTGCAGATTTTAAAATGTCGAAAACCGAGTGATGTCTGTCAGGTTTTTATCTTTTTTTTTTTAGGTTCATTAGGGTTTTTATTGATTAGAACTTCTAGTTATATTGATTGGAATCTTATATCGTTATTTCCCTCTCAATAAATAATTTTTTTTCCACAAGGAATCGTAATGTCTTTCTATGGAATCGTTTTCAACAATTTTATGTTGTGAATATGTCCTTTTTTTTTTTTTTTTTGTCTTCTTCTTTTCTTTTTTAAACCTTTCTTTTTTAAAATTCCAAAGTTTTTGAAAATCTATACCTCAAATTGTCTGTTTTGACAAATAATTTCCTGAATTTTTAAGTTTAGTAATTATTTCCTCATGGTATCAAACCATTGTAAAACGATCAGAGCAAAAAAAAAAAAAAAAAGAATATTTGTAAACAAACTATTTATTTATTTTAAAAAATGTGGGTGCCAATATTTGCACGTTTTGAAATTTTCTAACTTTTTTGTGTTGTGAATATGTCCTTTTTTTTTTTTTTTTTTGTCTTCTTCTTCTTCTTCTTTTTTTTTTTTTTTTTAAAACCTTTCCTTCTGAAGTAATGAGGATAAAATTCCAAAGTTTTTGAAAATCTATACCTCAAATTGTCTGTTTTGACAAATAATTATCTGAATTTTTAAGTTTAGTAATTATCTCCTCATACTATCAAACAATTATAAAACAATCAGTGCAAAATAAAAAAATTAAAAAAAAAAACATTATAATATGATCCAAGTTACTAATTCCATTTTTAATCAATAACAGAAACGTCAATACACACTTCATGTTTTTTGACATTTTACTTCGTAAACTTTTTCAGATTTGATAAATTATTCATGAACTTTTAATTTAAATGTAATCAATTTTAAAGACATTATAAACTTTTAGAATACAATCTACACGTTTAAAAGGTCAATTATTAAGGACTAAAAAATTCAGGAGATAATTATTGAAAGCACAAAAAGTTAGAGAGTAATAGTGCCAATAACCCAAAATTCCAATTCAATAAAAATTTCACGAGAAAAAGCTCCTCCCCAGATGAGCCGAAATCAGATGGAAATCATCAGCGCCGTAGAACATAATCCTACGGCTGGAGATGAGTCCCAATCTGGGCCCCAGTTCGAGTATGAAATGAAAAACCCACTTGCAAAGAAACCCACTTTCTGAAATTCTGACGCCGATTTTATTTATTTATTTATTTTTATTTCTACAAAAAGAGGGGATTAAAATCGTGTGAGTTGAGGGCGGCTGACCTACTTTTAAATTCCGAGTCTCGAGAAGGCCGACTTTTCCAACTACCAATGGGAACACGCCACGTAGCCATACCGCGACACACCAGTCTTGACCATCTCACACGAGACGGCCGCCACGGGACCCACCAAAGCGGAGTTCCACGTGCCTCAGTAAAAAAAAAAACTTCCACATTTGGAAACAAAAATTACACCAAGCATACGTACGTACATATACATATGTATACATATATAGATACGTATATATTTATGTATGAACAGACATAAATACATACAAACTATAAAATCTCTTATTACATTTTTTCCATATAGACATTCCCCTATTTCCAAAGGAGTGATGATATTGTCTTTTATATCCCTATCTCTCTAACAAAGAAAATAAAAAAACCCAAAAATATTTACATTTTCATCTTAACCCCAAAACTTATGTATATTGTTCCAAAACTAGTAAAAAAAGACTTAAAAAAGTAACAAAAAACTTACTATTATTTTTTTTTTTAATTTTTTCAGTTCAGTCCTCTTTTTACTCCACACCACTTGGTCTTGGACTGTCCTTCACATATATATCCTTTTTATTAAATATATATATATTCCCTAAAAACTTTCCCATCATATCTTATGAACTTTCTATCGGCTTCTATGTACACAATGCTAGAGAGTTTTTCTCCAACACCGGCCTTTGGAAGAGAAAAGCTCAGGGCATTGGAGGGAATGTTGGTGGCGGCGGCGGTGGCGGGGGCATTATGGAAACTAATTTAGTATAAGCGGGGCAAAAGAGCAATTAACTAGAAATATAAGGACTGACACTAGTACTACTAGTATTCTATGATTAGTCCTCCCATTGGGGCCCGGTGAGGAATTCCCTTTCTTCGCTTGGCCGTTCTGTAATTAACAGAAGTTGGTGGTGGCGTTGAAGGCGAGAAGCTTTGCACCTTGCTATTGCTGTTGTTGCTCTTCGATCTCCCATGGCTGCTGCTGCTGCTGTACGAGTCCTCCTCCGAATCCGACGCCATTACCGCCATTTGCTTCTTCTTCTTCTGGAAATTCTTCGATGTTCCCACAATCTGCAATCGCAATAAAACATCCCCAATTGTTATTTACCGATTACGGACCAGTTTGCCATTGCTGTGCTGTTTAAAAATAAATAAATAAAAATAATACGAATAATCATAATTAGACCCCCAAAATGTCTAGAGGGGGGGGGGGGGGGGGAAATGAATTTTTAAGGCGTAACTGGTGATGGGGTAGGAAAAATCGACAGACCCGGAAGCTAAATTGTGTGAAATTCAACAATGATGACTTGTTTGGCTGCCGGGAAAATGCCGGGGGTAAAGGTAAGGAAAGTGAAAGTAAAGGAATTTTCAAAAGTTCTACATTTCTAACTACCAAAATGACTGACAACAAGAGGACAGAAAGTCAACTCGTTTATACCCAACCAAGCGATCAACATTTAGGTCGAGCTGATTGGTTTGATTGCTTGGAGAGACGAACGAAAACAAGAGAGAGAGAGAGAGAGAGAGAGAGAGAGAGAGAGAGGGAAAAGCAAAAAAAGCAAAAGCAAAAACAAATAACTTTTTTTTCCTGGTCATTTTCCTGCGGTTTCTCGAGGACCAAACAGAGAAAGCAATTGAGATGCATTGTAAATACACACACACATATATATACCTTGCAGCCGAGAGAGCAGAAGCGGAAGGAGTCAAGGAGGCTGCGCTCGCATACTTCGCAGGTGTTGGTGACGCCTTTTCCGGGCCTCGGTTGAGGACGTTCGTTCAAGAACACAACTCTGGCGCTGTTGATAATGTAGGTCTGGACTCCACTGATGTCCAACACTTTCTGTATCTCCGAAACCCGAATCACATCATGGTATGACGACCTCCTTATCTGTCAACAAGGACAACCAAACAAAACATAACAACAAAAATAAAAATCAGAAAAAAAATAAATTAAAAATAAAAACCGATGTTTATTGTGATGATCAAGCCGTTAAAATGCAAGAAAAATGTGACCATAAAAGGCTGAATTTTTATTGGAATGAACAATTTGGGTGAATTTTTGAGAATCTAGGAAATTAAAAAAAAAAAAAAAAAAAAAACAAGGCATTTGTTCAAAAGAAGAATAAAAGTAACCTTTTTATCCCCTTCATAATCGAGATTGAAAAAACGAAAAAGATGAAACAAAAAAGCTCAAAATCAGTGGATTCGCTGGGTACCCCAAAAGTAATTTGACTGAAGAAACAGAGAAGAACTCAAAAGGGCAAAAAATGTTTCGGAAAAGAAAATGAACAAAACAAAACAAAACCCAAATCGAAAGATTGAAATCAATCAAGAATCGAAGGAAAAGAAATGAAGGGAAAAAAAAAAACCTGAATATAGCGATGGTCTTTGTGGTAAGAGAGGCAGAGAGAGCAGAGAGCGCCGTTCATGCAATCCAAGCAGTACATATTGCATTCGCTCTTGTGAGAATCGGCGTGCAACTTGCATTGCACGAAGAAGCTCTCTTTCAGCAGAGGCTTCAGCCATGGCGGCCACCTGCCGTTGTTCTCCTCCTCCTCTGGACCCTGCGCCCAAAAACAGAGCAAAAAAAGAAAAAACCACAAAACAGAGTCAAAAAACCAAAACCCACAAACCAAATTCAATTAAAAGATTGAAAAGAAAAAAAAAAAACAAATGAGAAGGAAAAAAAAAACGAAATAAAAATATTGAATTACCATGATTCTTCTGCTCTTGGGCTTGATTTCGCGGACGGTGGTGTCTTGGTTCTCGATCGCCAGCTTGAAAATTTGATTGCAATACAATGCTTTAGCTAGAGAGGGGAGGAAAAGGAGAAAAGGAGTGTGCTTTTTCGTTTTAGAGAGAGAGAGAGAGTGAGGATTCTAGAGAGGGAGAGAGAGAGAGAGAGGTGTTTAGGTTTATTGGAAGAGTGGAGGCGGTGAAGGGAGATTATGGGTTCTTGTAGGGAGTGGTAGATGGCGTTAAGAGAGAGAGGAGAGAGAGAGAGTTTTTTTTTTTTTTTTTTTTTTTTATAGGTTTTTTCTTTAATTTTTTATTTTTTAGGGAGAAAGAGAAGGTCGTTCTTATCCGCACAAAGTCCACAACCGAACCTAGTTCCGAACCCAAACCAAGGATAGATGCGTTGGGTGCAAGGAACCCACCTCCTTCTTTCCTTTTTATTTCCTTTCATTTTCATGCTCTTCTTTGGTCTTATCAAATTTTCTTTATTTTTTTTTAATTTTTAATTTCGGCAGGGGTGATATTTATTATTAAAAAATTGAACCTCCTTTCCTTGTCCTTCACTATTAGTGATCAACTCAAATTTTTATTAAATAATTAAAGACACAATAGTGATTTGGGCAATTACCTATTCCATAATCAATTAAACAATTTAATGAGATACCCTTCCTTGTTATGTGCTCCCTAATTTCTTTTTTATTATTGTATCATGTAGAGGGTGATGACATCACATGTTTCTTCTTTGCCTTTTTCTTTTCTTTTTTTGAGATGTTCATTATTATACTCTCTTGTCTTAATCAAAGTTGCTAATCCTATGGGTTCCTTGATACAATTTTCTTCTAATTGAAATTCATATGGTTTTTGCCATATTCTCTACACACATATTACCAAAATTATATAGTTTGATTATTTTACTTTTTGCACAAGAAAAATGTTGACAAAAGTTAAAAGACGAATAAATAAAATAAAAACATAAACAAGCCACCATATAACAAGATTCAATTTTTGGGAGAATTTTGTCCCAAAAGGGCCATTTCAACATCAACAAGGCAGTGTCCCAAGTAATGCAACTTAAATTCGATCCTTCGGAGTACATTTCCTCTTTCCCTTTATCTAGAAACTTTTATTTTATTTTATTTTTTTTAATAAAGTACATTTACCTCTAAATAGACACCCAAATGATAACGAGTCCACAGTTTTCTTCATAGTTCAAATTTTACATGCCAAAGCCCTAGTAAAAAACAAATTAGAAATCCTCTCTTTGGTATCTTTATTTTGTGATTAGAGTTCAAGGTTAAGAAATGATAATAATAATAATAATACTAAATTAAAATTTTGTTGCACAAAGTTTGAATTTGGTGGTGACCAAATGGAAGGGCAACCTAATTCATTAGTGAATAGAGTGGAGGCATATAGACTTGGGCAGTTTGGGACAAGTTTATGTCATTAATGGCTTTAATCATGTTATATTTGGTTTTGGTCGGCCAGCCCTTGAATAATAATGAGCATGATAATCTCTCACGCATAGGAAGAATCATCTAATCAACAGAATAAGTTCCTATTTATAGAAAAGGAAAGGATACAAATATCTGTTTCTGTATTTTTTTTTTTTTTTAAATTTTGTGGCCAAGGAAAAAGGGGTTTTTCAGATTGAGGGTTACATTGATATTATTATATATTCTTTGCAAAATTATATTAATATGTGTGTGCATATATACACACACGACGCAAGGATCTTCTTATTCAGTCCTTATTATTGGATAATCATTTTCAATTTGAGTTTTTACATTTATATGCAATATGTCTCGGATTGCTAGTGAAACATTCAAATAATTTCATAATAGTTAAACTCAAATCATAATCCAAATTTTCACTTTTTAGAAATCTTAACACATAAATTTATTTTTTTCCCTTTACACTCTTTAATGGTTACGTACTTCAACAAGATTATCCAAACATATACATTTGGATTCATACATTTAATTTGATAATAATATTTTAAAAAATTTAAATGCAATCTATGATACAAAACAGACCATTAGTATCTGTGGACTCTAAGGAATACCTAAATCTATATACCAATCAATCATCCTCATTTTGTATCTTGCACTCCCCTTCCATGAATTCTTAAATTTTCACATGAATCTTTTTCTCAATAAAAATAGGTGTTATATATTGATTAATAGGCAAAAACAACTATTGCACTTGTTAATCACAAAGAAAGAGAATTCTACGATATATATATATATATATATATAATACTTAACTGATTGATTATATTTAACCTTTATATAATAACACATATTATACACGTATGAAAAAGACTTGTTTTAGAACCAACTATATAATGACCCGTATTGCAAATTTCCATCAATCATTATTGTCTTTTGTGCAAAAGGAGAAGAAAATAAACAACTTTTCAAGGTGATCAATGACTAAATGGAAGACCAACATCACTCTTAGTGCTCCTATACCCAAGTGGTATACTGAATAATTTATAAGCGATTCTCTTATCCCATACTATTAGGATAAGCCTCCTTATTTTTCCTTCCTTAGTTTTATTTGACATGTATTTTTCATCAGTATTTGTTCATGTTCAATCCTCGGAGGGAAAAAAATTGCTATTACTAAAGAATTTTACACTGTGCATGATTGTGAAAATTTTATTTTATAAATTTTTAAATTTAAGTGGTATGGGGAACTCTACATCTTGTTATAAAATTATATATAGAATTATCGTTAGATTATGATAGTAACATATAGTTTGGGTAAATTGATATCATAAAGTTAACCATAATTTACATTTTTTTTTTCATTGACAAACGCTCTCAGCAAAAGAAAAAAGATAAAATACCTAAAAGAGTTTAGCTTACGTCCTAATCCTACTTAGAAGAGAGACAAAAACAATACAAAAAATGGAGAGATAAATACCTTCTCACCATGAATAGCAATCTTATTTTCCGGGTCCTTTTTGTTTGTTAATAATTGTTAAGTAATAGGCTTAGGTTTGGGTTTGACTTTGCCGAATACATACACACGAATAGAGATGAGTGGATTAGTTAATCACATGGCAATGACAAGTGCAAGCAATCAAGGCCTTAATAATTATTTTTCCAGCAACAAAAATAGGAGTTATATAATACATTATAAAAATATCCTACTGAAAAGATACACTTTTAAATAATCAAATTACTTTAGATATGTTAAACAAACCGATTTTTCTTCATTTATTTTGAACTTATTAGTGTTTCATATCATATTCATAACATCTCATATAATTATAATATATATTTGATCAATTTTAAATTATAATGTCAAGCCCGATCCACATCTCATCTATATCTATTACCGTGCTCATACCTTAATTATGCCAATAAAAATAATAATAAATAAATAAAGAAAAAATAGTTTCGAACACAATAGAAATATTAGTTTCTAACCAAAAAAAAAAAAAAAAGGCCTATTATTAGAAACAAAGTTGAGAATTTAATGGTAGGATATTAAAGAATATTTTATTTCTAGGGATTATGTTTTGAAATGTCATCTTTTTATCGGTCACTATCAATTTCTATCTATTTTATTGATATTTTTTTATTTTGATACAATTTTGATTTAATCAAAAGTTTGGAAACATGCATTTCTTCATGCATTACCAATAAAATTTCCCTCCAAGGAAAAGCTCCCTTTTAGTTCACTTAATGAATCACATCGAAGCCCAATAATAATAAGGGACCTATATTTAGTACCATTTTTCTGAGGCAGCCATCAGATTGGAGGCTTCTTAGTTTGTGATGAATTGATGAGAATTTTCCTAATCTAATCCACTAAAAAAGAAAATGTTGTATACTTAGTGCAATGTCAAAATACATGTGAATGAGAATTGGATTTTTTTTTTTTGGCCTTCTTCAAATGGTTTTATTTTTTGGAAGAGAAATTATCATTCAAATTAAAACTGAATACAAACACCAATACCAAAGATAAAATAACCCTATGGTACAAGAGATATAACCTTCAACTAAGATCGATTCTATTAGTAAAATCTAACGAAACTCAACGAGGAGGACATAAGCCGAGACCCAGTGACGGGAATATTCCTTGAATTCTTTAGCAATCCTATGGTTGAACATATACAAAGCTTTTTTTGAAAAAAAAAAAAAAAACATCTACAATCGATAGAATACTCTGATCGATCGAGAGACAGTCACTCGTAGCACAAAGACTGCAACAAATTCCACCTAGCCATAGTACTAATGGAACTATTAGATATATACCGCTATAAAATAACTTTAGCAGAACACACACACAAAAACAAACCGGAGGTGGAGGAACTACCTCCTTTATTAGAAAATTAAAACTAAAACTCAAAAACAAAGCACGAATATAAAATAACATCGACTACAAAATTCTCACCCCACATGGAACATCCACTCCGTTGCAAGTCACAACTCAAGGGAAGTCAATTAGCCCAATTAGAGATAAGAGATCGCGCACTAATCGTCGGATCACCAAGGCCTCGCTGGATCCCAAATCGTTGGAAACTCATTAGGTTAGATCTGATTAAGAAACTCCCAACTAGGACTATCCGACTCCATCACTGTCGATACCACTGAACCGCCGATCACCCTTGCCAGTCATAACGATGGTGGCGGCGGAAGTCCCACTCAAAGGGAAATCTTAGTGTATGAGAAATTTAAAAAAGAGGGAGAGAGAAAAAGGGAAACCCTTAACACTTATATTTTTAGAACAACAGTTAAATCACAATGAGCCTAGGGGTTATGTCTTCTGAATGTGAGAGAATATATTCAAGGTGGTTTTATTGTACATGAAAAAGAGATAAAAATGGAAAAGTGGGTTATTAATTGTTTTGCATTTCCTATATTTGCGTGCGCACGAGAATTGAAGCTTAGCTTCAAATCCGTGGTTTCTTCCTTAGCGTCTAGTGATAGCCACTTTTTACAATCTTTTTATCCATGACTCCATTTATAACCAACTTAAAGAGACCACTAATTTTATATTTTATTTTAATTATTTTTTTTTTGAAACGGGTTTAAAGAGACCACTATTAAATATTAGCGTACATAAGTTTAGGGTTTCATTATCAGTTCCTTAGCTCCAAATTTGAATACTAACCTTAACCTACCTCTGCGAAAAGAGAAAACGCCGCCACCATCTCAATGTCTGCTTGAGCTGATCATGGCAGTGTGTAGCGGCGGAGCTAGTTTTTTAGTTTAAGGGGGGCGTATAATAAAATCAAGTCCTGTATAATAACTTCCTTTTCAATACGATCAAAAATTTATTGCTCGATATATACGACTAATGAGCTTATAAGTAAAAGAATGGAGTATTAGTGGTAGCTTATATAGGATTATTAATTTTGAGTGTGGAAAAAATTACCAAATATTTTAAAGTAAATTTTCAAATAGGAAAATACAGTGGGAGCTGCCCACAAAGTAGCTTTGCCCCTGATAGTGTGTCCTTACCAGTTGGTGATTGTTTTATCTTTGAGGAGAGGACCTATATGGCAGTACTAGACATCGACATCTTCAAGGGATAGAATAATCTTCTCTTACCGTCAGTGTTCCTCACGTTTCAACCTTGTATTTCTTTTACAACTTTCATAGCACCGCTATTTTTCTAATAAGAAAATCAAAATTTCAAATTAGTTTCTTTAATTACAGACGCAATAAGATGTTAATCTTGTTTGTCTTCATATTGTTGTTTACTTCATGACGTTGCAAGTGAGAAAATCATGGTCGTTTTCACAATTGCACCTATTAAGCAAAAACAACGATACCCGACAAACTAATATTATATAATTGCCAAAAAAAAAAAAAAAAAAATTTTGCAAACAAGTGTGCCCTTATCCTAGTTTTAGATATACCTCTTCTAACATAATCAGAATTCTACATGAAGTTTTCTCTAGTGGTCTATTTCAAATTATTAAATACATACGTATCAGTTCTGCTAATTTTATATTAATATGATTTTAATTAGATATAACATTTTAATTATAAATTATCAGTGTGTAAAAAGCTTCAAGATTAAAGAGATCACAAACGAAAATCATAGCAGCAAATTGGAAACGCATATATTAGTCCAAAAGGAAAACTTTTTCGAAACTTGATAATCTGGTTGGTGCTTTCCTTTACAAACTTTTTAGATTTGACTTAAATACAATTTAAGCATTAATTAAAATTTATGTGATTTAAATGTATTTAATTTCCGTTCAATTTTTAACAGAACAATTAAGTTAGAGTTGTTTACATACCAATAGAAAAGTTCAACTTAGTGGACGTATAAAATTAATAGAGATCAATGAAAGACTAGGTGTATAATTCATGAGTCATTTGTAAAAGTAATATACATTTTTTTTGCAGACAAATCGTCAATTACCATTCATATTTAAAAAAAAAAAGGGTCAAATTGAAAATCATGTTTTTATTTATCATGAAAAAAAAAAGAAAGAAGTTGGTATATTTTCCTTTACTAATTCAAGACAAGTTTATTTTTTCGATATGTTTACTTTACACGAAATAAAGAAAATAATAAAGAAAAAAGTGTCTAAATTTTTTTATTTAATTATGTATTTACTCATAATCTAATAATGTAATGGGCATCATATATAGGCAATAAGAAAATTATTTATTAATCTTAACAATCCCCTGAGTAAAGATTTCTTTAATTGTAAAACATAATTTTAATTATTAATGTGATTCTTATTCCTGATATTTTGTAAATATTAAATACGAATTCCCTAAAAAAAACTTTATTTAAAAAAATTAAATAAGGAATTGTATGACATTTAGATTCCAATTTATAACAGATAAGTAAACTACAAAACAAACTTTATATATATATATATATAACAAACAAACTTTATTGTTTTATTTTCAATAGAAATACGAATTCTCATTAGTTTTAGCTCGAAAATAGTTTGCACAGATAATTATATTTTTTAATTAATAACCATATGAAAGTAGTGTTTTAACGTATTTTCTTTCTTTTTTATGGCCTTTCCCTTTTCTATTGTATCTTATAACTATTTAAAAAACATGCCATAAGTACACAAGTACTTTTAAGTTTCCTAGTCAGCAAGTTACCCTAAAAAAAAGTCAGAATTTTAAGATTAAAGGCAAAATGGACTTTAATCTTTGTTCTAGAAAATGTGAAATTCCCATAAAGTAATAATATTCTGGGGATCTTTAGTAATAAATAAAATATGTTGGGGTAAATTAAAAGAATTACATAATTTACTAAGAATCTTTCCCCCAAACGAAAGGGAATTACACCCATATGTAATTACAAAAAAAAAAAGGTTATTACGATCCTAATTGGGATTTAAATCTATAACTCAATACATTTTAAAAAACAACTTACACATTCATTAAACAGCAATAATTTTGGGAGCAAAGTATCTACACCTCATAAAAAACAATTCCAAAAAAGATGAGAATGTACAGGTGTTATGGTTTATACTTTTTTTTTTTTTTTGGTTTATATACCTGAGTCTGTAAGTGTTGTTAATTTGCTACTTTTCAAGCAAAGACATTAAAAAAATAAATGACTACCCACATATTATATAGATTGATATAAAAAATTTAGGATTAGAATTGATATTCATAGCCTTATTCTCATGATATTAATTCTGTAAGTTTACGAAATATATTGACTGGATTCGAGAACCATATGAAGGATTATTCTCACCTATAATCTTGAACATTAAAAGCCAATTGGTTACCATCCAAACTATCATTTTAATATCAAAAACACTGCCTATCTGTAACATTTTCCAGTAGTAGCTAAAGTTTAACGCATGGTAAAATATATATATATATATATATATATATATATATATATATGAGTGGATTTTTGTTAGCTTATGCGATAAAAAAAATAATTGAATTAAACCTACAGTCTAAATAGGGTTAATATTGTAATAATTAAAAATCAATGTAAGTTTGTGATAGTAGTCAAAAACTTAATTGAATAGCGATTCAATAGGAAAGAAGAATTAAAGAAAACGACAAGAAACAAAAAAAACAAAACAAAACAAAACAAAACAAAAAAACAAAAAAAAAAAAGAGAAAAGAAAATCTATTTTAACTGGTCAACTATGGAGCCCTATTAGCGTGGTCCTGAAATTTCAATTATTAATATATCTTTTCTTAACTTGTTTAGGAAAGAAATGCATCTCTAAAGTAAAGGTAATTATAATTAGAGTAGTATTATAGACTACAGCTCCAATTTCAACTTATTTAACCAATTTATGTGATGGTGAATAGTCAACTTTACATGGGTAGATGTTATCTTTAAATTTTAATTAATGTAGTAATTTTTAAATATTTTCTAATAAAAAAAATTAAAAACTCACATGTCATGTGAATTTGTAAAAAAAAAAAAAAAAAGTTACGTTATTCTTACAATTATTTTGGCATTTCTGTCATTTTATGAAACATACCAATTGCCTTCAAGAGGCAATATAGTATACGTCCGTTTGCAGAAGTCTGTACATGATTTAGGACTATTCTCACATGTACTCTCAAACAGAATAATTATTTTCATTTTGTTACTTTGAATTTTAAAAAGCACTTTTTTGTCATCCAAATTTTGAGATAATCATATTTAATCTTCTCTTAATTTTCTTTTTTTCTTTTTAAATAAAAGAAGACATGAAAAAGAGTGAGTTAAGCGTAATATCTGATATTTCCAATTTTTTTTTATAACATAAATTGATTCCTCTTTGTGTGTTTTTCTTTTAATTCCCCTCTGTGTGTTTTTTCTAAGTTAGACTAATTCAAAATTTGATAGACAAAGTGGGAGTCTAAATTAATAGTTCAAGAAACAAAATATGAATGATTTTAAAATTCACGAATACATAAAGAGTTATAGGGTATAAATTAATATTATAAGACAATACAACTTAACAATTTCTTTCCAAGTAGTCTTTTTTCTTTTATTTTATATATATATATATATATAAAAGGAATTCTACCCAAGTAGTTTTTTTTTTTTTTTTTAAGGAATTCTACACAAATAGTTAGCACTTAATTAGCATATAATGTGATAAGATTAATTTTTAATTGGAGAAATAAACAACTTCATGCGTGTAACAATATTATAAAATTAAGAACCAACAAATCAACTGTAAACACCTGAACATTAGAAGCCAGATTGGTTGCCATCCAAACTACATATTTTAATCGCAAGTCACTACATTTCCAATGGTAGATAATGTTTGACCTATAATAATTAAAAAAAAAAAAAAAACATGAGTTCATTTTGATTAGGTGATTGGAAATATTTTGTGCTTAGATGGACACCCTCTTGGATTAAGCTTTTAGTTTTCCAAATATATATGTAAACATATATACACATATATAATTCTAAATTTCTAACGTCCAATATTGGGTTGGTCCACGACTCACCCTTTCAAGGGATGTAAGCAAATAAACAAAGGATATGGACAAGTTCAACATAGCTTTGAATGCTATAAAGAATAAAAAGAAAAGTTACATTTGACTTCAATGATTACAATAAAATAATGGAATAATTACATGTTATTATATTATATTACAAACAAATTAATTGTGCCCACAAAATCACACTATCTTGTAGTTGGATTTAGTTTGAAATCTAAAGATTCCTTCCTTGAATTATCAGATCATGGGATTTTTGGTACAAGACAAATCTCCAGTTAAAAAATTTCCCTGAAGATGATAAATAAATTGGAAATTTTTACGCTAAGATATCATCAATATTTGATGAATTTTTCAATTATCTGATTATAATTGAAAGCAGATTTATGTAAAAGGATACTTTAAAATTTTAATTTAACGATTAATATTTATTATCAATAATGTCAAATAAAAGGTAATTCTATATCAGTATTTAAATAAACTATCTTTGTCACTTGCGTCTCAACATTCCCAAAAAAGTGAGGACTGAGGAGGCCAATTGGAAATCATGTTGGTCCGTTAAATTTGCTAATGTAACCTTCTGTCACTGACAGTTTCAATTTGCATCATTACTTGTCCAAGTGGGATTGGTTGTTGGAATATTGCCATCCCCACAGAGTGGACAATGAATTCCAAGTGGAACGTATGACCTCCAAGAATTTTTTGGGCAAACTACAAAAATCTCCCTTATTGACTCCCAAAAATTTTCTGCTTATTTAGAAAATAATAAACCAAAAATTTTATGAATATAGGTATACATTATATATACTCCTACTGTATAGATTCAAAATATTGTACTTCAAACTTTAATTTTAGTTATTTTATTTAATTGTTTGTAAGTACAAGGTCAGAGAGAAATAATTCCAAATGACTGCAATTGCTAGCTGTTTTGAAGCCAACATGATTTTTCTTGGGGGAAAAAAAAAATATAGTACTCTCTTTTCCTATATGTACATAAGGAATAATGATTATTTTTCATGGTTATTGTTTTTTTTTTTTTTTTTTGTTTTCCAATGCCTTAACTCTTTTAAGTTATTTCTCTGTATATGTATGACTTGAAAAGGTCAACAAAATAGGCATATGTGCCTAAAACATTAAAATATAAGGAATGATCTTGTGTCAAGTTATCCAAGATATCTTGAGATAAATGGGAAACATGCAAAACTTTGCGATATGCCCAAAAGATATTTGACCTCAAAGTTGCCTAACTAGTTCTCCTTTGCATATTCTTATACGCACCCAAAAAATAAAAATAAAATAAAAGAAACTAACTAAAATAAAAAACATTTGCTTGCCACATAACTTCTAATTATAAGTAGAAATATGTAGCATCTTAGAAAAATAACTTCCTATGGCTAAAGCCTTAATTGCAAACACGAGTTTAGTTGAACATAACTTCTTATTGGACATTAATACATTTCTCTAAAAAGTGCTTGACTTGGCATGAGTTTTTTCTAGTATTATTACGTAATTTCTTTAGTCTGGCTATTTAAAAAAAAAAAAAAAATACTTCAATGATAAGATTCTATTTTCAAACTAATAGATTTATTTTTTTAAAAAAATATTGGTTTTGTATTTTGTTTTTAAAACAATTGATATAAATTTCAGATTTAACGCTTAGAAACGTAAAATATCGAGAGGATGCCTTACAATATAGAGAGCCAGCTTCGTTGGGGGGTGTGGTTGGTGCCATTAGCCGTGTACCTTGCCACGACAACTAGGATAAATCCTCTTGATATCAGTGTCCGAATTACGACATTTGCGAAAGTCATGGCTTGCTCGGTAAGTAGACCAAACCAGCTGAATAGGCCAATATTCGAACAAAAGCTTACTGTTATTCTGCTTTTCTGTTAAATGCTTGAGCACAAATGGCGCATATATAATCCTCTAGTATACGTCATATTTGGATTTTTGTGTGCCTTTTGTATATGAATAATTATTGGTATAATTCTCTCAGTAAGAACAAATCCACATAAGCCTAGTTCTTATCCCATCCACGCCACCAAAAAGAAAGAAAAAAAAAAATATATATATATATATCTGTTAATCTCTATTGAATTAAAAATGCTTTTTTAAAAAGATAATTCATGAACTTTTGTAGATATGCTGCGTTATTATTATTATTGTTATTATTTATTTCCTAATTCTTTTTTCTTTTTGCAAAGCGTGTATCATGCGTTTCAAGTGATTAAGATCATGACGAGATGAGGTTCGTAGTGGGTCATGCACTATTTCAGGAATATGCAAGAACAGGACCATTTTGCCCCCTTTTTTTTTCTTTCTTTTTCTAGTGACTTCACAAAAGAACTTTTCTTCTACATCAATACACATATTCTGTATGTGTAATACATGTGTTATATATATATATATATATATACACACGTGGTGGTTTAGAAAGTTCCTTTCTTTATACCATTATATATATATATATTGTTATGATGAAATAACTATAAATTTAATAGAATGATAATTTAATATCTGATTTTATCGTAACAAGTTTTATTGATGTAGAGTTTGAATTGACGGGTTCCACCCTTAATTTTTTTTAAATGTTTAGTATAACTTCTGAATTATACCTTTAATTATGCATATCGAAATGATTATTCCCAAGAAGAAAGAAATATGCTGTCTTTATTGATCCAAAGTTTGGTGATTAAATAAATGAACTTCAAGGATTAAATGAACACTTTACAACATCTCTATAACAAGTCTTGATTACCCGACCAAGATAATTTTATGAGGTAAAATCACATGGAATAAATTGCAATTATTGACATTAATTAACTATATATTAAATGGTTATGTTATGAATTTAATTATTAGGTAGAATTCAGCCCTAAAAACTGCAAATTAAGAAAAAAGGGATTAAAAGATAATGCTTTGCATGAGAAAAGTTATTCCCCTTAGAAACGGCATGACCTCGAGAATCAAAAAACACGTTGCAAAGTGGATATAATAATATTCAAAAAAGAAAATCCCACCTTCTAAATGTACATGATTTAGAAATGAAGTCAATCTAAAATCAACACAAGTCCTCACCGCAATAATATTCCCACTCTTTTTTCTTCACTAATGTCGACATGATACGATTCACTTGGTGTGTACTCATCTAAATGATGAGAATTTGGCATCTGCTACTTTTGCCGTCCTCAAAATAGTTAAAAGTTTCCTCGCAATACAAATATAGAAAAAGGGTAGAACTTATGTTAAGAAACATACTTCTAATCTTCTTATCTTAAAAAAAAAAAAAAAAACATACTTTTAATATACTAATAAATACTGCTCTTTTAACCAATTAACTTTATAGTATAATTTGTAAATTTTCATGTTAAAATTATACAACGTGACATACATAATTACTTCCAGTCATATATAAATCAAACCGTAAAAAAATTAATAATTAAAATGACAGCATTTATGGTATAACAAAAGTACAATACCTATTATAATTAAAAAAAAAAAAAAGGATTCCACGATAAATAGAAAAAAGAATACGTAATTTGAATCTGTTTCACTTAACATTTATAAATATGTATCATCGATATAAGATCATTATTACTAAATTTGTGTTTGATTTGTCAGTTGGAGATGTAATTTTTCAGTTGAAATTAGTTAATTTTTTAAAAATTAATTATAAATTTTAGGAATTTTAAAAAAATAAAAATAAAAATTGAGATAAAAGAATATAATTTATTTAGAGTTAAATTATAATGTTAAACGAAGCCTAAAACTCGTTAACACAAAGGTTTGTATCTAGAAATAAAAGTACAGAGAATTTATTATTATTGTTTTTAAAGAAGGCGGTGAAAGATGGTGGTTGAATTTTGACTTGGAAAGGTTCGTGTGTGTGTATATATGGTCCATCTATATATATATATATATATATATTTATATATTTATATATAGTGTGCAAGGTACTTTGAGTCAAAGTTTGGAAATTGAACCCCACACGGTCTCGTCACGGCACACCAGGCATGACCAATTGCTCGTGTCCGCTGACTGCGTGCGCGTTTCACACGCTTTTTTGTTGACTCGTCAAAACTACGCCGTTTTTGTCCGCTACGCAGGACTTCGTGGGCCCCCACCTATGAATGCTTTATTTTGGGCCCCCACTAAATCAGCTTCGGAGCCCAAACCCAGGTGGGCGGTTGTTGGCCCCATCGTAACCGCTTGAACCGGCCAGCGGTTGGGGCATGATTGTAATAATCACAAAATGTCCGAGTTATTTTTGGAAACTAAAACGGCCAATAAGTTTCCACCACGTCATCCAACGTAAACGCTGACGATACGCTTATTGGCCCATTCTCTGACCTTTCTTATTTATTTGTTTATTTATTTGTTTTTTGCTGCATTTGTATTATCTGACTTGGTCGAAATTGCTGAATGGAAAAAGAATCAACTATTGACTTGGGAAAATAAAATTTGACTTTTTATAAAATTTAAAATTTGGATTTTTTTTGGTAGAATTTAATTTGGGTTTGTTGATAATTGTATGTAAAGCTTGGGGCTTTGCCAAGGAATCCCAGGTTATATCTGTTTTCTGTTGTAATTTTCCTACTATTATTATTATTATTATTGTTATTATTTTTTTTGACAGTATTGTTGTTGTTGTTGTTCTTATTATTATTATTATTATTATTATTATTATTATTATTATTTGTTTCTAAAGATGAAACAAATTCTTTTTAAAGTTACGGCCGAGTTTAATGACTTTATAGACTTTGAGTTCAAACCATGTCAACACACGGGGGAAAAAAAAAAAAAGAAAAGGGAAAGAAATACAAGACATGGTTTGTTGTTGGAGGCTTTTCAAGATACAAGACAGGGAAAGAAATTCCAAAAGTGTTTCTTTTCTTTTTCTCCTCTTCTTTTTTATTCTTTAATCTTGTGACTCTTATATTTATTTGCTACCTATAAAAAAAAAAAAGTTATGGCATAATAGTAGAATACACAATAAAATGTTGATAATTTATAGTTGTGATAAGTAAATAATGAGAAAATATTTCTTTTTCCCAAAAAAAAAAAAAAAAAAAGAGTGAGAAAAGAAGATAAAATGGTGGAGAATCCGAACTGAATTGGATAGGTTATAGATATAAAGGACCAACAAGATTTCAGCTAAGATGCCTCCTATTTTAGTTTATTCCACGTGGCAATGGAGGATTTGCAGGTTACAAGTCACATTTCACTAAAAATGAAAAAGAAAATAAAGTAGATAAAGACAAAGAAAACTTTAATATATTTTTCTTTCGGGAAAGAAAAAAAAAAAGATAAGTTTTGAAATTCAAGTATACTACATCCCCAATCACATAAAATTTTTGCTGAAAATAAAAAGAAGTAAGCGAGGACACCTCATCCTTCTACTTAGTATTTATTTTAAAATTTTAATAAAATCACAGATGAATAAAAGTTTATACACATTAATTATACAATCTTATTATTTTAAAGAAATAAGTCTGCATATAAAAATATTAAATCATTGACAAATAAGATGAAGTCAATTATCTTTTACCGTTACGTTATAATTACTGATCGTTACATAGCAACTGATGAGCTAATTACTTAACAGACTATAGCCTACATAATATTGTTACAATCATGAATTTAGTGCCAAAAACAATTAACTATATATCCAAATTAGATGACAAAAAAGACGGGAAAAGAAGGAGTAAAAAATTTTGAAGAGGGGGAAGAGGAAGACTAAAAGGAGGGGAAGATATTATTTGCTGGTACTATGAATTTAAGTTGTAATAATTAAATGATTCAAATGAATTTTCAACAATCACAAGGGGACCACAAGTTACAAAGTCGCCTAGAAAATGTCATATGACTTTACAACCGCCTAGAGTCCAACAAGTTGTTCCAACTTATTTGTCCTTTTTCAACACTTTCACTATCAAAAAGAACGTCAATATTACAGCACAAAATTGGCCAAAAAATAAAATAAAATATTACTTTTGTTATTTAATATTTTTTCTTACTAATTTATTGGGAATTGGGATAATGGAGAAAAGGTTTTCTTTCATTTTCTCTCTAATTTCTCAACCTCCATCAAGTGAAATTTTTAAAAAAAAAAAAAATTAATATTGGCTTTGGATCCCAAAAAGATCAAGAAAGAATGTATTAGGTCATCCATATAACTCCACAAAAATATGATGGAAACGCCAAGTTTTGGAGCCTAGTGGTATGGTTTTTATAACATTTAGATTTCGTTTGACATTTAAGTTTAACTCTAATTAAATTTTATATTTTTTAATATCAGTTTTTGTTTTTTTTTTTTAATAAAAAAAATTTATAAAATTTATAACTAATTTTAAAAAAATCAGCCAACTCCTACTTAAAAATTTTATCTCCAACCGGCTAACCAAACACAAATTTAAAAAGTATAGCCTTTGGTAGTTACTAGTTAAGCATTTATAGTCCACAATAATAAAGTTTATCTTTTCTCAGAATATATCTTTCATGATAGATATTATCTTAAAAGGATGTCAACCAAATTTGGGCAATTCCTGTACGGGAGCTAGACAGAGACATTTGGGCATATTTTTATTTGTACCACAAAATTGCCAAACATAGTACTTATTGGTATAGTTAAGTAACAAGTAAAAGATGGTATATAACCTAAAAAAAAAAGATGGTATATAACCTAATAATAATAATTATATATCTGACGCTTTAAATGTAGAGTTAAAATTCTTCCCTTCTTAAATGAAAAATAAATAATAAAAATGTTTAGCCTCCATTTTTGGATGATAAATTTGAATTATTTTTCTGTAATGTTTTCTCTCATAATTAAATTTGAATTTTTGGTTCAAATTTACTGTTTAAACTTATGAATCAAACGGACCGATAATAACTCCAATTTATTTTGAAAATTTTGTACAACCAAATTTCAAACATTAAAGAAAAAAAAAATAAACGATCGAATTGTTGATATATATATATATATACATATATATATTTTAGGTTTTGTTAATTAAGTGATAGCTACCTTTTTTTTTTTCTTTTTTCTTTTTTTTTTTCGAATGAGTAGTATAGTATAGTTTCTTTCTATTATTATCTAGTGGCTGTTGAAAGAATACATCCTAAATTGATTAGTTCTTCACGGCAAGTTGTAAAGTTCCAAGAAAGTGGACAACAAAACTTGCCAAAGTTAGTACTTGGTATGGTGTTATGCTAAGTTGTAAAGTACCAAGAAATTGGACTGAACTTGCCGTTGTTTTCTGATGCACAGAGGGATTTCTTAATGCTCTTTAGAGAATCCTTAAATATATATATATATATATATATATATATCCAAAGAGATTTTCATTTTCCAATTAAGACAACAAAAACATGGGAAAGTTCAATGTCATGCAAAAGAAATAAAATGAGTGGAAGTTGAGGTGTAGAAGAAATATTGCAATGGAAGATTAAGGAAAAAGAAAAAATAAAAATAAAAAAACGGGTCTTTAATTTCCGATGCAAGTAACCCAAAAAAAAAAAAAAAAAAGAGTACACATAATAGAGACGCCAAACTTGCCCATCATTGTTGGCACTTTGAATTATGAAAGTATCTGAAAGTATAGGTGTGATGTTTGCTTTAACTTGGCCTCCTCTTTTTTCTTTCCTTTCTTTCTTTTTGTTTTTTGTTTTTTTTTGTTTTTGTTCTTTTAATAAATTTTTTGTGCAAACCCTTTTTGTGTGGCTTTTAGCCCGTCAGAAGCGAAATAACAAATGTTTTTTTTTTTTTTTTTTTTAACTTGAAAAAATATCAGATTAGATTCTTCTCACTTGGAATCTGATAATGACAGTGGCGTAAAAACAAATTACACCAGGGCATACAATGAATGAGATTTTGGTGCTTCTCTTAGGGCCTACATATATATATCAGCAGATAGACTACTCGTCTCTCTCAGGAAGATATAAAGGTATAACAAATTAGGAAATATACCCTACTTTTAAAGTTTCATGGGGGTTACTAGAATATCAAGTTGGTCGTCTTTTTTTTAACATGACAATTAGGTCCTTGTAAAGGGCGGTACAAGCATCAATTTATAATTATCCAATCTGTCATTATAGAACACGCGACAACCCTGATAAAACATGATTCTTCTATCTATAAACTCGGATTAACCGTACAAAAAAAAAAAAAAAAAAAAGATAATGGGTACTAGCTGGCTACACAAATGAACACCAAAATAAATACAATATTAAAGATTGTATTGAGGGTTTTTGCAATTTTGCAAGAGACCATATCAAATCACCAAGAATTAAAGTTACAAAATAAAACAAGTTAGTAGTAATTGTAGTAAATCTCTAATGATGTTATATGGTCAAGTTGAGGGCAGGTTAAATGAATTAGGGGAATTGTGAGCTTAGATGGCAACTATAACATTTCAACTTGGTCCAAACAAATAATCACTATTGTAATAACCAATTCAACTTCTATATAATTCGTACGGTAGAATACAGGCACTAAAGTTAATTATGAGCCTTTTTGACCTACTCTATCGTAATATATATTCATATATACATCAGCTTAATATATGGTTTTTGCTATATTAACTTTTTTTTTATTTTTTTTTATTTTTTTTTTTTGAAGTTTTCACATAACATATTAGATGCGTTTGTAGGAAAATTATGAGGAAGGACCCAAGAAGCCTCCGAATAATACCCGCGGCTTAAAGGTGACGATAAGTATTGCTTTCAACTTTAAATATTCATCAATCAATATATTGGGTGGCTGGGTCACTATTAAACCCATAGATGTATAATTATTACTCGTGGACCAAATAGTCTATTACAACTAAATTTCAGTGACGGTTTTAGTCGTTATTTGATTGCATAAATAAATAATTGTGTTGTGGGTGTGGGTGAGAGATACTTATCATATTAGAAACTACCCCGTTTGGGAGTATTTTACATTTTAATGTTTCATAGCATTAAAAATAGTTTACATGTAGTTTTAGCTCTTTCAAACTCTTTTCAATTCACTAGGGCTGGACGGCTGCGGGTTCAGTTAGAGGGAGTGAAGTGAAGAGATTTTAGAGAGAAGATACTACATTTGTTATTTGAAAGGTTTTCATTTCTTTTTAATATAAATGATGAGAACCATTAGTTCCATATCGTTTATATATAAAATAATAAAACTCTTTTTTAAGCGTAGTTCTGAAGCAAATTGTGTATATATATATATATATATATATATAAAAACAAACCTACAATTTTAAAAGTTGAACGAAAATTTCTGTTTAGTGTGTGTGTGTGTGTGTGTTTTTTTTTTTTTTTTTAATTTTAATCTTAAGTTTTTTCCCCCTAGATTTTCATGTTTGTAAAAATAAAATTTCAGACAATGAATGGATAATAAAAAATATATATTATTAAAGGCAGTTTGGTAAGTTTACAAAATTTGACTTATCAAATGTGAGGTAAGGGGTTATTTTTAGACCTTTTTCAAGAACATGAAGGATAAATGTATATTTTGAAGGAACGTATGTTAGTCGTATTAAACATTTGTATAAGAAAAAGGGAAAAAAGTGAAGTGATATTTCAACTAAATATAAGAGGGTGTTTTGAGTTTTGTTCTTTTCAATATAAAATAACCACCATGCTGTATTTGCAATCACTAAAATTAAATGATTACGATCTCAAAATTTACGTTAATTCAATATGACACCTATAATAAGATCGTATTAAGTATTATTAAGACTTTAAAAATAAAAATTAGTTTATTGTGATCTCGAAATTTGTATTAAAAAATTTCCACAAGAAACTTGTGTTAAAATCCAATTTAACACACATAATATAAAACGGTATGGAGTATAAATTAATTAAATCCTATCCAATCACGTGCATTATAAGTACTAAGTAGCCTTATTATTTATTTTTTTATTTTTTTATTTTAAGAACCGAACGAGATGCAGTAACTTTGGCAACCAGCTCTTGACTCAAGTCCAGATACATTTTGTTTAGCCGAAAAGAAAAAAAAAAAAGGGGACAAGAAACGTTTTGTTTTTTCAATTTGTTGGTAGCTCTTAGCAGAAAACTCTACTATAAAGCGCAATGGAGAAAATTGAGAAGGACAAGGACAAGGGCAACGACAAGGCCCAAGCCTTTATAACATGACAAACTTGACATTATTAGGAAGAAATAATTACACAAAAGTTCATTTTTAGAGTTATATTTTGAAATATATCTTTTTTTAATAATATTATATATATATATATATATCTATTTTTTAAGAAATAAATGTCTGTAATACTTATTTTATCCTTCTATTATAATTGACATCATTTTATTTTTATACATATTCTTTTATTTTATTTTATTTTTTTTGTTTTTTGATTTTAATGATGAGTATTATTTGTTGATAAATGTGAATTACCTTTAATAAGCCAAAAATATTATAAATATCAAAGTAATTATAATAAATATAAAATATTTACTATAACGACGATGGTTCATACTAAATAATAAGCACGACACAAAATATTAACGATAAAGATTGATGAATATTCATACTTTTCAAATAAAAAACTAATGAATTCTTTATGAAAAAATCTATTTGTTTATTTAATCAACTATAAATCAAAGGGTTGTCATTTATATCTTAACTAAATAAATTGAAGAATAACACAATAAATGGAATCAAATTCTTTATGAAAAAAATACTATAATTCATATAAATTAGTAGAAATGAAATCGAATATATCTTTATGATAAAGGCAGATTCATTATATGAAATTTTTTTTTGAGAATTATTTTTCTTTATTTAGTATTTTCTCATTAATGTGAAATCTGATTTTGAGAAAATATTCCCTTTTTCAGTTCATTATGAATATTTACACCTTTACAATAAATCAAAAAAAATTTCAAAATTTTCTTTTCTATCAATTCTTTTTGTAATTTCATTAAATCAACTTTAGCCCTATTTGGTAAACATCTTAGATTTCTTCTTCTTTTTTTTAATTTCCTTTTTTCTAATTTCTTTATTTGTTAGTTCTCCATTCTTGATGAAGGGTAAAATTATCTTTATGATTATTCTTTTAGACGTTTATATAAATTAAAAGAAAAATAGACATATTTTAAATAAATACCTCTAATTTGGACATCTATATAAATAACTCTATTAGGAATGGAAAAAGACCCATAGGAGGGGCTGTCTTTACTTGAGATAAAGAGGGAAACAACATATTTTAGAGGTGAAATAGAAAATAATAGCATAATTTTTAAGGATGTGAAAAAAATAGTATATTTTGATTTTTTAATGCATGAAAATCCCGAAACTACCTCTATCCTTCTTTCTTTCTCCCAGATCTCCATTTGCAAGTTACAGCAGAAACCTATGCCTCATAGATCTAACTTTTCCAAGCAGAAGCCACCAGTAAAGCTCGGTTTACCACCAGAAATCGTGACCTCACGACCTCCTCTATCCAATGAAACCTCCGATTTTCTATCGCCAACACTGAGGCCGTCGTAATTGCAAGCTTTGGCAGAACAAAATGACACCCCCACTCAGGGCTGGCAATACAGGTCGCGATACGACGACATGATTTGAAAACAACATGAATTTCACGGGTTTGGGTTGGGAAAAATAGGGGTCGGGTCAAATTCGGGTGACTCGAAATTGACAAGTGAAAAAACGGGTCATGTTCAGGTTGGACCCGTAGAACCCGAACACGACCCGTTTTTCATGTGGGTTAATTTCGGGTCTGACTCGAACACGACCCGTATCCAACCCGAAAAATGTTTGATATGCTTTAAAAAAAAAAAAAAAACCCCTAAAACCCTTTTACCCTTAGATGATTAGATCTAACTTAGAGGCCGACATTGCCCCATTTCTATCTCGCCTCCTCCATTCCGCCCAACCTTATGTGGTGTGCCCAACATTCTTAATCCAAACCAGTGAAACCACATCTCCCTCTTTGTCTCAAAGAAACTCATTTCCCTCTCCGTGAGTCCGTGGTATACTGGTATGTTTCTTGATCTCCCTTTTGAGTGGTTTTTTGTTTGTATCTTGTATCCTATAATATAAATCAATCATTGCACTTGCACTTGAGTTGGAAGTTTAATTTTATGATTTTGTATTTGAAAACATTCCTTAAAACTTGTTGTTTTGTCAATGGTAGTTATTGTTGAAAGTAAATTATTATTCTTCTAGGTTTTTTATAAATTTGGGATATAATTTTACTTAAATTGAATTGGTTTTTGTGTTAAATTCAAGTTGCGGGTTCAATTTGAGTCCAATTCAAGTTGCAGGTTCAATTCGGGTCAAATTCGTGTTATGGGTTTAGTTCGTGTTGCGGGTCAAGTTCATGTTACGTGTCAAGTTCGGTTCGTGTCGTGTTAACCTGTTACGGGTCCTTGTCGTATTTGTGTTGTAGTTTGAAGAAATTTTCGTGTCATAGGTTATGTTCGGGTTAGGAAAAAAAAATCGACGCGGCTCTAACACGATACGAACGCGACACGTGACACGAATTGTCACCCCTACCCCCGCTTGTTGGCGACAGCTTGCTCTCCGACTCGTCGGACACAATGTCCACCTCGAAATCCATCTTCGATGGCAGTAACTGCTCCATCTCCAGTGTCGGTAGTGACAATCTCCAAATCCAATTTTCCCATTTCTGTCATGATTTTCCCTCGAAATCCGGTAGCGACAACCTCGAATCGAGATCGTGACTTCCCTTCATGATTTGGGATCTCCGCCCACGGAGATTAAGGCGAACTCTGGGTCGCCGTCACGATGTCTACCAGTACGACATCCTCCGGTCTAACAGCGATGGAAGATAGAGAGATACAGAGGTAGAGAGACAGGTAGAGAGAGAGAAGGAGATAGTGAGGGGAGAGAAACTAGATCTAAAAAAGAAAAAGAAAAATATGCTATAATTTATCATGCTTTAAAAAATATGCTATAAATTTCAAAAGTACCTATAAATATGCTCTATGCTTCAATTTCCCTATTTAATTGTTCTTTTTTGGGTGATGTTGAGTATTGCCCTCAAAGAGAATGCCTCTTAAATATTACCTTATCTATAATTAATGGCTTTAAAATTTTAGACATTCTACAAAATAAGTCGAAAATAAACATAAGATGTCTTTCTAAAACTACTCCCAATCAATTGAAAAGGTAATATGACAGATTACCACTGATAATCAACCATAATACTTTCTAATAACCGGAGTCAACACAGGCCACTGTGGGTCACTGACATCGGTCGCTAAAGATCGCTAAAGAGTGTTCTGCTATATTAGTTTTGAAAATTTACTGCTTATTTTTTTTTATAAAGTTTATTTTCTTGAATTTTTTTTGAAAATTTATTATTATTCTTTTAAAAAATCTCAAATTAAACTACTTTTCATCCATGTCCACATACAAAAAAGAAAAGAAAAGAAAAACAAAACAAAACAAAATTACTGCAAGCAAACTCATAATATACCAGAATATAACAAATATTCCACCAGAATAGAAAAGAATCCTCTAGAATACATAGAGTAACCCTCCAAAATACATAAGAGTAATCCACCAAAATACTTTTGTAAAACATTTGGATCTGCTCCACCACTGCCTAGTAGATTTGGAATGGAAGCGATTCAGCCAGTGGACTAAATCATATACACACACGTACGAAATAACATATTATAAAGATGAACATTATACTACCACTTGAAAACAATGTCGATTACAAAGAACCCAATTTTCAAGCAACGTCTATATACCGTAAAAAAAAAAAAAAAAACTTTTCAGAATTCAATACTATATATATTTAAGTGATGAATATATCAACGAAAATACTGTATGGCTGAAATTCATACATCAACGAAAAGATGAGAAAATATTTCTCAATAATTCAACATGAGCGGCTTTGATAATACTTGTTCGGGAAAAACTTTAATTGATGTAAACTATTACCAAATCCAGAATCTTATGTTAAACGATCAAGAGAAATTAATCGGAAGCGTATTTGAATGCATGAAGAAAAATTAGATAAGGATATAGTCTTTCATAGTCAAATCTTCTTAGATTCCTAAGATACTTTATGAATTCTCTCTCTTAATGGGGAAGGAGGAGGAGAGCAAATATTACGTATTATGATTTGACTTGGGGCCATAACTTTATAATGACCCTTATATACTAATTTAAATTTGATTCTCATTAACCCTAATTTAATTAATATTGGGTTTCTATACATTAAAGCCCATACCTAATAGGTATCTCTAGAGCCCAACTAATAGATTACTTATTTGACTCTATTAAATTGGATATCCTATAATATAATTGTCATTTAATATGTAAGCTCATAATAATATAATTGTCATTTAATATGTAAGCTCATAATAGAAAATTTATAAAATCCCAACACTATACACAAATTCCCAAAGCACAGTCATATATTAAACTATTATTTTCTACATATATAGATTTGCTAAGTAACTAAAAACATTACGGAGTCGCATGGCAACTATTGCAAGAACTGAGTACGTTGGCAAACCAAAGTCAAAGTTGCCTAAGTATGAATTATGGGTTTTAAATTAGGTGACTACGGTTTTTAGTGGATTTCAAATGAAAATGGTGTTCTTAGATAAAAGGGTTTTTCGGTGTAAAGTTTGAAAGAGTTTTCTAATTAGATACCCATTTAAGAAATCTTTACAAAAAATTCATGATAACAAATAAGTAGATATATCTTCTACTACGTCACTGAAACAAAAGTTGTTTTTCTAGTGTAGTAATATTTTTCATTATTTCTACGGGGTTGATGTGAACTTTCTTGTTTAACCAACCAAGTTAAAGTAGATAGAGACCAAAATTTTCATTTTCAATTAAGAACATTATTTTCATCTTCTCATGGTGGCCTTTGGTTTTGACCTAAATGTACTACTGAAAGTAAATTTTGATTAGGAAAACAAAAATAAACAAAATTGAGCAATATTATATGAAAGAAATAATAAATTTTTGTTCTTTAGATTCTCGTCCAGTCATTTTCTTTTCTCACTAAAATATTCTGATCGCCATCTTCTCATGATGGCACTATATATGCCATGCAAAATGCGAATCAATTCCAGGCAATTAAAAAAAAAAAAATATTTTGCAATGAAAGGTGGGAAGACCGATACTAAGTGGTGGAAAATCAAGTTGTCGTTTGTTGTGTTGGTATTAATGTCGCTCTTGGTTGCCACTGAAGCTGGTTTTTAATTCAGACCGAAGAAAAATATGTTACACCACCCGTGGGCAATATTTGACCTCGACCCATGTACTACCTCTGAATGTAAGAAAAAATGCAAAGAAATTACTCGTAAATATTTTTCCATGGCCTTCTGCTTTGCATTTTTCCATGGCCTTCTTTATATAACCCAACAAACAAAGTAAAAAAACTCCAATCTTTCCCTTGCAAATAAACAAAATCACAATAAGAGAGGATTACCTAAATTATAACCATCTTTTTTTTTTTTCCCCATCTATAGACCAACCTAATATAAATTCCCTATTTTTAACCAACAAGACACAAATTTTAAGTTGACTTTACTTTAATTTTGTATTATATAGGTCTACTGTTAATTTTTTGTATCATATTGATGCAATAGTTTCTAAATTAATTTGTGTCATTCAGGTACTTTTCCTAATCAGTAATCCTAACATAGTTCTAACAATTCTGACAATTCTATCACCAATAACAAAGTTGTGGCGGGTTCTTACCCACTTTTCCAGAAAAAAGCGTAGAGCTTCTGCCACCTCCATCAATGACGCAGTCAGACATTTTCATCAGGGGGGCTAATATTATGTCATAGATAATTAGAGGAGATTATGTGCAAGTTTTCATTTTTTAGGGGGCTATTATGAAATTTTCTTCAAAATAATAGGGTATTTTTTGAAAAAAAGAAAAGCCATGGACATTGCCCACCCAAAGGGATTTTACACAAGGAGAAGAAGAACACGATTAGCTTGAAGATTGAGATCACCCCAGTGAAGAATCAATTGCTAGCAATGGATTGGAAAAATGTAGTTTAAAAGTGGGTATCTATTTCTATTTATCAAAGCTTTATCAGGGTGTGATAGTTGTTCGAAATGGACTTCTATAATTTGGTAAGAACACTGAAATTTTAAGTAGAGACTAGTAATCTAAATAATAATAATAATAATGGTTTACTCAAATAAAATTAATACTTAATAAAAAAAAGATATTCTCATAATGTTTTTTTGTTTTTTTTTTCCCCCTTCTTGTTTGTTTCATCATCATCATTCTCACCATCATGATCACGATCATGATCATCATCATCATCAAGAAGAACCCTCCTTCAAGTTTCCCTCCGGCCATGTTTACCTTCCCCCCATAGTTTATTTGCAAACTTTTGCATGCCTAGCAAAGGCTTACCAAATTTTGTAAATAGTTGCGGTGCATTTGGAATTATGGTCATCTTAAATATATTCTATCTATATACCAAATAAGCTTGATAGGATTAAATTCATGATTGTCTTCTCGCGTTCGACAACCTTTGGTTTCAAAATGAGGGAATAACAAATAAATTATAGAGGTTATCTATATAATTTAAATTGTAGATGAATTAAAAGGTATGGATGAATTATGGTCATTTTAAATATTCATCAATAATTCTCTATTGGTTTCAAAACCTCTATAATTCATAGTTTGAGAATAATTAACTTATAAATTATTGATGAATTTAAAAATATTAATTTCTCAAGGTCTTCTTTAATTAGTTTTTTGTTATTACTTCTTTTATCAAATACAACTAAAGAGAATTTATTTTGTTTTTCCAAAATAAAAGGTATGAATAGATTTTATTTTTCAATATACATAAATTTTAAGTATTTCGTTTTGTGAACAATAACTATGTCCATATATTTTGTTTAGCTAAGCCTAAATGTGAATCCACTATTTTTTCTATTAAAAAAAAAAGTTTCCCAAAATACAACATTACATTATCCTGTACTCTCAGTATTATATTTTATGAACTTTGAACCAAAAAAAAAATATATATATTTAAGAAAACAAAAATTATGGCACAACTATGTACTTTCAAGAAGAAACGAACAATAGGAAAAAATTGACAAAACTCTCCTATAATTTGATCATATGTATTTCACTGCATTGTACCCATGTCGAGATCGATAAAAAATACTATTTGCTAGAGATTAATAATTTATCGGGTATTAGTTCTTCGAGGTTGTAATGTAGTATGTGCGTTCATGTCATCCTTGTGTCATACTAATCTTTTTGTATTGCTTCAGTGTTATGGGATGTCCCTAAAGAGACCAAAAAAATTTAAAAAAAAAAAATGAAATTGATTGTGCAGGGTTGTCCTAGGTTTGATCCCCATACCCCAATATTTGATTTTAAAGTGTGGGTTTTTAAACTCCACACCCTATATTAACGTCAGTTACAAAATTACTATTAGATTAGACCTATAACCACATTCTCAAACCTACTATATTACAAATTAGTGTAATAGGGGAAAAATCCTCATAAAAAAACACTTTGTTAACTAATTTACACTTTCAAGATTTTTATTTTCATCTTCTCTTGGAGGCCTTTGGTTTTAACCTAAACGTACTACTGAAAGTAATTTTTTTTATTAGAAAAAAACAAAGAGACAAAATCGAGCTATGAAATATCAATATTTCTTCTTCCTAAAATACTATGATCTTCATCTCCCCATGATGGCCCTTTTTTCTAATGATCACTATATATATACCATGCAACATACGTACAAAGAAGAAGCAATTTTTTTTTTTTTTTAAGTTTTTACTTTTCTTTGGTAGCTTTAAAAATTTTTACTTTGTAGAACGTAAGATCGAGTTTACAGTAAACGACAACATTTGCAATGGAAGGTGGGAAAACCAACACTAAGTGGTGGGCAATCAAGTTGTCAAGTTGTCGTTTGTTGTGGTGGTATTAATGTCGTTTTTGGCTGTTACTGAAGCTGGTTTTTTATTCAAATACAAGAAAAATATGTTACACTATGCGTGGGCAACGTTTGTGTTCGACCCATGTACTCCCTCTGAGTGTAAGAAAAAATGCGAAGAGTTCACTCGTGAATATTTATCCATGGCTTTCTGCCTTGGGCTGATCCCTAAACGTAATTTATGTGACTGCTATGACTTCAAACCAAAACCACCTGCTGGCTCTTTAATATTAGAAAAAGTGAAGATAGTTAAGGGTGGAAAATGATGTATTAATTGTTTAATTTGCTGCTGATTCTTACTTGATTCCCATTGTATTTTCCTTCTGCTTTTGTTCCTAAAATAGCCTCTGCCTTTGTTAATTACGTCGAATGGGAATATTGGTTCATTACCCAGACACAGAATCTTTTTATCTTCGTTTTCTGTTCCTTTTTCTATCCACCCAATATGATTATATCTATAACACTCTTTAAAATAGTGAATGAAGGCTCTCGTCCTTCATCCCTTGTTCGCCATGTGGCAATCACGTGAGAATTTTTTTTTTGTTTTATTTATCTATTCACGCGTGATTTTCAATTAGTTATGTGATAAAAATTTAAAACTGTGAACTTTCCCTTTTTTTTTTTTTGTTTTATTTTTCCTGTGGTTAGTGTTTGGCTGCCATTGGATAAACTCCTTTATTGATTACCGGCAGAAAGAGAAGGGGGGACAAAAAAAAACTAGAGATATTACCCGAATTTGTCATGTCAATAAGGTGTTGTGATTATGATAGCTTCCATTTTTTTTTTTTAAATTTATGTAATTTTTTTAATGTCCGGTGGGCGACAAATTAGCATGTAACTATATTTAATGGTTTTAGACATAATTTTGTTGCCTTGGCCGAGGCTATTCATTCTTTTTTAAGGGCATTTTCATGCTAAGAATTCTAATTTTACATCATTGATAGGAGCTGTTGTTTCCAGAGTTGTCGGATTAAATTTTTAAATAATTTGATCTACTGAAACAATTTTGTATCGGACGCTATAAATTATTAAGATATATATTATTTATAGGATGTGTCTTGAATCCGGCACCCTCAATTTACCGGATACATCCGGCACTTGCATGTGCACCGTTCGATTAGAAACTAATGGTGCGATTTGAAGAAACAAACGAGGGGTGAGCTATACTGTAATCTGAAACCTATTGGATATACTAGAGTGCAGACAGATAAAATTTAAAAAAATGCGAGGTTTGAGACATCATCGACCTCCCCAACCAGACACCGTCGACCCATGGGTGATGGGGTGGTGCCGGCGGTTCTGAATGCACTCTCCCGCACCGGCATTTAAGTCACCATCGCCCTCCCAAACGAGCTCCTCTCCTCTGCCGCTCACCACTAGTCCTTCGCCAACTCATGGATCCAGCGAAACGTCGTCGCTTACCACCCCATCACACCCAAATCGAAGGGGAGAGAGAGAGAGAGAGAGAGAGAGAGAGAAAAGAAAGGCTTGTTTGATAGCAAAGAAGCATCTTATATAGCCTGCTTTTGGTCTACCTTTGTTAATTATCTCGACCGGGATGGTTAATTACCCTAGCAGGTAATCTCTTTAATCCCCTTTTTCTTTCCACCTAATATGATTATGATTAATTATCTATGACGATTGGAACAGTTTCGTGTTCCGTATTCTAAAGTTTTAAGGTGGATATTCCTAAATCAGTTCGTTTCAAAAAAAAAAAATGAATCCAACAATCAAAAAGTTATTTCTTAATTTATAATAACTTTTGCATCACCCTAAGTAAGACCTAAATATGAGTACAGTAACACTTACACACCAATAAAATTTAAATTAATAATCTCAAACTCCCTTGAAACAAGAAACAACTTTAATATTCACTAACTCGAAAAGAATTAGATCAGAAAATCACAATTAGGTCTGTTCATTTTACTTTTCAATACTTTTTCTTTCTTTCTTTCTAGTTGTCAAATTCGGCCATCTCAAGCCTTATGCGAAGCGCAAAAGTTATATCGGTTGTAACATGTAAAAATGTAGTTAAAAAACCAAGTCACACTCTGCTTAATAGCCTCCAATACGACATGGAACATGATACTGACAAACAAACGATTTAATTTGTAAAAAATCAAATGAAATGTTTAAGGATAAATAGTGTATATGGTTTGGACTACACAAATGGACACTCAAAGAGGTGCCAAAAAAAAAAAAAAAATCGAGCACTAAGGCACTAAGGCCACATGAAAGATAATAAGTATATGTCTGAGTGGTTCTAAACAAACACATAAATAAATTTGGACAAAAATCAACAATATTAGATCCAAAGCAAACAAAATAGACAAAGAGGGGGGACAAAAAAGATCACAAAAACGATAACAAATTTTTAATCGAAGGGACGGCCATCAACGTCCGAAGGGCATGCAGATCCTAACTTGACATTATTGGGAGTGCAAAAGGGCCCGTGAGGGTGGCTGAATTTGTTTTGTTTAATTGTTTTTCTTTTTGTTCTTTTTTTTTTTTTGCCTATATTTTTTGGTTCAATAAGAAAATTATAGATGTGTGGATAGATTTTCACGTCATCACTCCAAAATTTAAGTAGAGATTGGTAATCTACTTAGTAATAATAATAATAATAATAATAATAATAATAATAATGGCTTACTAAAAAAATTTCTCATTTTCAAAAAAAAATATAGATATATATTTTCTTCTTCTTGTTTGTTTGTTTATTGTTTTTCTAAAAGAAACCCTCCTCAAATATTCTCTCCGTCAATGCTTACTTGCCCCCTTGTTTATTTGAGAACTTTTTCATGCCTAGCAAAGGCTTACCATTTTTTTTTTTTAAATAGTTGCGGTGCACTAGGAATTATGGTCTTTTTAAAATACTCTGTATACAAATTAAGCTTGATGTGGTTAGATTCTTTATTGTGATCCTCCCACGTTCGACAACCTTTGGTTTCAAAGTGACGCTCTTGATAATAGTTATCAATGTATTTAGTTTTTAAAAATACACAATTTCCTTAACCATGTTCCGTATATTTTGTTTACCTAAAAATAAATACGAATGCACTTATTAGCTTCACATCAATATTTTTGTTTCTTAAAACATTACATTTTCAAATTTTGTGAACATTGAACTTAAAAAAAATATTTTAAAAAAAATTATATGGCACGACTATATATCGTATTTTCAAGAATAAACAAATTAATAGACAAATATTTGACAAAGACCTCCTATAAAATTAGATCATATGTATTTTCAGAGCTTAACTACTACATTAGAAAATAATTTATATACTCAGTGGATCCTATGTGTGGGACATATATATATATATATTGTGTCATCTTTTAAATTAATTTAAATTATTAATTTATTACGTAGGCCCCAAGTCAGGACCGACAGAAATATTATTCAATAGATATATATCGTTAATTTAATAGGTATTAATTTATCAAGGTGATACTATAATATGTTTGTGCATGTCATCCTTATACGGCTATACTAATCTTTCTATATCGTCACCAAACCCAGTATTTTTGAACATAAGGTAAGGGGTTGTTGAATTCTCTAGATGTAGAAATTACAGATAGAGTAGACATACTACCACTTTTAAAACCCGTATACTAATTAGTCTACTATATGTGGAAAATTCTCATAAAAAAACATTATTATATAATACATATATATATATATATATCAAGTAAAGCTTTATTAATTTGTTTACATTTTTTCTATTCTTTCGAGAACATCATTTTCGTCTTCTCATGGTGGCCTTTTGTTTTAACCTAAGTGTAGTATATTGACAGTAAGTAAGTTTTTGTTAGGAAAAGAAAAAAGAACAACAAATATTATTCTTTAGATTCTGGTCCAGCCTTCTTTTTTTCTATCCCTAGCTAACAGCCTCCAACCACATTGAAACACGACATCGATAAACAACCAGTTCTACTTACAGAATCAAATTAAATGGTTGAGGGAAAATAGTATGTACTGGACTTCACAACATACGTCCAGAGAGGTACATCAAAAATCAAACACTTAAGACCACACCAAAAAAAAAAAAAAAAAAAAAAAAAAAAAAAAGACAGGAAAAAAGGCCAAAGTACCCTATACAAAAAATGTAAATAAATCAAGATAAAAACCATCATTATTACAAATGCAAAGAAGGAAAAAAAAAAAAAAAAAGGAAAAAAGAAATCACAAAAACAACAACAAAAGCTTTCATTTGAGACACGACCATCAATGCCCAAAACAAAAAGAAAAAGGCCGGGCACTGAATGGGGGGAAAGCATGTCAATGTGTCGTCGAACCAACACCAATGCATGCAACCCAACATAACCACATCCGGAGTGAAACATTTTGTCATCGTCGTGACGTGTCTTGAAACTTCATCCAAAAACTCACGAATAAGTTCTACTGTAGAAGATTTCAACGTACACCCTCTTTCACTCACTGAGTGGTGAAACTCTCACTGAGTGGTGAAACCCTATGCCTAGATCGTCCTGAAGATATATGGATGTGACGGGAAAAAGTGGCGTTTGGAAAACTAATTTAGGGTTGGCTGTTCTTTCCCCGGCATAGAAAACTAATTGTTGACATGGAAAACGTCAAAACAAGGTGAACGAAATTCACCGCTACTTCCAAATTTCTTCCTAACCTTTTTGACCTTTTCCTTGAAGATAAATAATGCATTTTTTTTTTCATTGCGACAAATATAAACAAATAACAAACGAGGCACCATACATTAAATTTTGAAAACGTCAAACATATAGACTTCCTTTTTTAATTGGACTTTGAAAACGTGATTTGTAGCGTGCAAAATATGAAGAAATCTTTTGTTAATTAATTAGGAAATCAAGATTTATATTTGTCAACTGTGGGAACTGGAAGACCTAAGGTGATCAGTCTTTGCATCTAGAAGCATTTTTGTCGAACATATATGCATGGAAATTAGAGCAGAATTAAGCACTGCCACCAACGCATTTTGGGAATAAAATCATGACCCTCGAAAGTGTAAAGAGCAATTTTCAGGACCAAAAAGATGTATAGTATTCTTTTGTTCAGAGATTAACTGATTCGAGACAAACAATCATCAAGATTCAAGGCTAAGATTTTGAGACGATCCATGATTTCAATTGAGATCATATTAATTAATTAATTGATTTATGTGACTACACATTAACGGGCTAAGTACTTTTGTCACTCTAATTAATATGTGTCGTACATTTTGTTTTAGGATCATTTTCATGTTATGCCCCTTGAATTTTAGGGTTATTTTCACATTGTCACCTAAACTTTAAAAATACTCATTTAGCCCTACTTGACTTCTTCCATTAGAATTTCAGTTAAAAACAGAAAGAAAAAAAAATGAGTTAAGCACAATCATGTTGTCTTTTTTCATTTTTAGTAGAAATCCTAACATAATGCATTTAATAAGACTAATTTCCCTCTTTTTATTTTTATTTTTAACCAAAATTCTAATAAATAGAATTAAGTAAGACAAATTCAAAATTCATAATGCAAAGAATGACTTTTTTTTATTTTTTATTTTCAAATAATGTGGTAGGGGCACTCACCCTAAATCAAATGTGTAATACAAGAAGGGTTTGCTTCAAGCCAAATTAAAGTTATCTGATTATGCAAACTTCGCAAGTTCTTAAACACGTACATTTATATTGTATTTAGTATAGTCTTATGATAATTTTACACTCACAGAATTCAAATTCTCCGTCTTAAATCAAAAAAGAAAAAGAAAAATGGTAAGTAAAAACATTAAAGACTACAATAGGTGTTTACACACAAAAAAAAAAAAAAAAAAAAAAAAGGTACAAAGTGACTAGTTGCAAATGGTACCATATACTAACATTCAAAAAGTCGGTAAAGTCTACTAATATATGCACTTACGCCAATATTCTAGAAGGGTTGAATTAGGATTTATTTCTTGCTAGCTAACGCCTTAATTTCTTCTAGTTAAGTCAAAGAGCCATTAATGAAAATGTTCAACTACACAAGATATTTTTACAGTAAGTCTCTTGGTATTTAATTATTTATCCAAAGATATCTTTGGTAAATTCTTTCACTAAAGTTGTGAATTAAATATTCATATGAAGAGAAATACTTATTGAGATGTAGAAAATTATAATTCAAAAACACAAGGAAAAAAAAAAGCTATATATATAAAACTCATTAGTTTCATTTTTTCAAAACAATTTTCAAATGGAGTAATCTTTTTTTTATTATTTTTATAATCACTTGTTTTTTGTCTGTTTAACAAATATTAATATCAAAACTTTGGCAAAGTGGTTTTAAGTAGTATAGAAATTAGCTCCCAAATTATGGGGCCCAAGTGTTATATAGAATAGACCTAAAGATTTTCTGTAAGATTGTGCTGCAGAATGTCTTTCTGAATCTACAGTATGAAAATTGTGATGATAATTACGCCTACTTAAAAGGGGCTAAAGATAAAATAATTAATTGGAGTTTTGTGAAGGTGGCTCTGTATTCGGTGGTGGGCATATTAAATAAATGTGCAGTTTTGTCCTTTTTTTATTTTTTTTTATTTTTTATTTATTTTCTCCTTAATGGAAGTCTACTTTCGGCACTAGCTATACACAAAAAGTCTCAATCCATGACTACGAACACGTAAGAGATTTAATTGGGCGACTGTTTAGAATATATATAGGTCTCCTCGGTTGAACAATTTTGAGTTCAATAATTTAAATATGACGGTAAGTGACGTGGAATTTTATAATTTTTTTTGTTATTATTTCTTAGACATATATATAGGTCTTTTTTTTTTTTTTTTGAAAAAAAAGAAGTGTAATGAACGTATATAGACTTCTAAAAATAATTGATAAGAAATCTAAAGAAAGAGAGTGTGAACTATCATTGATTCCATTATTCCCAAAAAAAAAAAAAAGTAATGGCATTATCTTGGGAAAGTTAATAAACCAAATCAGTCCAAATATTTACTTTGATTAAGTGAAATAAATACATTTCTTATTTTCGACAGAAGAAATAAGAACCCACATCCTTTATTTAATTTTGATGTTTTAAATGATATATAATTAATTATATTTTGACACATCATTAAATGAAGTTAGATTTTTTAAAATATAAAAAATCAGTTATGAAGTATTGTAAACTTTTTAAAATAACGTGGCATAATATTATTAGTTATACACCATTTGAGATATCAAAAATTGGACAAAAAATTTGGATCCAAGAAATAAATGTAGAAATATATTTCTACGCATGCAAAAATGTGCCAAAATGTATATTAATTTGGAAGAGCAAATTTTGTTTAAAAATAAGGCCTTTTGAACTGATTTGCAGTTTAATTTTTGATTTTAACGTTCTGTTGATTCATAACAATGTTAATTTATATATATGAATTGACACTTGACTTTTCCACCTATCGTTAATAAAAGCATAAAAAGTTTTTTCTTAATCCGTGTTAACTCAAATTTATGTTAAAACAAAATTAATTCAAAATTTTCTATTTTGATAAAATTTAGTTAAATATCTTAGAATACTGAAAACACTAATTTTAGTCATAACTTTTGAACACCAATCTATGTAGCATTGAGTTGTCAATATTCTATTAAGTAGTAGTTTAAGGCTATGTTTGGTAGGATGGAAAAGAGGGAGGAAGGAAATGGGAAGAGGGAAAATGGGATGAAAAATGGGGAGTGAGTTGTTTGGTGAGATGGAAAGGGGAAGGAAAAGAAAATAGGGTGGAAAAAAATTATAATAGGACCCACACATTTAATCATCCGAAAAGTGGAAGGAAAACTTAAATCCACCATATGATAACTAAAATTACTTTTTTATCTCTATTTCTAAACCAAAATAATATAAGTTTATGGATAAAATAGTAATTATACAAATCTTTAATTTTCTTTCCTTCCTATCTACCAAACAACATAGAGTAAAACTAATTTATTTTCTATCATCTTTTAGAAGGTTTCTCTCCCTCCTATTTTTTTTCCTTCCTACCAAATGGAGTGTAAAAGATTCACATCAATTAAAAGTAAAAGTTACATTAGGATTACAATTGATGTCTCTAGTATTATTTTTTGTTTAAGTTTTTTTTTTTTTAATTAGCATGAGGTTTAATTTTCGTTATATTAAGACTTGTAATAATTAATTTATATAAAAAAGTGCATAAAGCTTTATTAAGTTAAATATGATAATTGTATTAGATCACACTTAATGTCCATCTTCTTTAGTGATCATTTTAATTAATTTCAAATATTAGATAGTTTTATTGCTCTGTGAAGAGATTAACTTTCTTGGTTAAACGAAAGCTGCAGGAACTTTTCGATACCAATGGATAATAATATTTCTTACAATTGTTTTTCTAAGATTAAGTTAAATGCCCCATATTATATAATTCAGTATTAAATGCCCCATATTATATAATTCAGTATTTCTTACTGTTATAAATTGCTATTGTTTTATGCAGAGTTGAAAAGTTAAAGAAAAAACAATTTGATAACCTTATCTAACACAGTATTCATGAAATTACAAAATAGAACAAGTTTATTAATTAGTCAAGTCGAACGGTATTATTAAGAATTCAAAAAACACATATATAAATAATTACACAGGTACTGATCTTTCTTTCATCATACTACGTACTACGTGTTCGAATCGAAAATGTCGATAACCCGACCTCAAATCTAGCTTTGTAAATAAGAAAGTCATAGAAAAACAATCATACGGATCAACTACATTTTGAATGTGGTGTTTATTCTTGATGATGACTTTGTTCAACACTCTGAGCATATGGAACCATCTTTCTGTGAGATTTGATATGATTATCAAATATTGATTAAAATTATTCTTTATGATTCTTTCCAATTTATATTGATTATAGAAGATTTGATATTTTTAGATAACTTACCCGTTTTTGTACTTGTAAACTTGTATTTATATGCGAGTTTATTTTATAGTGCTCATTACTAGTGAATCTTCTCTCTATTCCCATTGCCTTGAATACTTCGAGAGAATTATAAAGATTTGATATTTTTAGATAACTTACCCCTTTTTTTATTCGCACGTGTACAAAAACGAGTTTATTTTTTTTATCTCCTTCTTCTATAGTTTATTCTCTTATTCATTTTTTTTTATTTATTTTTTAATATGGTATCAGAGTCAATATAACCAAATCCTTAAAGGCTCCTGTAGATAATTCATTCCCACTGTGTAGGAGGTGTCATCATCACATCTATTGCTGAATCCGCTACTGAACCACCAATGATATCGTTGTCGTCTAAAATGGATGGTCACCTTGGAATCCTATGCTTTTGTGAATGCATTTGGTAGAATCTCTTAATTAAATAGGTATTATTTATCTTAATACACGTGCGCGTGCTATCATAAATGTGTAAAGAAGTAAAAAAAAAAAAAAAAAAAGAAAAACAAAAAGAAAAGAAGGACAAAAAATAAATATATATTGAGAAAAAAATTAGTGGAAACAAAAAAAAAAGTTCAAAAGTATTTGTTTTGTTTTCTTTGGCATACAACAGTGGGGATAGAAAAAAACAACAAAAAAAAAAAAAAAACAAAAGAGAGAGAGAGAGAGAGAGAGTTAAAAAACAAAAAGAATTGGAATTTGAATTTGAAAAAAAAATCCCTAAAAAAAAAGAGAAAAAAATGATCTTTTTTGATCCTTTGGTCCTTCATTTCGTGATCCCATTGATAGTTGGTATATTGTAATTTGATAATTATTTTCAGATTTAGAAGATTGATATCGACTTAAAGAGGTGTGTTGGAATCCGCAATTGTTTCCGGATTTAGAAGATTCACACCAACTTTAGCGGGTATGTTGAAATCTGATGATTATTTCCGGAGTATAAGAATTGTGAAGTTATTCTCGAAGTATTCAAGGCAAATTGGTATGCACCAATTTAAGTGGGAGTGTTGAGATTTGATATGATTGTCAAATATTAATTGAAATTATTCTTTATGATTTTTTCCAATTTATAGATTGATTAATTGTAATATAGGAGATTTAGATTTATTTGTGTTAATTTTCATATTATGAAATAGGATTTATTGATTGTAGAAGATTTGATATTTTGGGTAATTTATCTATTTTTATACTTGTAAACTTGTATTTATATGCAAGCACATTTCATAATGCTTCTTACTAGTGAATCTTCTCTCTATTCTTAATCTGTGGATGAAACTACGTTAATTTTTTGTTTCCTTCTTCTATAGTTTATTCTCTTATTTATTTATTTTTATTTTTCAAGACTTTCTTCCTTTGATACGAACTAGAACCATGAAACTTTTGTTTTCCTTATATGTCATTCATATTTAGTCTTCAATGTAATAAAGTTTAAGGGCCTATTTGGGGTACTAACTCTAGATGGCAAAATACTTGAATTTTAAAATCCCAACTTTGCATCAAAAATTTCCTCTTTTCTATTTTCAAAAATTTCAAATTTTAAAAGTCCATAACTTTCTCATTCTAAATCGAAATAAGATGATTTTTATGTCAAAATGTTCATAACGACGAGACGAATAAGACAAGACCTATTTTATATATTTTTTCCAAATACAACTCAAATTTTTATATTATTTTCTATATCACAGAACTTTTCTAAGAGTTTTCCCTCCAAACATATATTTTCAAACCCAATATCCAAAACACCATCTCCATATGTCCCCCCAAACAGGCCCTAAATTATTATTGTCCTAGCTATCAACCCTTTTTTGAAAAGAATAATGCTAAAGAATGTCGTCAAATTTTCTCACACTATTTAATTGCATAGGTTTTAGAAGGGCGTCTATTGACACCCCTCTATCTACTTTCTCCACTCCTTTCTTAAATTATCCACCAATTAAAAATTTAGATACTCATTATTACTTGTTACACCCTTGTTATTATTTTTTTATAAAAAATCCCTACAATTTAATTCTACTCTTCATTCTTTTTATACTCACCAATAAATAAATAACTCCTATTTTTTTAAACAATCACTTCTTCTTCTTCTTATATCTTGTACCAATGATTTTTTGTGACAACTCTTTTCACAAGAAAATTACGAACAACAACTTACAATATATATATATATATATATATATATATATATATATAACAACAACATTAATATACATATGTGTTTATATATCTACGACATTTAAAAGAAACATAAAAAAAAATAAATATAAAACTGCTACTTTATTAGTTTCTTGAAATCTTTTTTTTTTTAAATCATTGAATTTTAAAAAAAAAAAAAAACGAAGTCAAAAAATAAGAAAAACAGGGAATGAGAAAAAAGGATTGTTTAAAAAAATAAGGTTATTTGTTGGTTGGTGAGTGCAAGAAGGATTAAAATAAAATAAAAATTATAGGAATTATTGTGGAATAATAAGAGGGGTGCAATAAGTAAAAATTAATATTTAAATTTTAATTGGTCGATAATTTAAGAAAGGGGGTGTGAAAAGTAGATTGAGGGGTGCCAATAAACGCCTCATTTAGAAGGTTAAAGGAGTGATATGGGAGGAAACGTGTAGAAAAATGTAGTTTAATGCATCTTTAATTTTCTTGATAAGTCATATTAATGCTAAATTTTAGTTTTTTTTTTATCTCAATGTTTTGTTATATTTTAGCATGAAGGAAAGTGATATTTAGAGTATATCCAATATAATGTTTAAATATTGTATCAATGATAAGTTCTGATATTTAGATTGAAAAAGTGTTCTCTAATAAAATACTATCTTTGATGTAAAATTTATCATGTACTAAATTTTGTGACAAATTTGATATTATTGGGGCAAAATTGTGCTGACCTACTGACGTGGAGGATGGTGGTTCCGTGGTTCGCTGTGATTGGACCAGAGACACTAGATTTTATATGATGCCCAGTCTCTTGGAAACTTATGTACTGTCAATCTCCAATAGCAGATGCAGAACCCCAAGTCTAGGGACCTAATAATTAGGCCTAAATGAACTCAAAGATATAGTCTCTACGGACTCAAATGTTATTGAACTTCAATGGACGAGAGTTTCAATATAAATGAGAATCATTGCGAGCATGTAGAGGTGGGAGGAGTACATAAATAGTTTTCTAGAGATAAAGGAGAAAGGCCTCTGGCAAGAAAAATAAAGAAAGCTTCTAAAGAAAAAGAGCTTCCAGAGAAAGTCTCTGGCCACAAAACTAAAAAGGAATGCTAAAGGTAAAGCGTCTCCAGAAAAAGTCTTTGGCCACAGATCCAAAGAAGAAAACCAAAGACAAAAAGTCTCCAAAGAAAGTATTTGGCCACGAAACCAAAGAAGAAAACTAAAGACCATAAATCTCCAGAGAGTCTCTGGCCACTAAATTAAAGAAAACCTCTAAGGATAAAGAGTTTCCAGAGAAAGTCTGTGGCCACGAAACCAAAGATGAAGACTATAGACCAAAAGTTTGAAGAGCAAGTCTCGGGCCACGAAATCAAAGAAAACATCTAAGGATAAAGAGTTACTAGAGACAAATATTAACATGAAGGAGATGACTATGGAAAAGGCATGGGCTTGGTAAGGGATTTATGGATTGAGACTTCCATACTTGCTCTTAAGACATTTGAGAGCATAAGAAACCTTTTGACATATTTTTTCTAGAGAAGCTAAGTATGTCTCTTATGTGTTCTCGCCATCTAAGGTGGAGGGGCATTTATAGTGTGGGAGAACTTCTCTTCTTAACTAGCCGTTGGAGAAGCGAGTTAGCTCATTTACCTAGAGAGGAAGAGTTTTGGTTCCATTCCCACACTTAATTACTCATACATAGCTAATCAAGATAATAATGGGAGCTAGAAGAGATTTAAACTAATATTTGGACATTGCCAAACTTTAATTTTGGTGGGAAAAATGCACATGAGGATTGATGACCGGAACTCTATTTTGTGTTGTCTAAGTGTTTCAGAAATATACTTAGCTGAGCAATGTATTATTTACGTGATAGTCATCGTACAAGCGAATGCTGAAATATGACCAAGCATTACCTCTGTCTCTGGACAGGTTCGAAAACTTAATTTTGGCTCTCTACTTAAGGAATATTCTAATGGGATATTCAAAAAAATTGGGCTTGCTCGACTAATTGAAGTGAAGAAGTGGATGGGTTGCTATTTAGGATACCGATTGTTTTTTTCCTACATTTTTCCAACTTATTCTTTTGGCCCAATCCGTTCAATACCCCCCAAGCGGGTTAAGAACTACTTCAACAAAAAAAATAAGTGGACCCGTTTATGCTATCATGGCCCACACCACAGTCTACTAAGATTCCCCAAACGTGGCTTGGGCACATATCATTTTCAAGTTTCAAAATAATTATTGGATATGCTCTTTGTCTTTGGGCCTTTTGCATTTTTGGACATCAACAGATACAAATTGTAGTCAATTTTAAATTTAATATTTAATTCTTATTAATTAATGTCTTTATTTTTTTCATATAATCATTACAATAGTTTTATTTTAATATTATTTGAACACTAAAAATTCACTTATTTTACGAGTTCTAAAATACAATAGTAATGACAAAAAATAGATGTACTATTAAAAATAGTATGATTTATTTGCATAAATGCATCGTAAACTTTTTAAATTTGACAATTTAGTCCCTAAACTTTTTTTTTTGGCAATCAACCACTTGAACTTTTAATTTTTTTATAATTCAGTCCTTTTTACTTAAATTCATTAAAATTAAGATAATTTTTTGCACAATACTTACACATTATATATAGCTGAAAGGGACGATGTTGATAATTTTTGCCTAATTTCAATACAAATTTCTTTTAAAGTTTAGATTTAAGTTTGAGTATATATAATTGAATTAAGGTTCAAATTTTCAAAGGAAATTATATTGATGTTAAGCAAAGATGATCAACAATGCTCTTCTTGGATTATAATGTGCAAGTTATGTGTAAAAAATAATCCAAATTTTTACAAATTTGAACAAAAGGGACTAAATTGCTAAAAATAATAAATTCAGGGGATTGATTGTCAAGAAAAAAAAGTATAGGGACTAAATTGCCAAATTCAAAAATTTCAAGGGGTATCTGTACAAATAAGTCAAATATTATTATAACACATTTGAGCATAAATAAGATAACGTTGTTGTTGTATTATTATTATTATTATTTTATAAAAGAGTAAAACATATAGCATTGACATAGTAAATACATTGGAGTTGGTCTCAAAATATGGCATTTGTAATTGACTTCAATGCATAGAGACACAACTAGAGTTAAGCACTATGTTTACTTTGTTTGCTAAAAATTAATAAGATATAATTCATGGTAGTCCAACGTATCTCCATTCCTCTATGCCCTTTGTAGAGTGGCTGATCCATATACTCAAATTATAACTAACTCGAACACTTTATTAAGAAGAATAAATAATGTTATTATATCGTACTATATATGGCACAATTACACATATTATTAGACATATTAATTTTAGTTATTTCTCAATTCATACCTTTGTTTTTAGAAATTACAAAAATATTTCATAAAGTTGAAAAATTTATTGAATTTCATCACTTGCGTCCTTATGAAGGGAAAAACAAATTGGTCAAAAATTTATAAATGCCCTTAAATAATTTACAAAAAAAAAAAAAAGACTTTAACATTTGAAAAACCGTGCATTAAAGAAACCCAAAAATTTAAAATTTAAAAAAATTCTTCAATTTTTTGTTTTCTAAATATTTGAAACATTTATAGAATTATTTCTCAAGAGAAAAATGTTTTTCAGACATTTATTTGGTCTAATTAAAGGTATCTTTATCTTTTTCTCTTCTTTTCAAAATTGAAACAAATATTTGAAATTCAATTGTTACATTTGTGGTCTAAAAAAAAAAAAAAAAAAACCTATGGGGTGTAATTATATTATTGACTCTCTTAGTAATTATTAAATATAGTATTATAACTGGTATTCTTTAGGTTTAATCAAATGCTTAGGTTGTTTGACAATAAAATATAACAGGATAAATGAAAAGACAATTAGGTAGAATGGGGCTCTCGCCTCTTGAGAGCCACAAAAACAAGTACGGCTCTTTAATGTTCATCCTTTTGGTGATCTGAATTAATACAATGTTGGCCCTTGAGATCCAAACAAGCAAAAATGCATTTCAAGAGTATTTAATAAACAACTCTTATTCCACAAATGAAATTTCTAACGAAATCTCCAAACACAATTCCAATAGTACAAGTTTTTTGACCTTATAGGTTTCACTTCCATAATCGGTGTGGTCAACAATTCAAGTACAATATTTTTGTTTTCCACCTCTTGAAAAATCATCGGATCAAAACGGCCAAATAATTCCAAATTGGCTAATATTAGACTTAGCCTTCGAAAAATTTGGGTTCTCTTATTCTATATTATTCTATATGCCTCTAAAAATTATTTATTAAAAAAAAACACACACACACACAACCGCGCACACAAAAAACTCCTCCAACCCGATCTTACATAAAATTTTATAATATAGTCATATATTTAGTTTACGTTTGATTCACCGGTTGAAAATGAAATTTTTAAGTTGAAATTAGTTGACTTTTCAAAAACTAATTATAATTTTTGTTGATTTTTTGAAAAAATACAAAAACTGATATGAAAAAATATAATTTAATTAGAATTAAGTTGAAACACCAAACAAAATCTTAATCACATGATTAATTTTTAAAAGATAATATATGAAGACAGATTCAAAACTTTTGAAGAATTGTAAAAACGTGTTATATATAAATATGTTTTTGATTATGAACAAAGGCTTATTCAAAACAAGATCATTTCATAAGTATTTAATGAACACCTTGTATTCCACACATGAAGTTTTAAATTCGTCCTTTCTCTTTACGATGTTCACACTAACAAGCCCAAGTGAAAGGCAAATAGATAGTTTCCACACTTCCACAATATCGTTGTGGTCAACATTTCAAGTAAAATATATTTTCTTTCAAACTTTTGGAAAATCGTCGGATCAAAACCCTTCAATAATTCCAAATTGGCTCACTTCATAAAACATTAACCCCAAAAAAAAAAAAAAATTTTGCAAAATTTATTTTTAATTTTGCAAAAAAAAAAAAAAAAAATTTTTTTTATGTTGGGTCCATACTCCACCAATTGGTCTATGACCAGTCCTATTCCAGATGTGGATATGTGTTCTCACGTGTAATACTAAGTACCACATCCTTACACGTGTGATCGAATGGCATTTTTGCTAATAAGTCGATAAATAAGGGTAATTATAAATACACTGCTCTATTGACAACTCAAATCTGCGGCGTTCCATCCACCAAGGTTTACCAATCATCGAAGAAAAAGTCCAAAAACTCCCTCAGAGCCCTTTAATCATGGTTAGAATTTAACCCTGGGTGGAATTGACCATGGTTAACGTGTCTCCCCCAATCAAACCCCACTCCTTGTCTTGTATTATATTAATCCTCAGCCAAACACGGTAACAGAAACAGAGAGAGGATCAGAAAAACGAATGGAAATCGCGAGAAAGTGAAGGAAAATTCTTTATACAGAGAGAGAGAGGGAGAGAGAGAGAGAGAGGATTTTCTCGAGAAAATAATGGCCTACTATGCGGATGAAGAAGACGTCTGGAAATGTCCGAAACATCCGTCGAAGCGCCGGAGGAGCGGAATCTGCCCGGTCTGCCTCCGCGAGCGCCTCGGCAGCCTCTGCCCGGACTGCGCCAACGTCCGGCCGTGCGGCTGCTGCGCGACGACCTGTTCCTCCTCGTCCTCCTCCGGCGACGGCGTCGGATCCGTCGGGAGATTGTCGAGCCTCATCGAGAGCGAGCCGGCGTTCCGGCGGTCGCGGTCGGTGGCGATCCCGTTCCTCCGCTCGAGGTCGAGGTTCGTCGGCGGCGGAGGAGATAAGGACGCCGAGATCGGCGGTGATCGGAGCGAGCCGCCGTCGGCCGGGAAGACGGCAGCGTTTTGGTCAGTTTTTCGGTTTCAGAAGAGTAAGCGAGGAGGTCCCGATGAGGACGTGAAGAAGGTTGAATTTGAAGAAAATGACGACGTCGCTTTGAGGCGGAAGATGATGATGAGGTCGAGGTCCGTGGCGGTTCCGATGGCGGCGACGGCGGATTCCGTCGCCGGAGGTGTTAAGCCGTCGTCGAAAGGTCGGAGTTGGTACTTTCCGAGCCCGATTAAGGTTTTCCGGCAATCCAAAATCTCTAGGATTGTTCAAGAGCGCTCGCCGTTGTACAGAGGTTAATAATTTTGTAATTATTTATTGTTATCGATATCTATAAATTTTCTAATAATTAACATACCTTCTAAGAAAAGAAACTGATTATTTTTGTTCCGTTTTTTTTCCTTCCAAGGAAATTCTCTGATACATGTTGAACTAGAATGGAAATGTTGAGACAAAAACGAAATTATTTGGAGTATATTTCTTGGTTTCTCTTGTCAAATCAATGTAATAATTGTGAAAAAAAAAAAGAAAAGAAAATTAAATGATGGTATTGGATTTGTAACAAACAACGTCAAAGTCATATTCCTTATGGTTGTTGAATTGAGACTTTTTCAGTGTTTGATTTGAGAAAATGCCAACATCACTGCGTGAGAAGATTAGGCTGGATTGGAATTTAGTTGAGACTCTTTTCATGTTTTTTTCTTTTTCTTTTTCTTTTTTCTTTTTAAATTTAGGATACTCAAACTCTTTATTTTTAAAATGATACAATCAGATATGAAATTATAAAATTTTTTAATATCAAATTTATTATTAATTTCTTAGTAATGTGGTCAAATTGTGGAAATTATGGTCCACAAGGGGCAGGTGGACATGTGTGAATATGCTTTGTATAAAGTAATTATTACAACAAGTACCAACAACCCAACACAAAATGCTAGAACCAAAGGAATGTAATTGTACTTCGTTTGTGCATTTTATAAGTTCTTTTCTATAGATGGATAATTTATTCACTTTGGTGACTGTCTTGGGTCGTGTAACTTTTTTTTTTAAGTAGTACTAAGAAGATCAAATTTATGCTTATGTTAAATCGGATTAAAATCTGACCAAAATAAATAAATAAATATATAATTAACAGAATCTAAAATTGATATAACATTTTAAAATAGAGCTCATTATGTAGAATGTAGAAACTTTTGTTAAGGGGGAATGAACATAAAAACAAAAAAGAAAAAAAATGGCATGGCTCATTAATTAGTGGTTGGTGTGCACCGCGTAATATTTAGTAGGAAAATTTGACGGTCGCTTACAAATTATTATTTTTTTCGTTATAATATGTCAACTATTTATGTCACTTTTTGAATTCAATATCTTCTTTAAAATATACATGGTCAGAAAAATGGGTTGATATGTATAATACAGCTGCTTTTGCTTTTTAGTTTTGGTTGGCGTTGATTTCGTTGTAGGACTTGTTTTTGGTCTTTATTCTATGATTGCCCCATAAAGCTTAAATAACTAGCACAAAAACACATAAAAAAGTGAAAGGCTGAAAGCTCAACCACTCTTTGGTTTTGTTTGTTACAAATGATTGTAAACTTACGTGTTTTCGTTATCTTAAATCGCGGATTTGTTATTAATATAAGCCACCGTTTGGTGTTTTAAATCCAATTTAAATTTTTCATCTAAGTATTTATTTATTTATTTTTTTTTAAAATTAATAAAAAATTATAACTAATTTTTTAAAAATTTAACCAACTCCAACTTAAAAATTTTAACTCTAACTGGTTAACCAAACGCACCCTGATTTATTTGTTGTACACTTTTTTTTAATGTTAGGATAGTTGAAAAGATCCTATCGTTTAATTAATTAACAAAATTATAGATATATATAGCAGTATGAGTAACTAAAATGTTGTTCAAAGAAGCAAGCGTCTAAGACAATTTGGTCTAGCCATATGGGAGCGTGTAAAAATTGAGATATGAAGAATGAGATTTGATGTCAAAGTATCGGAAGTTTCCTTTTGTGATTGATTTTGTGAGCTTCAGATTGATTTGTTCCAATTTTGTTTCCATTAAAAATTTATGTTGATTGTTAGTTACCCATTTTGTTATTCGTAAGCTTTCTTTACATTCATATAGTTATTTATTGGCAAATTGTTCTGTTTTCATCTATGAAGAGTAGACATATTGTCAAACGTCGTTAAATCTTTATGTTTTTTTTTTCTTTCTTTATTTTCTATTTTCTCATAAAAGGTTTGGGTAAGTTTGATCCCACCTTTTATAAAATAAAAAAATAAAAATAAAATAATAAGAATAAAAGTAAACTAAAAAAAATAAGCAAGAAAATCTTTTCTTGTGAAATGCAGGGATTAGGGTTGATTTTTTCGTCGCAACTCGCATGTGATATATAATTATAGCAATAGTTTTAGTCGGTCCACCAAGGGATATGGACAATTTATTATCTCTGGAATTATCTGAAAACACTTGTTTTATTCCATGTCCTGAAAGGGCAAACGAAGTTCCAAAGTAATGATGAGTCCTGATTACACAAAACAATTTTTTAAAAATTTGGTGGCTTCGAATTGTAAAATGAAGATTTTGACTTAAATAATGCTTCATTATTTTAATAATCAGATATCATTGTTACGATTAATAATAATTAGAATGCATGTTGGTGAAATATGTAACGGTCGATTTTATTCAAATATTAAAGTTTTAAATCACATGCCTAAGCTCTTAATTATTTCCTCTCCCCCAATTGGCAGCAGCAGCACCATAGTACCATAAAACAAGGGGCCATCTTTCTCACTCCACAAATTTTTTTTTTTTTTTTTTTTCATTTCTGTTGGAAGAATACTTTTTTTTTTTCTTCTATGATTTTATGTTGGGAGATTTCTTCCAATTGGTCGAATCATGTGATACATATCTCACTCAATAGCAAGAATTTTACCTCTTAAGTGTGGAGCTCAATATAATTGGAAGATTTCAATGTCGACGTATATAGATCAAAGATATGTATATTTAATATAATACTGATACGTATATACATTGAGAGTCAATCCCTAAACCCTCAACGAGGGATCAAAGAAACCATCATATGGATCATGATCGAGATTGTATGGCTGAGATCAAGGGTTAAAAAATCGAGATCCGATCTCAAATTACAAATCAAAATGTGATATATAACGCTTTAATTAAAGGAATATCAAGGAATTAATCTCACATCACTTTTGATTGTGAAAATTATAAATATTTTGAATTATAATGATGAAGTGAATCAATCAAAGTGGATAGAAAAAAACCCAATAAGCCACTATCCCAATAAATAGGATTCTTAAAATCTCATTCTGTATCTTCTACGTATACGTCAAAGTACTTTTCGCGGGTGGATGTGTCTCACCTTGATAGAGAACGACGGAAGACGTGAAGGTTCATTGATGTTGTGATTTCCACTCTAACGTCGACTACTGCAAACAATTGGTTAATTCCATTTCGTTGCATTTATTTTATTAATAAGAATTAGGTATCAAACTAGGAAAGAAGATAAACCTAGTAGTATATGTCTTAACTCATAGAATAATTAACAACGGTTTGCTAATAATGAGCTTTAATCACGTGATCACACACCAAACATATGGATTAAGAATCTGGAAGTGGATATGAACCATTGGCATAACATTTTCTTATGCGATTCCATGGAACATTAGCACATGGATATTTGACTAACAATGTATCTATAGCTCATATTCACTTTGACAGATAATATATATTGTAACTAAAGATATATATATATATATATAAATATATATATATATATATGTATATTGCAATTTGGGATGCACTAAAGACATATGCTCTAACAAACCATGACTATAACTGCCTGGCTTTCTAGTTTGGCATTTCGGAAAGTTCAAAGTAATGAGCATATTGACCTATTTCAAAAGAAAATTCTTTCTATACTTTTTTTAATTTGATTCCAAAAAGTGGATTAGAAAATTGTTTTACGAACTAATTTGAGGTATGATTAAATTGTTTTGACGTTCTATTTTATTTGCCTTAACTTAATTAGCCATGAAATGCAAATTAAATATTTTGGTTTAGCATGAGTGCATGCATGTGACGACGCTTGCAAGTTAATAATGATGTAATAATCATAATTTGTCTTATCCAAGCTAGCAATTATCGTAAACCTAAATATCTTAATCACTTGTATTTTAATTTCCATTATTTTTGCTACACAATATATTTTCCTTTGTAATTTTTCTAAGCTATCGCTCCTCCATGTAACCTCATCACTATAGATATTAATGTTTTTCTAAGTCCTCTTTAAATGTTATTTTTTTCTTTTCTTTAAAATGGAACATTTTAATACTAACCCCTCTAATTTAACTTTGAACAAAAGAAAAAAAAATAAATTCACGAATGTTATCTTTAAAATAAATCATCTTAGACTTTTTTATTACACTTTTATTTAGGAAACTTTTTATTACACTTAAAAATACTCTATTATATATATATTTTTAATAAAAGGATCCATAATTCTAAATAATCAAATAGTATTGTGGGCGATTATAATCAGAAAGATAATTGAGAAGCAGCGCCCCTTATTTAAGTTAAAATCCGTATAATACAACGGAGGTTTTGTTAATTGAGGCTAGCTCGCTCTATTGCTTATTTAGCAGATATATTAATTATTTTTATCGCAATCAGTCATGTATTCTAGTATACTAGGATATATATATTTATTTATTTTAAATAAAATTTTAAAAAAAAGTTAAAAGTCTAATTTTCAATTGATAGATTATATTTATCCTATGTTACAATCAATATATATATTATTACTAAAAATTTTGGTTATAAACAAATGCTTTTACTCTCTCTCTCTCTCTCTCTCTCTCTCTCTCTATATATATATATATATATATATATATATTAGACAGGAAACCGATCACAATCATATGATAAGCGTGGGAGTACTTTTGCTACTCTAGTGAGGAAAAATTAAGGATCACTGTCATCAATATTTTTCAACCAAAATTAATCCATCAAACCTACTAATCTATCACCAATTAGCACGAATCTTTTTTGGCCATCAACATTATCACTTGACTTTTCATAGTTCATGATAGTTTAAAGGTGCACATAAATATTGCATTTCATTTACTAGAGTTGTAATACATTCTAAATTTTGAGATGTTACATCTTACTTGCTAGTAATTAAATAATTAAAATAATTATTAAATCTTTCAATAAAAAAAAAGTTGACAAAGTTGAAAAAATTTTAATGATAAGATCATTTTTAAGTCATCATCCTTAAACGAGCTGTACTTATATTCTAGGTTGTTTTGAATGGTTACTCCCGAACTATTCGTGTTTAGCAAATCAATCACTAAACTAAAAATTTAGGCTATTGATCACTCAAATTTGATGATCCGTAACAGTTACTCCCAATCAAAAACAGGATTAAACATTTTAATTATAACTTCGATACATGCGACTCGCACGTGACCTACTATTGAGCGGGACCTAAGTTTTTTTTTTTTTTTTTTTTGTTCAAATCAAACCTTATATAAATAAAACTCCCTCGCTAATTGCAGTATTGGTTATATATCCTTCGAATTCATCATGGGACAGAGTTTAGTTTTTATGTGGTCCAATTGAAACAAAAAAGACCTTGGTCATCACCTTCAATAAAAGATTTTGCGCAAGTCACATACAAGAAAACCATAACAATTATGCCCTTATCAACTTTACTACATTACAAAAGGACGAAATTCCTCCTTCCTTGCTAATAGCCACCGTCACGTGATAATTTTGCTAATTAATTTTTGATATTTTTGTTTTTGCTTTTATTTTACTTTGTTTGTCAATTTTATATGCATGAGCCAACTAGTTCTAAGGAAAAGAGATGAACTCATGAAGCCTTACTCATAACAAAAGCCCCAATGATCAAGTCTATCAAATCCGCGCTTCACGCAATTATGTAAAAAGGTTGAGTGACTTGACCGATAAACTACTAAAAATAGTGGTATGCTGACCAGAAAAGTAACCTCGTCAGAATCTTGGTTCTAATTAATGGGCAAATAATGATAAAGGAAAATCATGACCTGTGAAATGCTTTTGGGAAATTTAATAATGGGAACAGAATCTTGGCCTCTCATCTGGATTTCAGAGTAGTACTTTACTAATTATGTTAACTACTATTCAAACAAGATAAAAGTTGAGGGGGGAAAAAAATAATTAAAAAAAAAGCAGCTCCGGAAGGTGCAGTCAGTTGCCCACCCAATTGGGAGAAAGTAACTTTGGGTCCGTTTGGTGAATGAGTTTAAGTTGAAATTTTAAATTTAAATAGTAATTTTTGTTGATTTTTTAAAAAATATAAAAAAATTTTTCAGAAAAAAATAAAAATTGATATGAAAATTTTATGTTTGAACACAAGTGCCAAACGTAGCCTTGATCATGAATTCAAATTTACAATTCAAACACTTTTTAAAAAGTTTGAAACTGGATTTAAAACAAGATGTCAAATATGAACTAGTTGTTTTTAAGCAAATTGTGGATATAACTTCACCTCTCTCATTGATGGTTTCAGGATTAATTTTCTAATGATGGAGATAAAAAAACGTAATGTTACCAATGATCTTTTTTCATTTTTTTTTTAATTTTTTTGACACGCAAAAAAATAATAACAAAACTTCACATCCGAAACAAGACACATTATTCAAATTCAACTTTTTAATGTAAAAGAGGGTGGTCCTACACAAGCTAGACTTTTTTTGATCTTTCCTTGGGAGTGGTTCGTGTGTGATAGCTTTCATATCTATGAAACCATCTATCTTTTTCAGTAGTAGTACTATTCAAACCCCATGAGTTTGCTTTGTCAATTCATTCATATATATATATATACACACACACACACACACACACACACACACACACACTACACATAGCTACAATGGCACCATTCGTGTTCATAATTTGTAACTAGTGGACCATATTTCTTCAAGGTGATTTAAATGATCGTTAATCAATATAACAATATGTTTTTTCTTGTCTTTCCCTTTCCATTAGTAGTATTAATGGGATTTTTTTTTTGCACCAATCTTGTTGCCTTATTATCTTCTTTTTTTTTTTTTCCGCCTCTCTAAAGAGAGGACAACTAATCAACTTTTATTTTATGTTTTTTTTTTTTTTTGCTTTGTTTAATGTGCAAGAATGCATAACCAACTAAGAAAACAACAAGAGACAGCTCTATAAACGGAGCCAAAAATTAGAACACAAATAAAATATACACTGTCTGGTCCAAATATATATGCGATCACGATACATTAAATTTCGGAGTGAGAGGGCGTCCTTGTAGTTGAAGAATCAAGTTTGGTATTAGTTTCTCGTCAACGAAGCTACTAATTCAATACAGGAGGGTTGGCTCTCGATTATGGACGACCGAATATATATGACTTAGTTAGAATAGGTCCAACACGTACGTTGTGATTAAACGTTGTCTAAAAAAAATGTGTGAGGACATTATTGATTCTCAACGCTATTTTTAGTAAAAGGTCTGATCCTCATCTGTGAACCCTTTTATCATGAGACCCATTTTTTATTAGTGGGTGATACCACACACAGATTAGATATATATATATATATATATTCTTCTTTTCTTTTTTGGAGAATACAAAATAATTAGGGGAAGAGCTAGGAATTTTATTTTGTTTTTCCCCCTCCAAATATACACTTGTTTTTAATCATTATTTTAATCAGGTTCTCATGAGTAACGAGAGATAGGTACGTTTCTTATATATAAGATGAAAAAAAATAAAAGACAGAGACTGGATTTCAATAGCAAAACTTCAGCTAGCCAAAGCTTCCAACTGATGGCTCAAGAAAACAATACTAAAAACCTCTAATTTAAGCTCTTTTCGGCCAGTGTGCAAAAAAGCTCTTCTCTTTCGCTTGACAACAAATATATAATTATACACTAATACCACGTACAGTGTAAACAGAACAACTTATCTTGAAATTGAGTAACAAATATGCTTAATTGATGAAAACCTTTATCATACGGTGTCCGATTAAATCGGCGTCCCTTTAACATCCTCATTATGACTTTCTCATCCCTCTATTTTGCTAAAGCATTAATTTTTCTTTTTAGAAATAACATTTCCCCGGGCGAACATGAATGGAAGGTGGTAGATTGTCCCACATGAACCATTCAAAAACCAATCATCAATCCACGTTTGCAGCGCCTGAAACACGTAAGTAGAAACAAAAGCTTTTATTTTTTATTTTTTATTTTTTATTTTTATATCTATATATATATATTTATATATATTGGAAAACAAAAGCTTTTTTTGGGATCCTCTTTAAAGAAACTCCAAAGAGAAGCAGGAACAACTCATGTGCGGGTTGCCCCACCGTGCACGTGACGCCGTCGCTTTCTGATTTGCTCTCCTTCCGTTGAAATTTTCCCACTTCATGTCTTTTCATTGGACATCTCGCCGTCTTCTTCTACTTTTCCTTTTTTTTCCTCTTTTTTCTTTTATTACTTTGGATCCTTTTGTAATTTGGATATTTATCTGGCATAATATTTATTCTTTTAAATCCTACAAGTGTGGGCGTTCGACAAGCAAATAAAAAAAAAAATCACGTGATGATGACGTCCTGCGGTATCTTTTATGGTATAATAAAGATATATGTATGTATATATTGTGTTAGTTTAAAATGAATAAAATTAAACTTTAGATTATATATGCTAAAAATGTGAATTTCAAAGTTATATATTTTGTATATTTTACTTAATCAACAACTCATTTGCACTCCTAAATTTACAAATATCTTTTCATAGCCATGGATAAACATGCAACAAAAATGATGATTGAATTTATTCTTTGCAATGCAGTTTAAATTTTTACGAGTTTTTAAGACATTTTTTTTATAAAAACATAAAGCCTAATTAGTGTCTAGTTTACATGTTCATCCTTTAATTAAAAAGACTTCTATTTTCCATTCGAAGGCTATTAACTTGTAAAAAAAGCTGCAAATATAATATGAATCAGCTGCAACTTTTCAATTTTCATTTAGTGTGAATTTAAAATTCTTGAGGTACAATGTTGACCACAACCGAAAGATAGGTTATACATTTTGTTAGCTGAAAATACATATTGAATAAATAAATAAAAATCAGACGGTAATTTTTTTTTTTTTTTCCTATTGGTGTTTGGATTGTAAATTACGAAAGATTCACCAAATCTAGCATTGCAATGTGAGTTTTTCCCAATATTAGGTAAATTTATTGTTTATTTTCTTAATTGAACATATCATTTCCCTCCCTTTAATTCTTTTAGTATTGTATTGTTACAATTTCCTCTTAACTAGACACTAACGTGCTGATTTTCATCGGAATCGGCGTCGGCCATCAATTTACCAGAATTATACTACTAAATTAAAAATATGAGGACTGAATTATCCTAATTAAAATAATAGGGACTAAATGGCTACTTGATTAAAAACAAATCAGGGACATTTGTGGTGTGTTTCGATCAAACACTCACTTGTATGTTGTATTCTAACACAATGTTATATTCATTTGATTTTTCATATATTGGATTTGAATACAATTCTATGTGAATAATATATTTACTTTTTTTTATTATTTATCAATTTTATTTTTCTATCTATTTTTATCCACCACGGCATTTACTTTCTCTCATATACATACACATTGGAATGACTATTCAAATATAAACAATCCAAACACATATTTTATCTAAATCTAATAATTAAAGTGGACATCTAAACTTATGTTAAAATACATTCATTAATGACTTACACAAACAATAGTGTAATTACCATTGTTTATGTTCCTACTTTTTTTTTTTTTTTTTGGTTTAAAATTATAATATATTTTTTTGGAACTCGTTCATATGGACACACAATTCCGTGCTCTGCAGATCGGGACAGACATGCGAACACGGACGAATTACCTTTTATGTTACAAAACTGTAACAAAATTACAAAACAAAAAACTAGGTAATTTAGTAATCGCATGTATCGTAATTCGAGAATTCCTTGCATTTTTTGCTGTTCACACGAACCAATTAGATAGAGCATTATAATATTCTATAAACAACTTTAAGAAACTTGTGCCGGCCTTTCTAGAAGACTAGAAATTAAAAAAAAAACGACCATTATAGATTTTCAACCAACAACACCTTAGATGCAAAGTAAGGTTTCCTGGTGAAAACGACAACGTTTCTGAATGTTGGTCTTGGATTTTGTCCTTCAATCTTAGCCCTCCACATGTTAAGTATCACATAATTAGAAGATCTGACAATATAAAAATTACTCATTATTGAAGTAGAGGACCAACTCATGTGCATTTAGTAAAGTGGGCTCAACCTCACTAACTAAAGTAGTGGGCTTAACTCTATATAAATAGGAAATCGAGTTCATCTTTCAGGAAAAAAGAAGGGAAGACAATTTTTACCCTTTTTCAATACTCTTATACATAGTGAAAAAATTTAGACACAAAGGACTAACTCATTTTAAAGTAAACTTTTATAAATTTTGGTGTTATTATTTACTTTTATGGATTAGCTTTTAATAAGCTATTTATTATGGTTAATGTTTAGTATAGATTTTTTTTATTAACAGTGATCGACAGTCTCAATTTTTACGATCAATTATTAGGTTTTGACTAGTAACTTATTTTGTGACCCCAAATTTTCACGTCCACAAACACTCTAAGTACCTTTTCTTCTTTGTTGAGAACTTATCATATTGACTATCCATAATTTTTTTTTTTTAAAGATTATCACGCAGATACCCTAAAATTTTAAAAGTAACAAGATGGTATCCTTTCATTTTAAAAAATTTCTTCATGGTACTTGAAGGTTATATCATCGATATAGAAATTCTTTTCTGCTTCTATAAAAATAATTATTTTTCTGCCGTTTTAACAATTGTCAGTTAAACTTCTGAAAAGTACAGTTTAACAAAGAAGGGTTAGTCCATGTTTAACTACGGTGTTTGAGTACTTGAACAGCTGTTTATATTAGTAATTATTTTAGGTTATCCTCTTCATTTTTGTTTTTGTTTTCTTTTGTCTAGTTTAATTTTGTGTGTGTTTTGTTTTGTTTTGTTGTTTTGTTTTTTTGTTTTTTTGTTTTTTTTTTCCTTTTTCTTTTTTAAGTATAAGAAGAGAATTGGACAATATCCAAACGCTGATGTCTACATATACTAGTTGTTACGTGTAAATTGGTTTCTTAAAGAAACAGATTCCAACTATTTAAATAATTAGAAGCTAATTGGAGACTCATTCTACTTAATTCCTCATTAAACTCAAGGATTATTAATAATTCTCCCATAACAAACAAGATGGTCTCTTTCTATTTGGATTTGAAAGCTGATCACGTTAAACAAATTATATTATTTTCTTTTCTTTTCTTGGAAGTATTGGGACATTAATCTTATAGTTAATTTTCTTGTTTGCCACTAATTCATAAACATAACACGTTCTTGGCTACATAACATATAATTTACGTTATAGTCATTAACTGCTAATGTTGAATTCCATGATTATTCAAAGTATCTCACACAAATATCACTTTTTCATTGGACATTCGGTCAATCGAAAACTTGTTACCATGAATTATTAGGGCCTTATCTTTCCCTCTAAAACTCAAAATCTCAAAACTATTAATCCTAAATTATTAAAGCAACCGAATCCCACATAATGGAATGGGGTGGCACATCAAATCAATTAAAGAAAAAACAATAACACTAAATAATTATAAATCAAATCAAAAGAAACATGATTAATCTTCATCACGAGATATTTAAGCTCTTATGTAAGCGTGTTTATATATTCATATAAACATATTTATGGTTTTTTATTATGAGCTTTCTAAGGTACGTAATATACTACTACTGCTATGTATAAGGTATGTTTTTGAATGTTTGATTAGATTGAAACTACATCAAAATTAAAAAAAAAAAAATTTTGAGTAAAATTTACGGTATATCGTGTTGAATAAGGATGCTGTAATCTGATTACTCTTTTTTTTTTTTTTTAAACTTCATAAGATGTAGCAAATCATGTTTTTACTTCAGAAAGAAGCTCGACTAGCACGGGGCTGTTGAGAATTAGATGTTTAAATGTACATCAGTGAGAGCAATTAAAATTGTAGAAGAAAATAAACAATATATATATATATATATATATATTTTTAGAGATTCATCTCAAATTAAGACTACGTCCATATCAGCCGCGACCTAATTCACAAGAAAAAGCTTATTGGAGAAAATCACACACTCTAAAACTCTCTGTGATTTTTCCCTAATCTTTCTAATAGAAAAACTTAACAATGGCAGCGTGATAATTAGGCTTCACAACTCAATAGGGGCTAATTGGGAAAATCCCCATGAAGACACGAAGTGATATTTGGTTAAGCTCCCCGAACATTCCACTGCTAAACTTTTTTTCCTTCGAGCAGAAAATCACAAAACAAAAACCATGCATGTGCTCCATTTTGGGAGGCGCTTGATTGTAAGTTCAAAGGCACTTTCCTGCTAAACTGTGTCCTATTATGTATATAATTCTGAACAAGATAAATTCACGAATGTATATATATACAATGTATCAACAAATTTATTGGACGTTCTGTTTTTCTAGAGGGACCATGGGTTTTCCTTTGGACCGACAAACCCTTGATTATGTTCAATTTTGTTATTTATTAAAAAAAAAAAGAAAAAAAAAAAAAAACAGAGAAGTGACCGTGATGCATGAGTACATAAATATGAGCAACTACCAAGCGTACTATACCACAAAAGAATATTGTTTTTTCATATTCAGTCCCCCTTTTAGATGATGTCTAAATGCTACGTAAGTCGTACCGATTCAATAATTGTTAGGTTTCCATCATTCTATGATTCAATACAGAACAATTGTATGCTTGCTCGGTATGAGAGGTAGAAATTGTTGTTTCTGGTTCATGAGTCAAATTAGAACCTGAATATTTTGAAAAGAAAATTAAACAATGAGCCTAAAGAGAGAGAGAAAAATTAGGGGGGAAAAAAATACCCGGCCTCTTACAAGCTTAGGTTTATAAGGAGGGGAAGGATTTGAATTAAGCAAGTTTGACTGATTTCTCATTAGTTTTTTCTCTTTTGTTTTGGTTGTTTTTCTAGTTTCTTTTTTTTTTTATTTCCTCTCTCTCTCTCTCTCTCTCTCTCTCTCTCTCTCTCTTTTTTTTTTTTTCCTTTTATGGTTGTAAGATATTTTTATTTTTATTTTTAAATAATTTTTCTTGTTCACAAATATTTATATATATGGAAGAATATTTTACTATATATGAATCCATTAATCCACCAATCCGATCATACCAACGGCCGAGTAATGATAGAAAATAATTTTAGCATGAGATATATAGTAGTATTCCCAAGATCAATATTCACTAATGTTTATCAAATTTTTTATTTGGCAAACGTCCTTTAAGATTAAATAAAATAAAAGTGATTAGGTCACGAAATTTAAAAATAAACAATAAAAATAAATAAATAAATAAATAAAGAAGAAGAAGAAGAAGAAGAAGAAAAGAAGACAGGTCAGAGCTTGTATACGAGTTTCTATTTAAACAATTAATATTTGCAGCACTTAACGAAATTATTAGGGCAATGTTTCTGATTTTTCATGGAGTTTTCATTTCTATCTCTCGTGGACAAGACTAATTTTGAACATGTTTCGAACAACGAGCCGAGACAGACACTGATCTTCGTCTTCGACACGCTGAAGCGCCACCTCTCCAACCACTGGCTAATGGCCGACCTCGTCGACCGCAACGACGCCGTTTTCGTCGGAACCTATCGCACCCTCCAAGCCTACCCTCTGATCGGCGAGGGCATATATGCCGTACCTGATCAACCTTCCAGGGCAGGGCCACCGGGTCCGCGGAGAGCTCTACTCCGTCGCGGACCGAGGCCTGACTCCCCTTGACCAGTTCGAGGGGGTTGCGGTCGGCCACTACGAGCGCCTCCCGATTCGTGTCGTCTCCGAGGCCAGCCGAGACCAAGCCCTAGTGTCGACCGAGGCGTATTTCGCCCCCGGAGCTTTTGGGAAGACACTGATGGGGAAGGGCGGGTTCGGAGAGAGTATACGGTGAGACAGGCCTTCGGTCGATCGTCTGCGAAAAGGCGGGGTTGGCCTAGCTAGCTTTCAGGGGATTCTTGAATCTGGAGGATGTTCGGCCTTTTGTAGCCTCTTCCTCCTCCTATTTGGGAACTGAATATTTTTCTGCTGCTGGTGTTGTTGTCGTAATTCTAATATGGATGTCGTTTTGCTTAATTCTGCTGGAGGAACTGATAAATTCTGTGGTTTGTGGTCGTTTTGTCAATTGTTCTATCTTCTATGTGTTATTTTATATTATTCTAGTCTTTTGATCAATCTGGTTACTCATAATTTGATTGGTTTCCCGCCCTATTCATGTCATACTCTTAATTAAGCTATAGTTACACCGTGTTTATCAAAAGCGATATTTCAACCAATGTTTTACCTATATTTTGAAATTAAAAGATTTTATATCCAAAAGTTATTTTGACACCAAAATCCGAAATTTCAACCTAAATCTCTGAATTTCAAAACGTCAGCTGTTTTTTTTTTTTTTTTTTTTTTTTTCCTACCATGGTTCTGTAACTTTTATTTCTTTTAACTCATAATTTTCCAATAATATTAAATTTTGTCCGTGCATTTTTTTTAGTGATGTAAACTTAATTATTGGGATATGCTTAATAGCTTTCATTGTAGCTGCTTTTCATCATAATACAAAACAACAATTAATGTATACAAGATTTAGTGTGTATTTGGATTCAATATGTATCCCATAGGAATTATCTGATCGCATTAGGGATCTCGTCAGTACTCATTTTACCACATTGGGAGGAAGCGTTCAGCCTCTGGCAAGGAATCTTCGTTTCTCGTCAGACTCCTAGCTGGCAAAGCAAACAATCTTAATCGAGAATCAAATTTTGTGTTTTTGAATGGAATTTTTAATTTAAAAAAAAAAAGACGTGTATTTTGATAAGTACAATTTTGATAATCTATTAGCCCTTTTTTTTGTTTTTTGTTTTTTGTTTTTTGTTTTTTCCCCTAAATTGGGTACGGAATATTAAGCTCAAATGTGATAAAATAGTGTTATTGTTGACTTCGGAAAACAAAATGTAGTTGATATAAAAAAAACAAATGATAGATTGTCAAAGGTAATTTATCATATTACTGTATGAAGAGGACCAAGTTTCTTGTGGATAAAACGAAAAGATTATGATAGATTGTCAAAAATAATCTACCACAAAACTTTTCAGATATCGATACCGAAGACAACCAGTTATTTTGTAGCGAAATGAAAAATAATTTGATAGATTGGTTCGTGACCTGACTTTGTAGGTGCTTAAGGTTTCAATATTGATTAATTGATGACAAAACCCTATTCGACTTCTTAATTAGTTTAAGGCAACTCAATTAATATGAATTCTCAGAGTCATATATCAATATTATATCACATTAATTTACATGATAGAATATATACGATCATTTTTTTATTTTTTTATTTTTTGGCAAAGCAGGCAGATAGACTACCATCATGTTACCTCATAGAACATGACATAAACACATAGATACAGCCCTTACAATATCCTTATTTCTGATTATAATAGACTTTTATATATAGACAAAGTTTTTATCAAAATCTTCTCGTAATTGTATCAATCGATACTAGTTGACCTTGAGGAACCCTATGTATTATGATTACGGCTTTAGCAGGGAATAATTGGGAAGGGAACTTAAACTTGGACTTCAAAAAAAACCAAACAAAAGGAAAAAAAAAAAATGGAAACGCCAGCCCAAATACAACTCTTCATGAACTTGAATATAGAGGAAGTTGTCGAAATAGCCATTTTATTGCACATGTTTAATATTTCTGTCCCATTCAATTACTGATTCAGATTTTTGCCATACTGATCACCGCTTTTTATTTGACAATGTAATAGACCTAAATCCATTATAGATGTGGCAATATTTGAGATGTGCTCTTTTTGTAACATTCCTAAAAAAAATGTAGCTAAAATTTCATCTTTAACGATAAAATTACTTTTGTAACTAATACATAACATTTAGCTACAAGATTCAAAATTTTGTAGCTATGACACTTATAGTGTAGGGCCTGTAGCTACGACCTAGCCACGAAGGAAAATTTTGTACCTAATTGTTTTAGGTACAAACTTTTGAGTTATTGTTACAAA